>JAGIQG010000013.1:75640228-76010228 GCA_024679065.1 Sphyrna mokarran | reverse complement strand
TCGAAGGCCGAAGGGCCTGTTCTGTGCTGTATTGTTCTATGTTCTATGTTCTATTTGCAATGCTTTTGTTTAACTCACTGTTTTGTGTCCTCTGCTCCGTTCTCAGCAGACTATTTTCCTGTAATATCCAACCCCAACTATTTGAAATGAATCAACAACACGAAGCTTGAAGGATTCAGCAGGGGCTGGAATGGTTCAATTGCTAACATTGTCATTTAAAAAAAATGAACACAATTCTAAACCACTCAGCAACTGGCTTCACCTCTTAATTTGGTTATCAGATTAATGTGAAGCATGATAAAAATTTGTATTTACAGGTGCTTTTCTTGAGTTCTACAGTCAATTAAGTAGTTTTAAATGTAGTCACTTGTAATATAGGAAACAGGACAACCAATTTACACATAGCAAACTCCCACTAACAACAAAATAATGTACTGGTGACAGGTTAATTTTTTTGATTTTTAATTTTTTAATAAAAATGTAAATATCGGCCAGGCTATCAGGTAAAATTTTCTGCCCTTCTTCGAAATAGTGCCATAGGAGCTTTTATATTTCCCTTAGCAGATTGACTGGGGCCCTGTTTAACATCTCACCTACTGCTGCACAATCTCAGTGCTGTAGTGTATGTGGCCTTTTGCTGTTCCAAGCACTGGAACGGAACTTGTACCAGGAAGTTTGTGACTCAGAGTGTGCTACCAACTGAGCCACAACTGACAAATATTGTTCATTATACACAAAATACTTTGTTTTGCGTATGTAGGAACTTCAACTTTATTTCAAACAGTTTAAATCTCCAGCAGATTTTTAAATTTTTCACTTCCGGATCATGAAATGAATGTGCTGGAAAACAGCACCAGATCGTACAGCACCAGACTGTACAGAACCAGATCGTACAGAACCTGACTCTACAGAACCAGACTGTACAGAACCAGATCGTACAGAACCAGACTGTACAGAACCAGACTGTATTGAATCACACCGTACTAAATCAGACTGTATAGAACCAGACCGTACTAAATCAGACTGTACAGAACCAGACCATACTGAGTCAGACTGTGTAGAACCAGACTGTACTGAATCAGGCTGTACAGAACTAGGACTGTACTACATCAGACTGTACAGAACCCCTCACTGAGGAGAGGGCCAGGTTTTTGAGGATGAGAGTGTGATACAGACTGATAGGATGGAGGAGGTAGGTGTTCTGAGGGAAGATGTATTAGCAATTTTGAAAAACCCGAGGGTGGATAAGTCCTCTGGGCCAGATGGGATACATCCTAGGATACTTTGAGAGGCAAGGGATGAGATTGAGGAGCCTTTAGCTTTGGGTCCTCACTGTCCACAGGGATTATGCCAGAGGATTGTTGAGTGGCAAATGTTGTTCCTCTCTTCAAGAAAAGAAATAGGGATGACCCTGGTAATTATAGGTCAGTTAGTCTTACTTTAGTGGTCGGTAAGTTAATGGATTTATGACCATTTGGAAAGATGCAGCTTAATCCAGGATTTTCAGCACAGATTTGTGAGCGGTAAGTCGCGCCTCACAAATTTGATTGAATTCTTTAAAGAGGTAACTAAGTGTGTAGATGAAGGTAGAACAATTGGTGTCGTATACATAGATTTTAGTAAGGTGTTTGAGAAGGTTCCCCATGGTAGGCTCGTGAAGGTAGTAAGGAGGTGTAGGATAGAAGGAAATTTGGCCAATAGGATAAGTAACTGTCTGTCTCATAGAAGACAGAGGGTGGCAGTGGAGGGAAATATTTCAGACCGGAAGCTAATTACCAGTGGTGTACCACAGGGATTAGTGCTGGGTCCTCTGATATTTGTAAGAGGGCTGAAGGTGGGTCAGTAAATTTGCTGATGACACCAAGATTGGTGAAATAGTGGATGAGGTGGAGGGCTCTCTTGTAAGTTGCAAAGAGACATTGATAGGCTGCAGAGCTGGGCTGAAAAGTGGCAGATGGAGTTTAACCCTGATAAGTGGAAGGTGATTCATTTTGGTAGGACAAACTTGAATGCGGATTACAGAGTCAATGGCAGGGTTCTGAGGAACAGAGAGACCTTGGGGTTCACGTCCACAGATCTCTGAAGTTGCCACTCAAGTGGATAGAGCCGTGAAGAAGGCTTATAGTGTGTTAGCATTTATTAACAGAGGACTTAAGTTTATGAGTCATTGCAAATATACAGGAACCTGGTGAGAACACATATGGAATATTGTGTCCTGCTCTTGTCACTATAAGAAAGAGGTGGAAGCATTGGAAGCGTGCAAAGGAGATTTACCAGGATGCTGTCTGGTTTGGAGGGTAGGTTTTATGAGGAAAGAGAGCTGGGGCTTTTCTCTTTAGAGCAGAGGAGGATGAGAGCGACTTAATAGAAGTTTATAAGATGATGAGGGGAATAGATAAGTGGACATTCAGAGACTATTTCCTTGGGCACATGTAGCTGTTACTAGGGGGCATCACTATAAGGTTCATGGTGGGAGATATAGCAGGGAAGTCCGAGGTAGATTCTTTACTCAGAGAGTGATTGGGGTGTGGAATGCACTGCCTGCTGTGATAGTGGAATCAGACACTTTAGGATCTTACAAATGGTTCTTGGATAGGCACGTGGAGCATACCAGAATCGTAGGGAGTGGGATAGCTTGATCTTGGGTACGGAATAGCTCGGCACAACATCGAGGGCCGAAGGGCTGTACTGTGTACTATTATTCTATGTTCTATGTAACCAGACTGTACTGAACCAGACTGTACTGAACCAGAATTGTACTGAACCAGACTGTACTGAACCAGAATTGTACTGAAACAGCCTGTACTGTACCAGACTGTATTGAATCAAACTATGTTGAACCAGACTGTACTGAATCAGCAAGGCCTTTGACAAAATCCCTCATGGGAGGTTAGTTAGGAAGGTTTAGTTGCTAGGTATACATGGGGAGGTAGTAAATTGGATTAGACACTGGCTCAATGGAAGAAACCAGAGAGTGGTTGTGGAAGATTGCTTCTCGGAGTGGAGGCCTGTGACTAGTGATGTTCCGCAGGGATTGGTGTTGGGTCCATTGTCGATTGTCATTCAAATCAATGATCTGGACGATAATGTGGTAAACTGGATCAGCAAATTTACTGATGATACAAAGATTGGAGGTGTAGTGGACAGTGAGGAAAGTTTTCAAAGCTTGCAGTGGGAGTTGGAGCAACCAAAAAAAGGGCTGAAGAAAGGCGAAAGGAATTTAATGCAGACAATTGTGAGGTATTGCACTTTGGAAAGACAAACCAAAGTAAAACGTACAGGGTAAATAGACTCTGAGGAGTGCAGCTGAACAGAAGGATCTGGGAATACAGACACAGAATTCCCTGCATTATAGGTGGATTGGGTTGTAAAGAGTGCTTTTGGTACGTTGGTCTTTATAAATCGCAGTATTGAGTATAAAAGTTGGAGGGTTATGTTAAGGTTGTATAAGACATTAGTGAGGCCGAATTTAGAGTACTGTGTTCAGTTTTGGTCACCTACTTACAGGAAGGATATAAATAAGGTTGAAAGAGTACAGAGAAGGTTTACAAGGATGTTTCTGGGACTTGAGAAGCTGAGTTGCAGAGAGCTCCAGGACTTTATTGCCTGGAGCATAGAAGAGTGAGGGGAGATTTGATAAAGGTGTATAAATTTTGATGGGTACATTTAGAGTGAATGCAAGCAGGCTTTTCCCACTGAGGCTAGGGGAGAAAGAGGGCATGGGTTAAGGGTGAAAGGAGGGGGGCGGTGGGGCTTCTTCACGGAGAGAGTGGTGGTAGTGTGGAATGAGCTACCAGACAAAGTGGTAAATATGGGGTCACTTTTAACATTTAAGAAAAACTTGGATGGGTTCATGGATGAGAGGGGTATGGAGGGATATGGTCCAAGTGCCGGTAAGTTGGACGAGGCAAAAAATGGTTAGGCACAGCCAAGAAGAACCAGAAGGCCTGTTTTGGAGCTGTAATTTTCTATGGTTCTATGGAATTAGACGGTACTGAATCAGACTGCACTGAATCAGACTATACTGAATCAGACTGTACTGAATCAGACTGTACTGAATCAGACTGTACTGAATTGGACTGTACTGAATCGGACGGTACTGAATCAGACTGTACTGAATCAGACTGTACTGAATCAGACTGCACTGAATCAGACTGTACTGAATCAGACTGCATTGAATCAGACCGTACTGAACCAGACTGCACTGAATCACACTGTACTGAATTGGACTGAACTGAACCAGACTGCACTGAACCAGACTGCACTGAACCAGACTGCACTGAATCAGACTGCATTGAATCAGACCGTACTGAACCAGACTGCACTGAACCAGACTGCACTGAATCAGACTGCATTGAATCAGACCGTACTGAATCAGACTGTACCGAATCAGACTGTACTGAATCAGACTGCACTGAATCGGACTGCACTGAATCAGAGTGCACTGAATCAGACTGCACTGAATCAGACTGCACTGAATCAGACTGTACTGAATCAGACTGCACTGAATCAGACAGTACTGAACCAGAATGCACTGAATCAGACAGCACTGAATCAGACTGCACTGAATCAGACCGTACTGAATCAGGCTGCACTGAACCAGACTACACTGAATCAGACTGCACTGAATCAGACAGCACTCAATCAGACCGTACTGAATCAGACTGCACTGAATCAGACTGCACTGAATCAGACTGCACTGAATCAGACTGCACTGAATCAGACAGCACTCAATCAGACTGCACTGAATCAGACTGCACTGAATCAGACAGCACTCAATCAGACTGCACTCAATCAGACTGCACTGAATCAGACTGCACTGAACCAGAGTGTACTGAATCAGACTGCACTGAATTGGACTGCACTGAATTGGACTGCACTGAATCAGACTGTACTGATCAGACTGCAGTGAATCTGACCACAATGAATCAGACTGCACTGAATCAGACTCTACTGAATCAGACTGCCCTGAATTGGACTGCACTGAATCAGACTGTACTGATCAGACCGCAGTGAATCTGACCACAATGAATCAGACTGCACTGAATTAGACCGTACTGAATCAGACTGCACTGAATCGGACTGTACTGAATCAAACATTTACTGAATTAGACTGCCCTGAATAACACTGTACTGAATCAGACTGCACTGAATCAGAATGCACTGAATCGGACTCTACTGAATCGGACTGCCCTGAATCAGACTGTACTGAATAAGACTGTATTGAATCAGATCTTACTGAATCAGACTGCACTGAATCAGACTGCACTGAATCGGACTGCACTGAATCGGACTGCACTGAATCAGACTGTACTGAATCAGACTGCACTGAATCGGACTGTACTGAATCACACTGTATTGAATGAGACTGCCCTGAATCAGACCGTACTGAATCAGACTCTACTGAATCAGACTGCCCTGAATCAGACCGTACTGAATCAGACTCTACTGAATCAGACTGCCCTGAATAAGACTGTACTGAATCAGACTGTACTGAATCAGGCTGCACTGAATCAGACTGCACTGAATCAGACTGTAATGAATCAGACCGCACTCAATCAGACCGTACTGAATCAGACTGTACTGAATGAGACTGCACTGAATCAGACCACACTGAATCAGACCACACTGAATCAGACGGCACTGAATCAGACGGCACTGAATCAGACCACACTGAATCAGACCACACTAAATCAGACCACACTGAATCAGACTGCACTGAATCAGACCACACTGAATCAGACCACACTGAATCAGACCACACTGAATCAGACCACACTAAATCAGACCACACTAAATCAGACTGCACTGAATCAGACTGTACTGAATCAGACCACACTGAATCAGACCACACTGAATCAGACCACACTGAATCAGACCACACTGAATCAGACTGCACTGAATCAGACCACACTGAATCAGACCACACTGAATCAGACTGCACTGAATCAGACCACACTGAATCAGACCACACTGAATCAGACCACACTAAATCAGACTGCACTGAATCAGACTGCATTGAATCAGACTGTACTGAATCGGTCTGCACTGAATCAGACTGTACTGAACCAAATTGTACTGAATCACACTGTACTGAATCAGACTGTACTGAACCAAACTGTACTGAATCACACTGTACTGAATCAGACGGTACTGAATCAGACTGCACTGAATCCGACTGTACTGAATCGGACTGTACTGAATCAGAATGTACTGAATCAGAGTGCACTGAATCAGACTGCACCTAATCAGACTGCCTGAATCAGACCGTACTGAATCAGACTGCACTGAATCCGACTGCACTGAATCGGACTGCACTGAATCGGACTGCACTGAATCAGACGGCACTGAATCGTATTATACTGAATCACACTGTACTGAATCGGACTGCCCTGAATCAGACCGTACCGTATCACACCGCACTGAATCAGACTGCACTGAATCGGACTCTACTGAATCAGACTGCCCTGAATTAGACTGTAGTGAATCAGAGTGTACTGAATCAGACTGCACTGAATCAGACTGTACTGATCAGACTGCAGTGAATCAGACTGCACTGAATCAGACTGCAGTGAATCAGACTGCACTGAATCAGACTGCACTGAATCAGACTGCACTGAATTGGACTGCACTGAATCAGACTGCACTGATCAGACCGCAGTGAATCTGACCGCACTGAATCAGACTGCACTGAATCAGACTGTACTGAATCAGACCGTACTGAATCAGACCACACTGAATCAGACCACACTGAATCAGACCACACTGAATCAGACCACACTAAATCAGACCACACTAAATCAGACTGCACTGAATCAGACTGTACTGAATCAGACCACACTGAATCAGACCACACTGAATCAGACCACACTGAATCAGACCACACTGAATCAGACTGCACTGAATCAGACCACACTGAATCAGACCACACTGAATCAGACTGCACTGAATCAGACCACACTGAATCAGACCACACTGAATCAGACCACACTGAATCAGACTGCACTGAATCAGACCACACTGAATCAGACCACACTGAATCAGACTGCACTGAATCAGACCACACTGAATCAGACCACACTGAATCAGACCACACTGAATCAGACCCATAGACCACACTGAATCAACTGACTGAATCAGACCACACTGAATCAGACCACACTGAATCAGACTGCACTGAATCAGACCACACTGAATCAGACCACACTGAATCAGACCACACTGAATCAGACTGCACTGAATCAGACCACACTGAATCAGACCACACTGAATCAGACCACACTAAATCAGACTGCACTGAATCAGACTGCATTGAATCAGACTGTACTGAATCGGTCTGCACTGAATCAGACTGTACTGAACCAAATTGTACTGAATCACACTGTACTGAATCAGACTGTACTGAACCAAACTGTACTGAATCACACTGTACTGAATCAGACGGTACTGAATCAGACTGCACTGAATCCGACTGTACTGAATCGGACTGTACTGAATCAGAATGTACTGAATCAGAGTGCACTGAATCAGACTGCACCTAATCAGACTGCCTGAATCAGACCGTACTGAATCAGACTGTACTGAATCAGACTGTACTGAATCACATTGTACAGAATCAGACGGTATTGAATCAGACTGCACTGAATCCGACTGCACTGAATCGGACTGCACTGAATCGGACTGCACTGAATCAGACGGCACTGAATCGGATTATACTGAATCACACTGTACTGAATCGGACTGCCCTGAATCAGACCGTACCGTATCACACCGCACTGAATCAGACTGCACTGAATCGGACTCTACTGAATCAGACTGCCCTGAATTAGACTGTAGTGAATCAGACTGTACTGAATCAGATCGTACTGATTCAGACTGCACTGAATCAGACTGCATTGAATCAGACTGCACTGAATCACAATGCACTGAATCGGACTGTACTGAATCAGACTGTACTGAATCAGACTGCACTGAATCACACTGCACTGAATCAGACTGCACTGAATCAGACTGTACTGAATCAGACTGTACTGAATCTGACTGCACTGAATCAGACTGCAATGAATCAGGCTGTACTGAACCAGGCTGCACAGGACCAGGCTGTACTGAATCAGAATGCACTGAATCAGACTGTACTGAATCAGACTGTACTGAATCCGACTGAACTGAATCAGGCTTTACTGAACCAGGCTGTACTGAATCAGACTGCACAGAATCATACTGCACTGAATCGGACTGCACTGAATCAGACTGCACTGAATCAGGCTGTACTGAACCAGGCTGTACTGAATCAGACTGTACTGAATCAGACCGTACTGAATCAGACTGCTCTGAATCGGACTGCTCTGAATCAGAGTGCACTGAATCAGACTGCACTCAATCAGACCGCAATGAATCAGGCTGTACTGAATCAGATGGTACTGAATCTGACTGCACTGAATCCGACTGCACTGAATCGGATTATACTGAATCACACTGTACTGAATCGGACTGCCCTGAATCAGACCGTAATGTATCAGACCGTACTGAATCAGACTGCACTGAATCGGACTCTACTGAATCAGACTGCCCTGAATTGGTCTGTACTGAATCAGACTGTACTGAATCAGACTGTACTGAATCAGATCGTACTGATTCAGACTGCACTGAATCAGACTGCATTGAATCAGACTGCACTGAATCACACTGCACTGAATCGGACTGTACTGAATCAGACTGTACTGAATCAGACTGCACAGAATCACACTACACTGAATCAGGCTGCAGTGAACCAGACTGCACTGAATCGGACTGTACTGAATCAGACTGCACTGAATCACACTGCACTGAATCAGACTGCACTGAATCGGACTGTACTGAATCAGACTGTACTGAATCAGACTGTACTGAATCGGACCGCACTGAATCAGACTGCAATGAATCAGGCTGTGCTGAACCAGGCTGCACAGGACCAGGCTGTACTGAATCAGAATGCACTGAATCAGACTGTACTGAATCAGACTGTACTGAATCCGACTGAACTGAATCAGGCTGTACTGAACCAGGCTGTACTGAATCAGACTGCACTGAATCAGACTGCACTGAATCAGACTGCACTGAATCAGACTGCGCTGAATCAGACTGC
This sequence comes from Sphyrna mokarran, assembly GCA_024679065.1. Taxonomy (NCBI): domain Eukaryota; kingdom Metazoa; phylum Chordata; class Chondrichthyes; order Carcharhiniformes; family Carcharhinidae; genus Sphyrna; species Sphyrna mokarran. Next base: position 76,001,104 of record JAGIQG010000013.1, on the reverse strand, counting down.
ACTGAATCAGACTGCAGTGAATCAAACTGCATTGAATCAGACTGCACTGAATCACACTGCACTGAATCGGACTGTACTGAATCAGACTGTACTGAATCAGACTGCACTGAATCACACTGCACTGAATCAGACTGCAGTGAACCAGACTGCACTGAATCGGACTGTACTGAATCAGACTGCACTGAATCAGACCGCACTGAATCAGACTGCAATGAATCAGGCTGTGCTGAACCAGGCTGCACAGGACCAGCTGTACTGAATCAGAATGCACTGAATCAGACTGTACTGAATCAGACTGTACTGAATCCGACTGAACTGAATCAGGCTGTACTGAACCAGGCTGTACTGAATCAGACTGCACTGAATCAGACTGCACTGAATCAGACTGTACTGAACCAGGCTGTACTGAATCAGACTGTACTGAATCAGACCGTACTGAATCAGACTGCACTGAATCAGACTGCACTCAATCAGACCGCAATGAATCAGGCTGTACTGAATCATACTGTACTGAATCAGACTGCACTGAGTCAGACTGCACTGAATCAAACTGCACTGAAGCAGACTCTACTGAACCAAACTGTACTGAATCAGACTGCACTGAATGAGACTGCACTTAATCAGACCACACTGAATCAAACTGCACTGAATCAGACTGCACTGAATCAGACTGTACAGAATCTGACTGCAATGAAACAAACTGTACTGAATCATACTGTACTGAATCAGACGGTACTGAATCCGACTGCACTGAATCCGACTGCACTGAATCGGACTGCACTGAATCAGAATGCACTGAATCAGATTATACTGAATCACACTGTACTGAATCGGACTGCCCTGAATCAGACCGTACTGTATCAGACCGCACTGAATCAGACTGCACTGAATCAGATTATACTGAATCACACTGTACTGAATCGGACTGCCCTGAATCAGACCGTACTGTATCAGACCGCACTGAATCAGACTGCACTGAATCAGATTATACTGAATCACACTGTACTGTCGGACTGCCCTGAATCAGACCGTACTGTATCAGACCGCACTGAATCAGACTGCACTGAATCAGATTATACTGAATCACATTGTACTGAATCGGACTGCTCTGAATCAGACCGTACTGTATCAGACCGTACTGAATCAGACTGCAGTGAACCAGACTGCACTGAATCAGACGGCCCTGAATTAGACTCTACTGAATAAGACTGTACTGAATCAAACTGCACTGAATCGGACGGTACTGAATCAGACTGTACAGAATCAGACTGCACTGAATCAGACTGCAATGAATCAGACTGTACTGATCCAGGCTGCACTGGACCAGGCTGTACTGAATCAGAATGCACTGAATCACACTGCACTGAATCAAACCGTACTGAATCAGAGAGCACTGAATCAGACTGCAATGTATCAGACTGTACTGATCCAGGCTGCACTGGACCAGGCTGTACTGAATCAGAATGCACTGAATCAGACTGTACCGAATCACACTGTACTGAATCCGACTGAACTGAATCCAGCTGTACTGAACCAGGCTGTACTGAATCAGACTGCATTGAATCAGACTGCACTGAGTCAGACTGCACTGAATCAGACTGCACTCAATCAGACCGCAATGAATCAGGTTGTACTGAATCAGACTGTACTGAATCTGACTGCACTGAATCAGACTGCACTGAATCAGACCGCAATGAATCAGGCTGTACGGAATCAGACTGCACTGAATCAGACAGCACTGAATCAGAACTGCACTGAATCAGACCGTACTGAATCAGACTGCACTGAATAAGACTCCACTGAATCAGACAGCACTGAATCAGAACTGCACTGAGTCAGAACTGCACTGTATCAGACTGCACTGAATCAGACTGCACTGAATCAGACTGTACTGAGTCAGACTGCACTGAATAAGACTCCACTGAATCAGACTGTACTGAATCAGACTGCACTGAATAAGACTCCACTGAATCAGACTGTACTGAATCAGACTGCACTGAATAAGACTCCACTGAATCAGACTGTACTGAATCAGACTGTACTGAATCAGACTCCACTGAATCAGACCGCACTGAATCAAACTGCACTGAATCAGACTGCACTGAATCAGGCTGTAATTAACCAGGCTGTACTGAATCAGGCTGCACTGAATCAGACTGCACTGAATCAGACTTCACTGAATCGGACCGTACCGAATCCGACTCCACTGAATCAGACTGCACTGAATCAGACTGTACTGAATCAGACCCCACTGAATCAGACTGTACTGAATCAGACTGCACTGAATCAGACTCCATTGAATCAGACTGCACTGAATCAGACTGTACTGAATCAGACTGCACTGAATCAGACTGTACTGAATCAGACTGTACTGAATCAGACTCCACTGAATTAGACCGCACTGAATCAGACTCCACTGAATCAGACTCCACTGAATCAGACTGCACTGAATCAACCTACACTGAATCAGGCTGCACTGAATCAACCTACACTGAATCAGGCTGCACTGAAACAAACCTCACTGAATCAGACTGCACTGAATCAGGCTGTAATTAACCAGGCTGTACTGAATCAGACTGCACTGAATCAACCTACACTGAATCAGGCTGCACTGAATCAACCTACACTGAATCAGGCTGCACTGAAACAAACCTCACTGAATCAGACTGCACTGAATCAGGCTGCACTGAATCAGACTGCACTGAATCAGACTGCACTGAATCAGACTGCACTGAATCAGACTGCACTGAACCAGACTGCACTGAATCAGACTGCACTGAATCAGACTGCACTGAATCAGACTGCACTGAATCAGACTGCACTGAATCAGACTGCACTGAACCAGACTGCACTGAATCAGACTGCACTGAATCGGACCGTACTGAATTGGACTGCACTGAATCAGATTGTACTGAACAGACTGTACTGAATCAGATTGCACTGAATCAGGCTGCACTGAATCAGACTGCACTGAATCAGACTGCACTGAATCAGACTGCACTGAATCAGACCGCACTGAACCAGACTGCACTGAATCAGACTGCACTGAATCAGACTGCACTGAATCAGACTGTACTGAATCGGACTGCACTGAATCAGACTGTACTGAATCAGACTGCACTGAATCAGACTGCACTGAATCAGACTGCACTGAATCAGACTGCACTGAATCAGACTGCACTGTATCAGACTGCACTGAATCAGACCGTACTGAATTGGACTGCACTGAATCAGATTGTACTGAACAGACTGTACTGAATCAGACTGTACTGAATCAGACTGCACTGAATCAGACTGCACTGAACCAGACTGCACTGAATCAGACTGCACTGAATCGGACCGTACTGAATCTGACCGCACTGAATCAGATTGTACTGATCAGACCGCAGTGAATCTGACCGCACTGAATCAGACTGCACTGAATCGGACTGTACTGAATCACACATTTACTGAATCAGACTGCCCTGAATAAGACGGTACAGAATCACACATTTACTGAATCAGACTGCCCTGAATAAGACGGTACTGAATCACACATTTACTGAATCAGACTGCCCTGACTAAGACGGTACTGAATCACACATTTACTGAATCAGACTGCACTGAATCAGACTGCACTGAATCAGACTGCACTGAATCAGACTGTACTGAATCAGACTGCACTGAATCAGACTGTACTGAATCAGACTGTACTGAATCAGACTGCAACTGAATCAGACTGCACTGAATCAGACTGTACTGAATCTGACCGCACTGAATCAGATTGTACTGATCAGACTGCAGTGAATTAGACCGCACTGAATCAGACTGCACTGAATCGGACTGTACTGAATCACACATTTACTGAATCAGACTGCCCTGAATAAGACGGTACTGAATCACACATTTACTGAATCAGACTGCCCTGAATAAACTACTGAATCACACATTTACTGAATCAGACTGCCCTGAATAAGACGGTACTGAATCACACAGTACTGAATCAGACTGCACTGAATCAGACTGCACTGAATCAGACTGCACTGAATCAGACTGTACTGAATCAGACTGCACTGAATCAGACTGTACTGAATCAGACTGTACTGAATCAGACTGCACTGAATCAGACTGCACTGAATCAGACTGTACTGAATCTGACCGCACTGAATCAGATTGTACTGATCAGACTGCAGTGAATTAGACCGCACTGAATCAGACTGCACTGAATCGGACTGTACTGAATCACACATTTACTGAATCAGACTGCCCTGAATAAGACGGTACTGAATCACACATTTACTGAATCAGACTGCCCTGAATAAGACGGTACTGAATCACACATGTACTGAATCAGACTGCCCTGAATAAGACGGTACTGAATCACACATGTACTGAATCAGACTGCCCTGAATAAGACGGTACTGAATCACACATGTACTGAATCAGACTGCCCTGAATAAGACGGTACTGAATCACACATTTACTGAATCAGACTGCCCTGAATAGGACGGTACTGAATCACACATTTACTGAATCAGACTGCCCTGAATAAGACGGTACTGAATCACACATGTACTGAATCAGACCGTACTGAATCAGACTGTACTGAATCAGACCGTACTGAATCAGACCGCACTGAATCAGACTGTACTGAATCAGACTGTACTGAATCAGACTGTACTGAATCAGACTGCACTGTATCAGACTGCACTGAATCAGACCGTACTGAATCAGACTGTACTGAATCAGACTGCACTGTATCAGACTGCACTGAATCAGACCGCACTGAATCAGACTGCACTGAATCAGACCGCAATGAATCAGGCTGTACTGAATCATACTGTACTGAATCAGACTGCACTGAGTCAGACTGCACTGAATCAAACTGCACTGAAGCAGACTCTACTGAACCAAACTGTACTGAATCAGACTGCACTGAATGAGACTGCACTTAATCAGACCACACTGAATCAAACTGCACTGAATCAGACTGCACTGAATCAGACTGTACAGAATCTGACTGCAATGAAACAAACTGTACTGAATCATACTGTACTGAATCAGACGGTACTGAATCCGACTGCACTGAATCCGACTGCACTGAATCGGACTGCACTGAATCAGAATGCACTGAATCAGATTATACTGAATCACACTGTACTGAATCGGACTGCCCTGAATCAGACCGTACTGTATCAGACCGCACTGAATCAGACTGCACTGAATCAGATTATACTGAATCACACTGTACTGAATCGGACTGCCCTGAATCAGACCGTACTGTATCAGACCGCACTGAATCAGACTGCACTGAATCAGATTATACTGAATCACATTGTACTGAATCGGACTGCTCTGAATCAGACCGTACTGTATCAGACCGTACTGAATCAGACTGCAGTGAACCAGACTGCACTGAATCAGACGGCCCTGAATTAGACTCTACTGAATAAGACTGTACTGAATCAAACTGCACTGAATCGGACGGTACTGAATCAGACTGTACAGAATCAGACTGCACTGAATCAGACTGCAATGAATCAGACTGTACTGATCCAGGCTGCACTGGACCAGGCTGTACTGAATCAGAATGCACTGAATCACACTGCACTGAATCAAACCATACTGAATCAGAGGGCACTGAATCAGACTGCAATGTATCAGACTGTACTGATCCAGGCTGCACTGGACCAGGCTGTACTGAATCAGAATGCACTGAATCAGACTGTACTGAATCACACTGTACTGAATCCGACTGAACTGAATCCAGCTGTACTGAACCAGGCTGTACTGAATCAGACTGCATTGAATCAGACTGCACTGAGTCAGACTGCACTGAATTGGACTGCACTGAATCAGACTGCACTGAATCAGGCTGTACTGGACCAACCAGGCTGTACTGAATCAGACTGTACTGAATCAGACTGTACTGCATCAGACTGCTCTGAATCAGACTGCACTGAATCAGAGTGCACTGAATCAGACTGCACTCAATCAGACCGCAATGAATCAGGTTGTACAGAATCAGACTGTACTGAATCTGACTGCACTGAATCAGACTGCACTGAATCAGACCGCAATGAATCAGGCTGTACGGAATCAGACTGCACTGAATCAGACAGCACTGAATCAGAACTGCACTGAATCAGACCGTACTGAATCAGACTGCACTGAATAAGACTCCACTGAATCAGACTGCACTGAATCAGACTGTACTGAGTCAGACTGCACTGAATAAGACTCCACTGAATCAGACTGTACTGAATCAGACTGCACTGAATAAGACTCCACTGAATCAGACTGTACTGAATCAGACTGCACTGAATAAGACTCCACTGAATCAGACTGTACTGAATCAGACTGTACTGAATCAGACTCCACTGAATTAGACCGCACTGAATCAGACTCCACTGAATCAGACTCCACTGAATCAGACTGTACTGAATCAGACTGTACTGAATCAGACTCCACTGAATCAGACCGCACTGAATCAAACTGCACTGAATCAGACTGCACTGAATCAGGCTGTAATTAACCAGGCTGTACTGAATCAGGCTGCACTGAATCAGACTGCACTGAATCAGACTTCACTGAATCGGACCGTACCGAATCCGACTCCACTGAACCAGACTGCACTGAATCAGACTGTACTGAATCAGACTCCACTGAATCAGACTGTACTGAATCAGACTGCACTGAATCAGACTTCACTGAATCGGACCGTACCGAATCCGACTCCACTGAATCAGACTGCACTGAATCAGACTGTACTGAATCAGACTCCACTGAATCAGACTGTACTGAATCAGACTGCACTGAATCAGACTCCACTGAATCAGACTGCACTGAATCAGACTGTACTGAATCAGACTGTACTGAATCAGACTCCACTGAATTAGACCGCACTGAATCAGACTCCACTGAATCAGACTCCACTGAATCAGACTGTACTGAATCAGACTGTACTGAATCAGACTCCACTGAATCAGACCGCACTGAATCAAACTGCACTGAATCAGACTGCACTGAATCAGGCTGTAATTAACCAGGCTGTACTGAATCAGGCTGCACTGAATCAGACTGCACTGAATCAGACTTCACTGAATCGGACCGTACCGAATCCGACTCCACTGAATCAGACTGCACTGAATCAGACTGTACTGAATCAGACTCCACAGAATCAGACTGTACTGAATCAGACTGCACTGAATCAGACTCCACTGAATCAGACTGCACTGAATCAGACTGTACTGAATCAGACTGTACTGAATCAGACTCCACTGAATTAGACCGCACTGAATCAGACTCCACTGAATCAGACTCCACTGAATCAGACTGCACTGAATCAACCTACACTGAATCAGGCTGCACTGAATCAACCTACACTGAATCAGGCTGCACTGAAACAAACCTCACTGAATCAGACTGCACTGAATCAGGCTGTAATTAACCAGGCTGTACTGAATCAGACTGCACTGAATCAACCTACACTGAATAAGGCTGCACTGAATCAACCTACACTGAATCAGGCTGCACTGAAACAAACCTCACTGAATCAGACTGCACTGAATCAGGCTGCACTGAATCAGACTGCACTGAATCAGACTGCACTGAATCAGACTGCACTGAATCAGACCGCACTGAACCAGACTGCACTGAATCAGACTGCACTGAATCAGACTGCACTGAATCAGACTGCACTGAACCAGACTGCACTGAATCAGACTGCACTGAATCGGACCGTACTGAATCGGACTGCACTGAATCAGATTGTACTGATCAGACCGCAGTGAATCTGACCGCACTGAATCAGACTGCACTGAATCAGACTGTACTGAATCAGACTGCACTGAATCAGACTGTACTGAATCAGACTGTACTGAATCAGACTCCACTGAATTAGACCGCACTGAATCAGACTCCACTGAATCAGACTCCACTGAATCAGACTGCACTGAATCAACCTACACTGAATCAGGCTGCACTGAATCAACCTACACTGAATCAGGCTGCACTGAAACAAACCTCACTGAATCAGACTGCACTGAATCAACCTACACTGAATCAGGCTGCACTGAAACAAACCTCACTGAATCAGACTGCACTGAATCAGGCTGCACTGAATCAGACTGCACTGAATCAGACTGCACTGAATCAGACTGCACTGAATCAGACTGCACTGAACCAGACTGCACTGAATCAGACTGCACTGAATCAGACTGCACTGAATCAGACTGCACTGAATCAGACTGCACTGAATCAGACTGCACTGAATCAGACTGCACTGAATCGGACCGTACTGAATTGGACTGCACTGAATCAGACTGTACTGAATCAGACTGCACTGAATCAGACTGCACTGAATCAGACTGCACTGAACCAGACTGCACTGAATCAGACTGCACTGAATCGGACCGTACTGAATCTGACCGCACTGAATCAGATTGTACTGATCAGACCGCAGTGAATCTGACCGCACTGAATCAGACTGCACTGAATCGGACTGTACTGAATCACACATTTACTGAATCAGACTGCCCTGAATAAGACGGTACTGAATCACACATTTACTGAATCAGACTGCCCTGAATAAGACGGTACTGAATCACACATGTACTGAATCAGACTGCCCTGAATAAGACGGTACTGAATCACACATTTACTGAATCAGACTGCACTGAATCAGACTGCACTGAATCAGACGGTACTGAATCACACTTTACTGAATCAGACTGCCCTGAATAAGACGGTACAGAATCACATATTTACTGAATCAGACTGCCCTGAATAAGACGGTACTGAATCACACATGTACTGAATCAGACTGCCCTGAATAAGACGGTACTGAATCACACATTTACTGAATCAGACTGCCCTGAATAAGACGGTACTGAATCACACATTACTGAATCAGACTGCCCTGAATAAGACGGTACTGAATCACACAGTACTGAATCAGACTGCCCTGAATAAGACGGTACTGAATCACACATTTACTGAATCAGACTGCCCTGAATAAGACGGTACTGAATCACACATTTACTGAATCAGACTGCCCTGAATAAGACGGTACTGAATCACACATGTACTGAATCAGACTGCCCTGAATAAGACGGTACTGAATCACACATTTACTGAATCAGACTGCCCTGAATAAGACGGTACTGAATCACACATTTACTGAATCAGACTGCCCTGAATAAGACGGTACTGAATCACACATGTACTGAATCAGACTGCCCTGAATCAGACTGCACTGAATCAGACCGCACTGAATCAGACTGCACTGAATCAGACTGCACTGAATCAGACTGTACTGAATCAGACTGCACTGAATCGGACCGTACTGAATTGGACTGCACTGAATCAGATTGTACTGATCAGACCGCAGTGAATCTGACCGCACTGAATCAGACTGCACTGAATCGGACTGTACTGAATCACACATTTACTGAATCAGACTGCCCTGAATAAGACGGTACTGAATCACACATGTACTGAATCAGACTGCCCTGAATAAGACGGTACTGAATCACACATGTACTGAATCAGACTGCCCTGAATAAGACGGTACTGAATCACACATGTACTGAATCAGACTGCCCTGAATAAGACGGTACTGAATCACACATGTACTGAATCAGACTGCCCTGAATAAGACTGCACTGAATCAGACTGCACTGAATCAGACTGCACTGAATAAGACGGTACTGAATCAGACTGTACTGAATCAGACTGCACTGAATCAGACCGTACTGAATCAGACTGCACTGAATCAGACTGCACTGAATCAGACCGTACTGAATCAGACTGTACTGAATCAGACTGCACTGAATCAGACTGTACTGAATCAGACTGCACTGAATCAGACTGCACTGAATCAGACCGTACTGAATCAGACTGCACTGAATCAGACTGCACTGAATCAGACCGTACTGAATCAGACTGCACTGAATCAGACTGACTGAAAGACGATGAATACGACTGAATCAGACTGACTGAATCAGTGCTGAATCAGACGTACTGAATCAACTGACGATCAGACACTGAATCAGACTGTACTGAATCAGACTGCACTGAATCAGACTGCACTGAATCAGACTGTACTGAATCAGACTGCACTGAATCAGACTGTACTGAATCAGACTGTACTGAATCAGACTGCACTGAATCAGACCGCACTGAATCAGACTGCACTGAATCAGATTATACTGAATCACAGTGTACTGAATCGGACTGCCCTGAATCAGACCGTACTGTATCAGACCGCACTGAATCAGACTGCACTGAATCAGATTATACTGAATCACATTGTACTGAATCGGACTGCTCTGAATCAGACCGTACTGTATCAGACCGTACTGAATCAGACTGCAGTGAACCAGACTGCACTGAATCAGACGGCCCTGAATTAGACTCTACTGAATAAGACTGTACTGAATCAAACTGCACTGAATCGGACGGTACTGAATCAGACTGTACAGAATCAGACTGCACTGAATCAGACTGCAATGAATCAGACTGTACTGATCCAGGCTGCACTGGACCAGGCTGTACTGAATCAGAATGCACTGAATCACACTGCACTGAATCAAACCGTACTGAATCAGACTGCACTGAATCAGACTGCACTGAATCAGACTGTACTGAATCAGACTGCACTCAATCAGACCGCAATGAATAAAACTGCACTGAATCAGACTGTACTGAATCAGACTGCACTGAATCAGACTGCACTCAATCAGACCGCAATGAATAAAACTGCACTGAATCAGACTGTACTGAATCAGACTGCACTGAATCAGACCGTACTGAATCAGACTGCACTGAATCAGACTGCACTGAATCAGACTGCACTGAATCAGACTGCACTGAATCAGACTGCACTGAATCAGACCGTACTGAATCAGACTGCACTGAATCAGACTGTACTGAATCAGACTGCACTGAATCAGACTGTACTGAATCAGACTGCACTGAATCAGACTGTACTGAATCAGACTGAAGTAAATCAGACTGCACTGAATCAGACCGCAATGAATAAAACTGCACTGAATCAGACTGCACTGAATCAGACCGCAATGAATAAAACTGCACTGAATCAGACTGCACTGAATCAGACCGCAATGAATAAAACTGCACTGAATCAGACCGCACTGAATCAGACCGCACTATTCAGACGCAATGAATAAAACTGCACTGAATCAGACTACACTGAATCAGACCGTACTGAACCAGACTGCACTGAATCAGACTGCACTGAATCAGACCGTACTGAATCAGACTGCACTGAATCAGACTGCACTGAATCAGACTGTACTGAATCAGACTGTACTGAATCAGACTGCACTGAATCAGACTGTACTGAATCAGACTGTACTGAATCAGACTGTACTGAATCAGACTGCACTGAATCAGACTGTACTGAATCAGACTGCACTGAATCAGACTGTACTGAATCAGACTGCACTGAATCAGACTGTACTGAATCAGACTGCACTGAATCAGACTGTACTGAATCAGACTGCACTGAATCAGACTGCACTGAATCAGACTGCACTGAATCAGACCGTACTGAATCAGACTGCACTGAATCAGACCGTACTGAATCAGACTGCACTGAATCAGACTGTACTGATCAGACCGTACTGAATCAGACTGCACTGAATCAGACTGCACTGAATCAGACCGTACTGAATCAGACTGTACTGAATCAGACTGTACTGAATCAGACTGCACTGAATCAGACTGTACTGAATCAGACTGCACTCAATCAGACCGCAATGAATAAAACTGCACTGAATCAGACCGTACTGAATCAGACCGCACTGAATCAGACTGCACTGAATCAGACCGTACTGAATCAGACTGCACTGAATCAGACTGCACTGAATCAGACTGTACTGAATCAGACTGCACTCAATCAGACCGCAATGAATAAAACTGCACTGAATCAGACTGTACTGAATCAGACTGCACTGAATCAGACTGCACTGAATCAGACTGCACTGAATCAGACTGCACTGAATCAGACTGTACTGAATCAGACTGCACTGAATCAGACCGTACTGAATCAGACTGCACTGAATCAGACGTACTGAATCAGACTGCACTGAATCAGACTTACTGAATCAGACTGCACTGAATCAGACTGTACTGAATCAGACTGCACTGAATCAGACTGTACTGAATCAGACTGCACTGAATCAGACTGTACTGAATCAGACGCACTGAATCAGACTGTACTGAATCAGACTGCACTGAATCAGACCGTACTGAATCAGACTGTACTGAATCAGACTGTACTGAACAGACGCACTGAATCAGACTGTACTGAATCAGACCTACTGAATCAGACTGCACTGAATCAGACTGCACTGAATCAGACCGTACTGAATCAGACTGCACTGAATCAGACTGCACTGAATCAGACTGTACTGAATCAGACTGCACTCAATCAGACCGCAATGAATAAAACTGCACTGAATCAGGCCGTACTGAATCAGACCGCACTGAATCAGACTGCACTGAATCAGACCGTACTGAATCAGACTGCACTGAATCAGACTGCACTGAATCAGACTGTACTGAATCAGACTGCACTCAATCAGACCGCAATGAATAAAACTGCACTGAATCAGACTGTACTGAATCAGACTGCACTGAATCAGACTGCACTCAATCAGACCGCAATGAATAAAACTGCACTGAATCAGACTGTACTGAATCAGACTGCACTGAATCAGACCGTACTGAATCAGACTGCACTGAATCAGACTGCACTGAATCAGACTGTACTGAATCAGACTGCACTGAATCAGACCGCACTGAATCAGACTGTACTGAATCAGACTGCACTGAATCAGACTGCACTGAATCAGACTGTACTGAATCAGACCGTACTGAATCAGACCGCACTGAATCAGACTGCACTGAATCAGACTGCACTGAATCAGACTGTACTGAATCAGACTGCACTGAATCAGACCGTACTGAATCAGACTGCACTGAATCAGACTGCACTCAATCAGACCGCAATGAATAAAACTGCACTGAATCAGACTGCACTGAATCAGACCGCAATGAATAAAACTGCACTGAATCAGACTGTACTGAATCAGACTGCACTGAATCAGACCGCACTGAATCAGACCGCACTCAATCAGACCGCAATGAATAAAACTGCACTGAATCAGACTGCACTGAATCAGACTGCACTCAATCAGACCGCAATGAATAAAACTGCACTGAATCAGACTGCACTGAATTAGACTGCACTGAATCAGACCGTACTGAACCAGACCGTACTGAATCAGACTGTACTGAATCAGACTGCACTGAATCAGAGTGCACTGAATCAGGCTGCACTGAATCAGACTCCACTGAATCAGACTGCACTGAATCAGACTGTACTGAATCAGAGTGCACTGAATCATGACCGACTGAATCAGACTGCACTAGAACCAGACTGCACTGAATCAGACTGTACTGAATCAGACTACACTGAATTCAAACTGCACTGAATCGACTGTACGGAATCAGAACTACACTGAATCAACCGTACTGACCAAGACTGCACTGAATCAGACTGTACTTGAACCAGCTGTACTGAATCGGACTGTACTGAATTCAGTACCATACTGAATCAACTGCACTGAACAAGACGCGCAATGAATCAGACTGCACTGAATCAGACTGCACTGAATCAGACTGCACTGAATCAGACTGCACTGAATCAGACTGCACTGAATCAGACTGCACTGAATCAGACTGTACTGAATCAGACTGCACTGAATCAGACTGCACTGAATCAGACTGCACTGAATCAGACTGCACTGAATCAGACTGCACTGAATCAGACTGTACTGAATCAGACCGCACTGAATCAGACTGTACTGATCAGACTGCAGTGAATCAGACCGCACTGAATCAGACTGCACTGAATCAGACTGTACTGAATCACACATTTACTGAATCAGACTGCCCTGAATAAGACGGTACTGAATCACACATTTACTGAATCAGACTGCCCTGAATAAGACGGTACTGAATCACACATGTACTGAATCAGACTGCCCTGAATAAGACGGTACTGAATCACACATGTACTGAATCAGACTGCCCTGAATAAGACGGTACTGAATCACACATGTACTGAATCAGACTGCCCTGAATAAGACGGTACTGAATCACACATTTACTGAATCAGACTGCCCTGAATAAGACGGTACTGAATCACACATTTACTGAATCAGACTGCCCTGAATAAGACGGTACTGAATCACACATGTACTGAATCAGACTGCCCTGAATAAGACGGTACTGAATCACACATGTACTGAATCAGACTGCCCTGAATAAGACGGTACTGAATCACACATTTACTGAATCAGACTGCCCTGAATAAGACGGTACTGAATCACACATTTACTGAATCAGACTGCCCTGAATAGACGTACTGAATCACACTACTGAATCAGACGCCCTGAATAGACGGTACTGAATCACACATGTACTGAATCAGACTGCCTGAATAAGACGGTACTGAATCACACATTTACTGAATCAGACTGCACTGAATAAGACGGTACTGATCACCATTACTGATCAACCCCTGAATAAACGACGAATCACACTGTACTGAATCAGACTGCCCTGAATCAGACTGCACTGAATCAGACCGCACTGAATCAGACTGCACTGAATCAGACTGCACTGAATCAGACTGTACTGAATCAGACTGCACTGAATCGGACCGTACTGAATTGGACTGCACTGAATCAGATTGTACTGATCAGACCGCAGTGAATCTGACCGCACTGAATCAGACTGCACTGAATCGGACTGTACTGAATCACACATTTACTGAATCAGACTGCCCTGAATAAGACGGTACTGAATCACACATGTACTGAATCAGACTGCCCTGAATAAGACGGTACTGAATCACACATGTACTGAATCAGACTGCCCTGAATAAGACGGTACTGAATCACACATGTACTGAATCAGACTGCCCTGAATAAGACGGTACTGAATCACACATGTACTGAATCAGACTGCCCTGAATAAGACTGCACTGAATCAGACTGCACTGAATCAGACTGCACTGAATAGACGACTGAATCAACTGTTACTGAATCAGACTGCACTGAATCAGACCGTACTGAATCAGACTGTACTGAATCAGACTGCCTGAATCAGACTGTACTGAATCAGACTGTACTGAATCAGACTGCACTGAATCAGACCGTACTGAATCAGACTGCACTGAATCAGACCGTACTGAATCAGACTGTACTGAATCAGACTGTACTGAATCAGACCGCACTGAATCAGACTGCACTGAATCAGACCGTACTGAATCAGACTGCACTGAATCAGACTGCACTGAATCAGACTGTACTGAATCAGACTGCACTGAATCAACGAAAAACTACTGAATCAGACTGTACTGAATCAGACTGCACTGAATCAGACTGCACTAATCAGACACTGCACTGAATCAGACTGTACTGAATCAGACTGCACTGAATCAGACCGTACTGAATCAGACTGCACTGAATCAGACTGCACTGAATCAGACTGTACTGAATCAGACTGTACTGAATCAGACTGCACTGAATCAGACTGCACTGAATCGATCAGACTGCACTGAATCAGACCGTACTGAATCAGACTGCACTGAATCAGACCGTACTGAATCAGACTGTACTGAATCAGACTGCACTGAATCAGACCGCACTGAATCAGACTGCACTGAATCAGATTATACTGAATCACAGTGTACTGAATCGGACTGCCCTGAATCAGACCGTACTGTATCAGACCGCACTGAATCAGACTGCACTGAATCAGATTATACTGAATCACATTGTACTGAATCGGACTGCTCTGAATCAGACCGTACTGTATCAGACCGTACTGAATCAGACTGCAGTGAACCAGACTGCACTGAATCAGACGGCCCTGAATTAGACTCTACTGAATAAGACTGTACTGAATCAAACTGCACTGAATCGGACGGTACTGAATCAGACTGTACAGAATCAGACTGCACTGAATCAGACTGCAATGAATCAGACTGTACTGATCCAGGCTGCACTGGACCAGGCTGTACTGAATCAGAATGCACTGAATCACACTGCACTGAATCAAACCGTACTGAATCAGACTGCACTGAATCAGACTGCACTGAATCAGACTGTACTGAATCAGACTGCACTCAATCAGACCGCAATGAATAAAACTGCACTGAATCAGACTGTACTGAATCAGACTGCACTGAATCAGACTGCACTCAATCAGACCGCAATGAATAAAACTGCACTGAATCAGACTGTACTGAATCAGACTGCACTGAATCAGACCGTACTGAATCAGACTGTACTGAATCAGACTGTACTGAATCAGACTGCACTGAATCAGACTGTACTGAATCAGACCGTACTGAATCAGACCGCACTGAATCAGACTGCACTGAATCAGACTGCACTGAATCAGACTGTACTGAATCAGACTGCACTGAATCAGACCGTACTGAATCAGACTGCACTGAATCAGACTGCACTCAATCAGACCGCAATGAATAAAACTGCACTGAATCAGACTGCACTGAATCAGACCGCAATGAATAAAACTGCACTGAATCAGACTGCACTCAATCAGACCGCAATGAATAAAACTGCACTGAATCAGACTGCACTGAATCAGACCGCAATGAATAAAACTGCACTGAATCAGACCGCACTGAATCAGACCGCACTCATTCAGACCGCAATGAATAAAACTGCACTGAATCAGACTACACTGAATCAGACCGTACTGAACCAGACTGCACTGAATCAGACTGCACTGAATCAGACCGTACTGAATCAGACTGCACTGAATCAGACTGCACTGAATCAGACTGTACTGAATCAGACCGTACTGAATCAGACTGCACTGAATCAGACCGTACTGAATCAGACTGTACTGAATCAGACTGTACTGAATCAGACTGCACTGAATCAGACTGTACTGAATCAGACTGCACTGAATCAGACTGTACTGAATCAGACTGCACTGAATCAGACTGTACTGAATCAGACTGCACTGAATCAGACTGTACTGAATCAGACTGCACTGAATCAGACCGCATGAATCAACTGCACTGAATCAGACCGTACTGAATCAGACTGCACTGAATCAGACTGCACTGAATCAGACCGTACTGAATCAGACTGCACTGAATCAGACTGCACTGAATCAGACTGTACTGAATCAGACTGCACTGAATCAGACTGCACTGAATCAGACCGTACTGAATCAGACTGCACTGAATCAGACTGTACTGAATCAGACTGTACTGAATCAGACTGCCACTGAATCAGACTGCACTGAATCACATGAACAGACTGAATCAACTGCACTAATCAGACGCAAAACCTGAATCAGACTGTACTGAATCAGACTGCACTGAAATCAGACCGCAATGAATAAAACTCACTGAATCAGACTGTACTGAATCAGACTGCACATCAACCGACTGAATCAACTGACTGAATCAGACGTACTGAATCAGACTGCACTGAATCAGACTGACTGAATCAGACTGCACTGATCAACTGTACTGAATCAGACTGCACTGAATCAGACTGTACTGAATCAGACTGCACTGAATCAGACTGTACTGAATCAGACTGCACTGAATCAGACTGCACTCAATCAGACCGCAATGAATAAAACTGCACTGAATCAGACTGCACTGAATCAGACTGCACTGAATCAGACTGTACTGAATCAGACCGTACTGAATCAGACTGTACTGAATCAGACTGCACTGAATCAGACTGCACTGAATCAGACCGTACTGAATCAGACTGTACTGAATCAGACTGTACTGAATCAGACTGCACTGAATCAGACTGTACTGAATCAGACTGCACTCAATCAGACCGCAATGAATAAAACTGCACTGAATCAGACCGTACTGAATCAGACCGCACTGAATCAGACTGCACTGAATCAGACCGTACTGAATCAGACTGCACTGAATCAGACTGCACTGAATCAGACTGTACTGAATCAGACTGCACTGAATCAGACTGCACTGAATCAGACTGTACTGAATCAGACTGCACTGAATCAGACTGCACTGAATCAGACCGTACTGAATCAGACTGCACTGAATCAGACTGCACTGAATCAGACTGTACTGAATCAGACTGCACTGAATCAGACTGCACTGAATCAGACTGTACTGAATCAGACTGCACTGAATCAGACCGCACTGAATCAGACTGCACTGAATCAGACTGCACTGAATCAGACTGCACTGAATCAGACTGCACTGAATCAGACCGTACTGAATCAGACGCACTGAATCAGACTGCACTCATCAGACTGCACTGAATCAGACTGCACTGAATCAGACTGCACTGAATCAATCAGACCGCAATGAATAAAACTGCACTGAATCAGACTGTACTGAATCAGACTGCACTGAATCAGACCGCACTGAATCAGACCGCACTCAATCAGACCGCAATGAATAAAACTGCACTGAATCAGACTGCACTGAATCAGACTGCACTCAATCAGACCGCAATGAATAAAACTGCACTGAATCAGACTGCACTGAATTAGACTGCACTGAATCAGACCGTACTGAACCAGACCGTACTGAATCAGACTGTACTGAATCAGACTGCACTGAATCAGAGTGCACTGAATCAGGCTGCACTGAATCAGACTCCACTGAATCAGACTGCACTGAATCAGACTGTACTGAATCAGAGTGCACTGAATCAGACCGTACTGAATCAGACTGCACTGAACCAGACTGCACTGAATCAGACTGTACTGAATCAGACTACACTGAATCAGACTGCACTGAATCAGACTGTACTGAATCAGACTACACTGAATCAGACCGTACTGAACCAGACTGCACTGAATCAGACTGTACTGAACCAGACTGTACTGAATCGGACTGTACTGAATCGGACCATACTGAATCAGACTGCACTGAATCAGACCGCAATGAATAAAACTGCACTGAATCAGACTGCACTGAATCAGACTGTACTGGACCAGACTGCACTGAATCAGACTGCACTGAATCAGACCGTACTGAATCAGGCTGCACTGAACCAGACTGCACTGAATCAGACTGTACTGAATCAGACTACACTGAATCAGACTGCACTGAATCAGACTGTACTGAATCAGACTACACTGAATCAGACCGTACTGAACCAGAGTGCACTGAATCAGACTGTACTGAACCAGACTGCACTGAATCAGACCGTACTGAATCAGACTGCACTGAATCAGACCGTACTGAATCAGACTACACTGAATCAGACCGTACTGAATCAGACTGCACTGAATCAGACCACACTGAATCAGACTGCACTGAATCAGACTGCACTGAATCAGACTGCACTGAATCAGACTGCACTGAATCAGACTGCACTGAATCAGACTGCACTGAATCAGACTGCACTGAATCAGACTGCACTGAATCAGACTGCACTGAATCAGACTGCACTGAATCAGACTGCACTGAATCAGACTGCACTGAATCAGACTACACTGAATCAGACCGTACTGAATCAGACTACACTGAATCAGACTGTACTGAATCAGACTGTACTGAATCAGACTGCACTGAACCAGACTGCACTGAATCAGACTCCACTGAATCAGACTGCACTGAATCAGACCGTACTGAATCAGACCGTACTGAATCAGACCGTACTGAATCAGACCGTACTGAATCAGACTACACTGAATCAGACCGTACTGAATCAGACTACACTGAATCAGACCACACTGAATCAGACTGCACTGAATCAGACCGTACTGAATCAGACTACACTGAATCAGACCGCACTGAATCAGACTGCACTGAATCAGACTACACTGAATCAGACTGCACTGAATCAGACTGTACTGAATCAGACTGCACTGAATCAGACTGCACTGAATCAGACTGCACTGAATCAGACTGCACTGAATCAGACTGCACTGAATCAGACCGCACTGAACCAGACTGCACTGAATCAGACTGCACTGAATCAGACTGCACTGAATCAGACTGCACTGAATCAGACTGCACTGAATCAGACTACACTGAATCAGACTGCACTGAATCAGACCGTACTGAATCAGACTGCTCTGAATCAGACTGCACTGAATCAGACTACACTGAATCAGACTGCACTGAATCAGACTGCACTGAATCAGACTACACTGAATCAGACTGTACTGAATCAGACTGAATAGGTCTGCGCTGAATAGGTTGGACTAGGAAACTACAGGGACTGGGAACATCTGAAATGTGGAGCTTAGTCAAGGAGCAGCAACTGCGAGTCCTTGGTAAGTATGTCCCTGTCAGGCAAGGAGGAAATGGTCGAGTAAGGGAACTATGGTGTACTAAAAAAGTTAGTTCGCTGGTTAAAAGGAAAAAGGAGGCTTATGTCAGGATGAGGCTTGAAGGCTCAGTTAGTACAATGGATAGCTATAGATTCGCCAGGAGGGAGCTAAAGAGTGAGTTGAAGAGAGCTAAAAGGGGACACGAGAAGACTTTGGCTGATAGAATCAAGGAGAATCCGAAAGCTTTCTTTAGATATGTTAAGAATAGAAGATTGGTTAGGGCAACGTTAGGGCCAGTCATAGACAACAGTGGGAAGTTGTGCGTGGAGCCTGAAGAGATTGGAGAGGCACTGAATAAATATTTCTCTTCGGTATTCACGCCGGGAGATGTAAATGTAGTTGTGGAGAACACTGGGATACACGGTTGCAAACTGGAAAGTATTGAAGTAGATAGGGAGGATGTGCTAGATATTCTTGAGGGTTTGAAGTTGGATAAGTCCCCTGGGCCGGATGGGATTTACCCTAGGATTCTCTGGGAGGCAAGAGAGGCAATTGCAGAGCCTCTGGCTCTGATCTTCAGGTCGTCGTTGGTTACGGGTATAGTGCCAGAAGACTGGAGGATAGCGAATGTGGTCCCATTGTTCAAGAAGGGGAAGAGAGACCTTCCAGGGAATTATAGGCCGGTGAGTCTTACTTCTGTTGTGGGCAAAGTATTGGAGAGAATTATTAGGGATAGGATTTATAGTTATTTAGAGAGAAATGAATTGATTGGGGATAGTCAGCATGGTTTTGTGAAGGGTAGGTCGTGCCTTACTAACCTTATTGAGTTTTTTGAAAAAGTGACCAAAGAGGTGGATGGGGGTAAGGCGGTTGATGTGGTATATATGGACTTTAGTAAGGCGTTCGATAAGGTGGCCCATGGAAGGCTTCTGCAGAAAATGCAGATCTATGGGATAGAGGGTGATTTAGCTAATTGGGTTAGGAATTGGCTAGCAGATAGAAGACAGAGGGTGGTGGTTGATGGGAGATATTCATCGTGGAGTTCGGTGACAAGTGGTGTACCTCAGGGGTCTGTTTTGGGGCCCCTGCTGTTTGTAATTTTTATAAATGATCTGGATGAGGGTATTGAAGGATGGATTAGTAAATTTGCAGATGACACTAAAGTCGGTGGAGTGGTAGATAGTGAAGAGGGGTGTTATAGTTTGCAGAGAGACTTGGACAAGTTGCAGAGCTGGGCCGAGAGGTGGCAAATGGAGTTTAATGTGGAAAAGTGTGAGGTAATGCACTATGGCAGGAATAATAAATGTGTAGAGTATAGGGCTAATGGTAGGATTCTTAATAGTGTTGATGAACAGAGGGATCTTGGTGTATATGTGCATAGATCCCTGAAAGTAGGCAATCAAGTCGATAAGGTTGTTAAGAAGGCATATGGAGTCTTAGCTTTTATTGGTAGGGGGATTGAATTTCGGAGCCGCAACGTCATGTTGCAACTGTACAAAACTCTAGTGCGGCCGCACTTGGAGTATTGTGTGCAGTTCTGGTCCCCACATTATAAGAAAGATGTGGAGGCATTGGAGAGGGTACAGAGGAGGTTTACCAGGATGTTGCCTGGTATGGAGGGCAGGTCTTATGAAGAGAGGCTGAGGGATTTGAGGTTGTTTTCGTTAGAAAGGAGGCGGCTAAGAGGAGACCTTATTGAAACATATAAGATGATTAGAGGTTTAGATAGGGTGGACAGTGATAGCCTTTTTCCTAGGATGGAGAAAGCTAGCACGAGGGGACATAGCTTTAAATTAAGGGGTGGTGGTTATAGGACGGATGTCAGAGGTAGGTTCTTTACCCAGAGGGTGGTAAGGGTATGGAATGCCCTGCCTGCTGCAGTTGTAGATGCGCCAAGTTTGGTGGCGTTTAAGAGGTTATTAAATACATTAATGGACGAAAAGGGAATGGTTTAGGTTAGAGGTTCATTGATTTTTCCTAATTGGTCGACGCAACATCGAAGGCTGAACGGCCTGTTCTGCGCTGTAATGTTCTATGTTCTATGTTCTATGAATCGCACTGCACCGAATCGCACTGCACTGAATCAGACTGCACAGGATCAGAGCGTATTGAATCAGACCGTATTGAATCAGACTGTACTGAATCAGACTGCACTGAATTAGACTGCACTGAATCAGACTGCACTGAATCAGACTGCACTGAATCACACTGCACTGAATCAGACTGTACTGAACAGACTGTACTGAATCAGATGGCACTGAATCAGACTGCACTGAATCAGATGGCACTGAATCAGACTGCACTGAACCAGACTGTACTGAATCAGACTGCACTGAACCAGACTATACTGAATCAGACTGTACTGAATCAGACCGTACTGAATCAGATGGCACTGAATCAGACTGCACTGAATCGGACCGTACTGAATCGGACTGCACTGAATCAGACTGTACTGAACAGACTGTACTGAATCAGATGGCACTGAATCAGACTGCACTGAATCAGATGGCACTGAATCAGACTGCACTGAACCAGACTGTACTGAATCAGACTGCACTGAATCAGACTGTACTGAACAGACTGCACTGAATCAGACTACACTGAATCAGACTGCACTGAATCAGATGGCACTGAATCAGACTGCACTGAACCAGACTGTACTGAATCAGACTGCACTGAATCAGACTGTACTGAACAGACTGCACTGAATCAGACTGCACTGAATCAGACTGCACTGAATCAGATGGCACTGAATCAGACTGCACTGAACCAGACTGTACTGAATCAGACTGCACTGAATCAGACTGTACTGAACAGACTGTACTGAATCAGACTGTACTGAATCAGACTGTACTGAACAGACTGTACTGAACCAGACTGCACTGAATCAGACTGTACTGAATCGGACTGCACTGAATCAGACATACTGATCAGACTGTACTGAATCAAACTGCCCTGTATCAGACCGAATCTTTACCCACAGGGTGGTAAGGGCATGCAACGCCCTGCCTGCTGCAGTTGTAGATGCGCCAAGTTTGGGGGCGTTTAAGAGGTCCGTGGATAGGTTTATGGATGAAAAGGGAATGGTTTAGGTTAGAGGGTCGTTGCTTTTTCTTAATTCGTCAGCGCAACATCGAGGGCCGATGGGCGTGTTCTGCGCTGTAATGTTCTATGTTCTATGTTCATACTGTATTGAATCAGCCTCTACTGAACCACGCTGCACTGAATCAGACTGAATTGAATGAGATTGTACTAAACCAGACTGTACTGAATCAGACCATACAGATGTAGTCTGCACTGAACGAGACTGAAGATCTTGACCTTGGCTTTGGATAAAGCTTGGCACAACATTGAGGGCCGAAGGGCCTGTACTTTGCTGCATTGTTCTATATATGAACCAGACGGTACTGAATCAAACTGTACAGAACCAGACTACTGAATCAGATCTTACAAAACAAGATTACTGAACCAAACTGTACTAAATCAGACTGTACTGAACCAAACCATACTGAATCAGACTGTACTGAACCAGACTGTACTGAATGAGACTGTACTGAACCAGCCTCACTGAATCAGATGGTACTGAATCAGACTGTACTGAACCAGACCGTGCTGAATCAGTCTGTACTGAATCAGACTGCACTGAATCAGACTGTACTGAATCGGACTATACTGAATCAGACGGTACTGAATCAGACTGCACTGAACTAGGCCGTACTGAATCAGACTGCACTGAATCAGACTGCACTGAATCCGACTGTACTGAATCAGACTGTAGTGAATCAGACTGCACTGAATCAGACTGTACTGAATCGGACTGCACTGAATCAAAGTGTACTGAATCAGACCACACTGAATCAGATGGCACTGAATCAGACTGCACTGAATCATACCGTACTGAATCAAACTGCACTGAATCAGACTGTACTGAATCAAACTGCACTGAATCAGACTGTACTGAATCAGACTGCACTGAATCAGACTGTACTGAATCAGACTGCACTAAATCCGACTGCACTGAATCAGACTGTATTGAATCAGACCAAACCTTTACCCAGAGGGTGGTAAGGCTATGCAATACCCTGCCTGCTGCAGTTGTAGATGCACCAAGTATGGGGTCATTTAAGAGGTCCGTGGATAGTTTTATGGATGAAAAGGGAATGGTTTAGCTTAGAGGGTCATTGCTTTTTCTTAATTGGTCGGTGCAACATCGAGGGCCGAAGGGCCTGTTCTGCGCTGTAATGTTCTATGTTCTATGTTCATACTGTATTGAATCAGCCTCTACTGAACCACACTGCACTGAATCAGACTGAATTGAATGAGATTGTACTAAACCAGACTGTACTGAATCAGACCATACAGATGCAGTCTGCATTGAACGAGACTGAAGATCTTGACCTTGGTTTTGTATAAAGCTTGGCACAACATTGAGGGCTGAAGAGCCGGTACTTTGCTGCATTGTTCTATATATGAACCATTCGGTACTGAATCAAACTGTACAGAACCAGACTACTGAATCAGATCTTACAAAACAGGATTACTGAACCAAACTGTACTAAATCAGACTGTACTGAACCAAACTATACTGAATCGCACTGTACAGAACCAGACTGTACTGAACCAGACCGTACTGAATCAGACGGTACAGAATCAACTGCACTGAACCAGACTGTACTGACTCAGACTGCACTGAATCAGACTGTACTAAACCAGACTGTACTGAACCAGGCTGTACTGAATCAGACTGCACTGAATCAGACTGCACTGAACCAGACTGTACTGAACCAGGCTGTTCTGAATCAGACTGCACTGAATCAGGCTGTAGTGAACCGGACTGTACCGAACCAGGCTGTACTGAATCAGACTGCATTGAATCAGACTGTACTGAATCAGACTGCACTGAATCGGACTGTACTGAATCAGACCGCAATGTATCAGACTGTACTAAATCAGACGGCACTGAATCAGACTGTACTGAATCAGACTACACTGAACCAGACTGCACTGAATCGGACTGCACTTAATCAGATTGTACTGAATAAGACTGCACTGAATCAGACTGTACTGAACCAGACCACACTGAATCAGACTGTACTGAACCAGACTGCGCTGAATCAGACTGCACCGAATTGCACTGCACTGAATCAGACTGCACAGGATCAGACTGCACTGAATCAGACTGCACTGAATCAGACTGCACTGAATCAGACTGTACTGAATCAGACTGCACTGAATCAGACTGCACTGAATCAGACTGTACTGAATCAGACTGTACTGAATCAGACTGCACTGAACTAGACCGTACTGAATCAGACTGCATTGAATTAGACTGCCCTGAATCAGACCGTACTGAATCAGACTGCACTGAATGAGACTGCACTGAATCCGACTGTACTGAATCGGAATGTACTGAATCAGACTGCACTGAATCAGACTGCACTGAATCAGACTGTACTGAATCAGACTGCACTCAATCAGACCGCAATGAATCAGACTGCACTGAATCAGACTGTACTGAATCAGACTGCACTGAATCAGACTGCACTGAATCAGACTGCACTGAATCAGACTGCACTGAATCAGACTGCAGTGAATCAGACTGTACTGAATCAAACTGTACTGAATCAGACTGCACTGAATCAGATTGCAGTGAATCAGACTGTACTGAATCAGATTGCAGTGAATCAGACTGTACTGAATCAGACTGCACTGAATCAGACTGCCCTGAATCAGACCGTACTGAATCAGACTGTACTGAATCAGACTGCACTGAATCAGACTGTACTGAATCAGATTGCAGTGAATCAGACTGTACTGAATCAGACTGCACTGAATCAGGCTACTGAATCAGACTGCACTGAATCAGACTGTACTGAATCAGACTGTACTGAATCAGGCTGCCCTGAATCAGACCACATCTTTTCCCAGAGGGTGGTAAGGGTATGCTGCAGTTGTAGATGCGCAAGTTTGGGGGCGTTTAAGAGGTCCGTGGATAGGTTTATGGATGAAAAGGGAATGCTTTAGGTTAGAGAGTCATTGCTTTTTCTTAATTGATCGGTGCAACATCGAGGGCCGAAGGGCCTGTTCTGCGCTGTAATGTTCTATGTTCTATGTTCATACTGTATTGAATCAGCCTCTACTGAACCATGCTGCATTGAATCAGACTGAATTGAATGAGATTGTACTGAATCAGACTGTACTGAATCAGACCATACAGATGTAGTCTGCATTGAACGAGACTGAAGACCTTGACCTTGGTTTTGGATAAAGCTTGGCACAACATTGAGGGCTGAAGAGCCTGTACTTTGCTGCATTGTTCTATATATGAACCAGACTGTACTGAACCAACCTGTACTGAATCAGACTGTACTCAACTAGACTATACTGAATCACATTGTACTGAATCAGACTGTACTGAATCACATTGTACCAGACTATACTGTACCAGACTATACTGTACCAGACTGTACTGAACCAAACTGTATTGAATCACATTGTACTGAACCAGACTGTACTGAACCAACCTGAACTGAATCAGACTGTACTCAGCCAGACTGTACTGAATCACATTGTGCTGAATCAGAATATACTGAATCAGATTGTACCAGATTGTACTGTATCAGACTGTACTGCACCAGACTGTACTGTATCAGACTGTACTGTACCAGACTGTACTGAATTAGACTGTACTGAACCAGACTGTGTTGAATCACATTGTACTGAACCAGACTGTACTGAATCAAACTGTACTGAACAGAATTTTACTGAATCAACCTGTACTGAATCAGATGTACTCAACCAGACTGTACTGAATCACTTTGTAATGAATCAGATTGTACTGTACCAGACTGTACTGAATCAGATTATACCAGACTGTACTGTATCAGACTGTACTGTACCAGACTGTACTGAATTAGATTGTACTGAACCAAACTGCACTGAATCACATTGTACTGAACCAGACTGTACTGAATCAGACTGTACTAAAACAGACTGTACTGAACAGGACTATACTGAACCAACCTGTACTGAATCAGACTGTACTCAACCAGACTGTACTGAATCACATTGTAATGAAACAGATTCTACTGAATCAGATTGTACTGTACCAGACTATACTGAACCAGACTGTACTGAATCAGATTGTACTGTACAGAACCAGATTGTACTGTACCAGATGTACTGAATCAAACTGCATTGAATCACATTGTACTGAACCAGACTGTACTAAACCATACTGTACCTGACATAGGTAGGAAAAAGGAAGGAGTCATGAAAAATATAATGTGATTTGACTCTTAAATCAGCCTTGCAGGTGGAGGATGTGGTCAAGAAGGCGTATAGTGTACTGGCCTTCATTAATTGAGGGATTGAGTTAAGGAGTCGGGAGGTAATGCTGCAACTTTATAAGACCCTTGTCAGACCCCACTTGGAGTATTGTGTGCACTTCTGGTTGCCTCACTATAGGAATGATGTGGAAGCTATTGAGAGGGTGCAGAGGAGATTTACAAGGATGTTGCCTTATGAAAATAGGTTGAGAGAGCTAGGTCTCTTCTCCCTGCAGAGATGAAGATTGAGAAGTGACCTGATAGAGGTTTATAAAATGTTGAGAGGAATCGATAGGGTGGAGTCTCAGAGGCTATTTCCCAGGGCTGAAATGGTCGCTATGAGAGGACACAGGTTTAAAGTGCTGGGGGGCAAATACAGGGGAGATGTTAGGGGTAAGTTTTTCACTCAGAGGGTGGTGAGTGAATGGAATCGGCTGCCGTCAGTGGTGGTAGAGGCGAACTCGCTGGGGCCTTTTAAGAGACTTCTAGATGAGCACATGGGATATAATGGGATTGGAAGTTACAGATAGTTCTATGGCCTGGTAGATACTGTTACGATCGGCACAATTTGTTCTATGTTCTAAAGAGAATATAGAAAGCTAAGTAGACAGTTGAAAAGGAGGAATGCAAAGGTAGTAATCTCAGGATTGTTGCCTGTGCCACGAGAAACTGACAGCAAGAATGGAATGAAGTGGAGGATAAACGTGTGGCTGAGAGATTGGAGCAGGGGGCAGGGATTCAGGTTCCTGGATCATTGGGATCTCTTTAGGGGCAGGTGTGACCTGTAAAAAAAGGACAGGTGGCACTTGAATCCCAGGGGGACCAATATCCTGGCGGGAAGGTTGGCTAAGGCTACTGGGAAGATTTTAAACTTAGAAAGGTTGTGGGGAGGGAATTGAAAGGAAGTGACTGGGAGCGAGGAGGTTAGCTCGCAAATAGAGGGGGATTGTCAACAGTGCAACAGGGAGGATACACAGGTGATGGAGAAGGGGAGTGCTCAGACCAAAGATTTGAGCTTGATATTTTAATGCTAAGAGTGTTGTGAACAAAGTGGATGAGCTTAGACTGTGGATTGCTGCTTGAAAATGTGATGTGGTGGCCATTACAGAGACTTGGATGTCTCAGGGACAGGACTGGATACTTCAAGTGCCGGGTTTTAGATGTTTCAAAAGAGACAGAGAGGGAGGCAAAAGAGGTGGGGGAGTGGCACTGTTGATCAGGGATAGTGTCATGGTTGTAAAGAAGGTGGACACTGCAGAGGGATTGTCTACAGAGTCTCTGTGGATGGAAGTTCAGAACAGGAAGGGATCAATAATTTTACTGCGTGTTTTCTATAGGCTGCCCAATAGTAACAGCGTTGTTGAGGAGCAGATAGGAAAACAGATCCTGGAGAGATGTAATAATAACAGAGTTGTAATAGGAGACTTTAATTTCCAAATATCGATTGGAATCTCCCTAGGGTAAGGGATTTGGATGGGGAGGAGTTTGTTAGGTGTGTTCAGGAGGGTTTCCTAACACAGTACATGAATAAACCTACAAGAGGAGAGGCTGTACTCGATCTGCTTTTGGATCTCTCAGTGGGAGAGCATTTTGAGGATAGTGATCATAACTCCTTTACACTAGCATTGGAGAGAGATAGGATCAGGCAAGCTAGGGAAGTGTTTATCTGAAATATGAAGCCACCAGGCAGGAAATTAGAGGCGTAAATTGGTATTCTCGGGGAAATGTACCAAAGTAAGGTGGCAGATTTTTAAAGATTGTTTGTCTGGTGTTCTGCATGACAATGTTCCAATGAGACAGGGAAGTTTTGGTAGGTTACAGGAACCGTGGTGCATGAAAGTTGTAACGAATCTAGTCAAAAAGAAAAGTGTCCAAAAAGTTCAGGGAGCTAGGTAATGTTAGGGATCTAAAGGAATATACGGCTTGTAGGAAGGAACTGAAGAAGGAAATTAGGAGAGCCAGAAGGGATAAGATTAAGGAAAACCCTAAGGCATTCTACAAATATGTGAAGAGTAAAAGAATGAGGTATGAAGGTATAGGACCTATAAAAATGTGACGGTGGGAAAGTTTGTGTAGAACCAGTAGAAATAGCAGAGGTGCTCAATGAATACTTTACTTCTTTATTCACAGTGGAAAAGAATCTTGGTGGTTGTAGTGTGGGCGTGCGATGGACTGAAAAGCTTCAGGATGTGGACATTAAGAAAGAGGATGTGTTGGAGCTTCTGAATAGCATCGAGATAGATAAGTCACCGGGACCAGATGGGATGTACTCCAGGTGTGGGAGATGAGGGAAGAGATTGCAGAGCCTCTGGTGATGATCTTTGTGTCATCGATGGAGATGAGACAAGTTCCGGAGAATTGCGGATGTTGTTCCTATATTCAAAAAATGGAATAGAGATAGCCCAGGAAATTATCAACTTGTGAGTCTAACATCGGTGGTTGGTAAGTTGATGAAAAAGATCCTGAGAGACAGGATATATGAACATTTGGAGAAGTATAATATGATCAAAAGTAGTCAGCACTGCTTTGTCAAAGGCAGATTGTGCCTTACGTGCCTGGTTGAATTTTTTGAAAATGTAGCTAAACACATTGATGAAGGAAGAGCGGTGGATGTGGTTTATATGGACTTCAGCAAGACATTCAATAAGGTCCCCAATGCAAGGCTTATTGAGAAAGCGAGGGGCATGGGATCCAAGAGGACGTTACTTTGTGGATCCAGAACTGGCTTGCCCACAGAAGTCATGATGTAGAGATGCCGGCGTTGGACTGGGGTAAACTCAGTAAAGTTTCATAACACCAATTTTAAATCCAACCAATTTATTTGATAGTAAATTCGCGAGCTTTCGACACTATGGCCTTCGTCAGGCAAATGCAGTGTTCTGGTCTGCAATAGCACTCATATCAACACAGACAGTTACAGATTGCTGATTAGAATGCGAATCCTTACATCTAACCTGCTATTCAAGTGTTAAAGTGGCTAACAATGTGTGTGAAGGGAATCCTGAGCATTGGTTAGAGAATTGTGTATTTTCTCCAGACAGCACAGTAAGTGAGGTTTTTTGCTAATCCAGGCAAGTTACGGGGATTACAGATAGTGTGTCATGAAGCCAAGATCCCTATTAAGACCATCCTCATGTGTGTGGAACTTGGCTATCAGTCTCTGCTCAGCGACTCTGCGCTGTCGTGTGTCCCGAAGGCCCTCTTGAAAAACATTTACCCGCAGGTCGGAGGCCGAATGCCCATGACTGCTGAAGTGTTCGCCCACGGGAAGGGAACTGTTTTGCCTGGTGATTGTTGAGCAATGCTCATTCATCTGCTGTCGTAGTGTCTGCGTGGTCTCCCCAATGTACCATGCTTCGGGACATCCTTTCTTGCAACGTATTAGGTAGACAACGTTGGCCGAGTTGCAAGAGTATGTACCGTGCACCTGGTGAATGGTATCCTCACGTTTGATGATGTCGTCCATGTCTATGATCCGGCATGTCTTGCAGAGGTTGCTGTGGCAGGGTTGTGTGGTATTGTGGTCACTGTTCTCCTGAAGGTTGGGTAGTTTGCTGCGAACAATGATCTGTTTGAGGTTGTGCGGTTGTCTGAAAGCAAGAAGTGGGGGGGTGGGGATGGCCCTAGCGAGATGTTCATCGTCATCAATGATATGTTGAAGCACACATGGAGCGGTTGAACCAGGACACTCCTTGTCACAATGGATGTCTCGGCGCTCTACACCAACATCCCCCACGACGATGGTATTGCTGCAACTGCCTCAGTACTCAATGCCAACAACTGCCAGTTTCCGGATGCAATTTTACAACTCATCCGCTTCATCTTGGACCACAATGTCTTCACCTTCAACAATCAGCTTTTCATCCAGACACACGGAACAGCCATGGGGATCAAATTTGCACCTCAGTATGCCAACATCTTCATGCACAGGTTCGAACAAGACTTCTTCACTACTCGAGATCTTCAACCAAGGTTATATACTAGATACATTGATGACATCTTTTTCCTTTGGACCATGGTGAACAATCATTGAAACAACTGTATGATGATATCAACAAGTTCCATCCCACCATCAGACTCACCATGGACTATTCTCCAGAATCAGTTGCATTCTTGGACACACGCATCTCCATCAAGGACGGTACCGCAAACTGACAGACAACCTCACAATGCTCCACTTCTCCAGCTTCCACTCTAGACACGTTAAAGAAGCCATTCCCTATGGACAAGCCCTCTGTATACACAGAATTTGCTCAGATGAGGAGGATCGTGACAGGCACCTCCAGACGCTGAAGGATGCCCTCGTGAGAACAGGATATGGCACTCGACTCATCGATCGACAGTTCCGACGTGCCACAGCGATAAACCGCACTGACCTCCTCAGAAGACGAACACGGGACACGGTGGACAGAGTACCCTTTGTTGTCCAGTACTTCCCCGGAGCGGAATTCGGCCTCCGACCTGCGGGTAAATGTTCTTCAAGGGGGCCTTCGGGACACACGACAGCGCAGAGTTGCTGAGCAGAGACTGATAGCCAAGTTCCGCACACATGAGGACGGTCTTAATAGGGATCTTGGCTTCATGACACACTATCTGTAACCCCCGTAACTTGCCTGGGTTAGCAAAAAACCTCACTTACTGTGCTGTCTGGAGAAAATACACAATTCTCTAACCAATGCTCAGGATTTTCTTCACACACATTGTTAGCCACTTTAACACTTGAATAGCAGGTTAGATGTAAGGATTCGCATTCTAATCAGCAATCTGTAACTGTCTGTGTTGGTATGAGTGCTATTGCAGACCAGAACACTGCATTTGCCTGACGAAGGCACATAGTGTCAAAAGCTCGCGAATTTACTATCAAATAAATTGGTTGGATTTAAAATTGGTGTTGTGAAACTTTACTGAGTTTGCCCACAGAAGGCAGAGAGTGGTTGTAGATGGGTCTTTTTCTGCATGGAGGTCGGTCACCAGTGGAGTGCCCTAGGTGTTCTGTTCTGGGATCCTTGCTGTTTGTGACTTTTATAAATGACCTGATGAGGAAGTGGAGAGATGGGTCGGTAAGTTTGCTGATGACATGAAGGTCGGAGGTGTTGTGGATAGTTTGGAGGGATGTCAGAAGTTGCAGCATGACGTAGATAGGATGCAGGACTGGGCGGAGAAGTGGCAGATACTTGCTGCAACTGTACAAGGCACTAGTGAGGCTGCAACTGGAGAACTGTGTGCAGTTTTGGTTCCCTTATTTGTGAAAGGATATATTGGAGGGAGTACAGAGAAGGTTCAGCAGGCTGATACCAGAGATGAAGGGCTTAGCTTATGAGGAGAGATTGAATAGACTGGGTTTGTACTTATTAGAGTTTAGAAGGCTGAGGGGGATCTTATAGAGACTTACAAGACGATGAAAGAGCTAGATAGGGTCGAGGTAGAGAGATTTTTTCCACTTAGAAAGGAAAACAGAACTAGAGGGCACAGCCTCAAAATAAAGTGGGGAGTGCACTTTAGAACAGAGTTGAGAGGAACTTTTTCACTCAAAAAATGGTGAATCTCTGGAATTCTCTGCCATTGAAGTGGTGGAGGCTACCTCGCTGAATATATTTAAGTCACGAGTAGGTAGATTTCTGATCAACAAGGGAATTAAGGGTTTGGGGAGAAAGCAGGAAACTGAAACTGATCCGCTTCAGATCAGCCATGATCTTGTTGAATGGCGGGACAGGCTCGAAGGACTAGATGACCTACTCCTGCTCCTATTTCTTATGTTCTTATTAGATGGACTTCAACCCAAATAAATGTGTAGTGGTACATTTTGGCAAGTCCATTGGGATGAAGGAATATAATATTAAAGGTAACAGTGTGGACGATCAGAAGGATCTTGGGGTCTGAGTCATAGGACTCTCAAATCGACTTTGCAGGTAGAGGATGTGGTTAAGAAGGTATATGGTGTACTGACCTTCATCAATTGAGGAATTGAGTTTAGGAGTTGGGAGATAATGTGTAGTTTTATAAGACCCTGGTCAGACCTACTTGGAGTACTGTGCTCAATTCTGGTCGCCTCATTACGAGAAAGATGTGGAAGTTATTGAAAGGGTGCAGAGGAGATTTACAAAGATATTGCTTGGATTGGGTGGCATGCCTTATGAGGATAGGTTGAGAGAGCTCAGTGTTTTTTCCTTAGAGAGACAATGGTGAGATGTATAAGATGTTGAGAGGTATTGATTGAGTGGATTCTCAGAGACTTTTCCCAGGGCTGAAATGACTGCCACAAGAGGACACAGGTTTAAGGTGCTGGGAAGTAGGTATATAGGAGATGTCAAGAGTAAGTTTTTCACTCAGAGGGTGGTGGGTGAGTGGAATTGGCTGCCATCGATGGTGGTGGGGGCACATTCGATAGGGTCTTTTAAGAGACTTCTGGATAAGTACATGGGACTTAATAGAATTGAGGGTTATAGGTAAGCCTAGTAGGTAAAGATATAATTGGTGCAACTTGTGGGCCAAATGGTCTATAGTTTTTCTATGATTCTACTGAATCATTCTGTACTGAATCACACTGTAGTGAACCAGACTGTACTGAATCAAACTATATATTGAACCAGACTGAACTAAATCAAATTGCATTGAATCAGACTGTACTGAATCAGGCTGTATTGAATCAGGCTGTATTGAATCAGACTGTACCCAATCAAACTGTATTGAATCAGACTGTACCCAATCAAACTGTATTGAACCAGACTGTACTGAAACAGGCTGTATTGAATGAGATTGTACTGAATCAGACTGACTGAACCAGATTGTACTGAACAAGACTGCACTGAACAAGACTGAACTGAACCAGACAGCCCTAAACCAGACTGTACTGAACCAGACTGTACTGAACCAGACTGTACTGAACCAGATGGCACTGAACAAGACTGTGCTGAACCAGACTATGCTGAATCAGATAGTAGTCAGACTGTACTGAATCAAGTTGCATTGAATCAGACTGTACTGAATCAGACTGCACTCAACTATATCATATCAGACTGTACTGAACCAGGTTGTACTGAATTGGACTATACTGAACCAGACTGTACCAACTCAGACTGTACTCAGGCTGTGCTGAATCAGACCAGACTGAATCAGATTGCACTGAATCAGATTGTATTGAATCAGACTCCACTGAATCAAACTGTACAGACACAGACTGTACTAATGAGGCTGTACTGAATCACACTGTACTGAATCAGGCTGTATTGAATCAGACTGTGCTGAATCAGACTGTACTGAATCAGACTGTGCCGAACGAGACTTTGCTGAATCACACTGCACTAAACCAGACTGCACTAAACCAGACTGTACTGATTCACACTGCACTGAAACTGACTGTACAGAACCAGACTGTATTGAATCAGACCTACTAAATCAGACTGTACTAAATCAGACTGAACTGAACCAGATTGTACTGAAACTGACCCTACTGAATGAGACTGTACTGAATCAGACCCTAACAAATCAGACGGTACTGAACCAGACTGTACTGAACCAAATTGTAGTGAATCAGACAATTGTATCAGACTGTTCTGTACCAGACTGTACTGAACCAGACTGCACTGAGTCAGACTACACTGTACCAGACTGTACAGTACCAGAGTATGGGACTGTACTGAGCTAGGTGATACCTAATTCAGGTGGAAAGAATGTTTATTATTCCATCTCCCCTTCAATAAACATTCTTTTCACCTGAATCCATACTGTGGGTAAACTCTAAACACCTTATCACATCTCAACATTGGGCAGAACTGAACTTACCCAAGATCTTCACTGTCTGCTTGTGATATTTCCGCCGGTTTGCCGCGTTCGGACCCTTGACCTCGTCCTTGCTGTTCCACAGTTTCCTTCCAATGAACCCATAGAGGAAAGTTAGGCAGAACATTGGGAAGAAGAAATAGAGGGTGGAAAACCAAATCATGATGTTCAGGATTCCCGAGCTGACGGCGTATTCGGTGTGTTTGCACATACCATATTCCAACCTAAGCAGAAACAGGAAAGGTGCAGCAGACAACAGGGCTAGAGTCCACAGCAAGGCAATGACCAACCTGACCCTCCGCTTGGTGATGAAGACCTTGGCTTTGAGAGGGAAGCAGATGGCAAGGTACCTCTCGATGCTAAGCGCTGTGATGTGCAGGATGGTGGCGTAGGTGCAGCCTTCGTTGATGTACTGGTAAAACCTGCACAAAAAGTCCCCAAAGAGCCAGGGTTTGTACTTCCACAGGCGATACAGGTCAAAAGGCAAACAGAAGAAGATCAGCAGGTCGGACACTGCCATGCTGGACAGGTACAGATTGGTGGTGGTTTTCATATCCTTGTACCTCCGTATGATCAGGATGGTTAAGGTGTTGCCAAGGAGTCCAGTGACGAACAGGGCAATACAGACAATTGTCACCGGGATCAAGGTGGAAATGGGGAAGAGAGGACAGGACTCGTTGTCGCAACGAAGAAACGGTGACAGAGTATTATTATCTATATCATCATCAGTAATATTCTGCATCCTGCAGAGCAAATAGGTCCATTCAGAAAGTTAAATCGTACGGATTGCCCGGAGAATTTCACTACCTTGCAAGTACTGCCCCAGATTGGAGTGCAGCTACTCCCTGGGGGATCACACTGGGGAGTTGCTGGGGATTGAAAGTGAAGCTGTACAACCCTCCCTAGCGAGGTAGCTGGTCCCCCGCCGGGACAGAGGTGATCCAGCCCCTGACTCGCCCTGCATTGAAGCCGATGCGAAGTTTCATACTGTTCCCATCCACCTGACTCGGAGCTGGAAGCACAAACCGAAGATGCAGAACCTGCAAACCTGCACTCAGCTGTAGCCTGGGTTATGGAGAGGGAGGGACCACGGCGTGGGCACGATGAGCATCCTCCCCCTCGTAATACACATCAGAGGGCGCCTGAAAAGACGGATATGAAACGGGAGGTGGAACTCCCTGAATTTGGCTGTAATTCCAAACTGAAAGTGATTCCGTCTCTCTCACTTCTCAGGCTGCATTTTCCCCTCCAATTACCTGTTTGTCCAGCCCCAGCACTGGATGAAACTGGAAGGATAGTAGATTGGGAGCATCACTGTGTGTAACTATTGAGGGCAAATTGCAAGGATTCTGACGGAGACTTTGTAATAAAATACTGGAAGTTTCAATGTAACTCAGGGAAACGTCAGACATGAATCAAAAGCGAAGGGGGGTATTCCTTTCTCCAGAGAGAGTCGCCGACTGCTATAGTTTGTTGAAACGTAACAGCAGACTTAACAACTTCCCTGAAATTCCCAGCAACTCGCCCTGGTGTTGTGAAGCAGCAGTGCTAACCACTGTACTACCACGCCACCCCCAATTAGCTCAATAATATTCATGAGAAAGCAGCAAACTTGTTTGGCATCCCACCCATCATCTTAAACATCCAACCGCTCTCTTTTTGCAAAAATGTACTTTGTTTGTAAAATATCTGAAAGAACATTATAAACATCTCAAAAAGGCCATCGTACAAAGTGTAATAACATTCAGATTTCTCTACGTACATCATATTACACTCAGAGGTGCTTCAATCCAGGGAAAGAAGTGTTGTACTGTTACATCAGAGAAGGTAATCGGTTCTTGCTGACCGTCTTTTCTCCTGATTCATGCATCAGCAATAAATCTCTTTTCGCTGTTTAAATGCATGCTGTTGTTGGTGGTCTGTGTGTGTATTGGTGTTGAAAGCTCGCAAATTTACTATCAAATAAATCGGTTGGATTTAAAATTGATGTTGCTAAATTCTTACTGTATTGGTTGAATATAGGACGCTCCAGAGGGTCGCAATGGAAAATTCCTCTTAAATCCTGTGTAGGTTCTCAGTCTTACTGAGGTTTTAAATAAAAGGTTGGACTCCAGAGCAACTTTTATGGGTGATTCTCCGACCACTGATATGATCACACAGGTATTAACCTCCATTAATACTGGATGTCCATTTAATATATGTTTAACTTGATTGGGTCTGATTTGGACATTGATGTGCAGTTTAATTATTCTAAATCAGATCATAAATCATAGAAACCTACAGTGCGGAAGGAGGCCCTTCGGCCCATCGAATCTGCACCGGCCACAATCCCACCCAGACTCTACCCCCATATCCCTATAAATTTTACCCTCTAATCCCTCTAACCTAAGCACCCCAGGATACTAAGGGACAATTTTAACACGGCCAATCAACCTAACCCGCACATCTTTGGACTGTGGGAGGAAACCGGAGGAAACCCACGCAGACACGAGGATAATGTGCAAACTCTGCACAGACAGTGACCCAAGCCGGGAATTGATGTAGCTGAATGTAGATGGATCACAGATGTAGGTGGACTTTCCAGAATGTTCTTGGTTATGGGCCTATGAGTTGGTTTTCTAAATCTAGGTTTTGTAGGAATCCTTTGCTGTTAGACTCCACAGAGCAGCAATGCACTACTGGGCCTGATTCTGAATGGACTTGTAATTGTTTGCTGGAAGCTTGGGTTTGGTTTTGTACCATGGGCAGATCTGGGATTACTTTTATCCAGATACTTCCTAAGGAAGGCTATGTAATCACCTGTGCTCTAGTGATGGTCCCAAACTCAAAGTGACATAAGCATCTGTTTCCATTGGGATACTTTACAACTGACACACTCCACTGGCAGCATTTTCCAACCATAAGACCAGCTATGGCACCTGTTTAAAGTCCAGTTAGACTTCAGCCAACAGGCATTTCTGAGTAGTTACATTATTAATCTCATGTACTAAACAGTCTCTAAGGAATTCACATGCTCCATAAGTCATCTTAACCCAATTAGAAAACCTGCAACAAATTTCCCTCGCTCTCGGATTGCTGAGTAAAAATGATCATGTCTCAGAATTAAAGGTGGCTTGGCGTCATAGCATTCTCTAACTAGTTCAGTGAAGGTTTTAGTGTCTGGTGCCTCAGCAAAAATTAAACTCTCAATGACTGCAAAGTGCCACAGACAATCAGGAGAATTACCCATTGTATTTCATCTGCCATTATGGTGTTTTTCTAAAAAAAAGTAACACATGCATTCCATATATTGGACTCAGCCCTTGATGACAGACTTGAATAAATCTAGCTTGCCAAACAAAGTTATGATGCATAAGAATGGCTTGCCCCAACTTAGGCCAATTGTTGCGAGCAAGTTCTTTCAGGCTTGTCACCACTGAAATAACTTCTCTGAGGCCAGGGTCCTTTCACCAAACTTAGATTTATTTACATAGTCAGCTATACTCTGCCAAATATCTCCTCATGCAGAGTATAAACACAAAGTACCTGTAACCCATAGACACCACATTATATACACAGGCAGGGTTCTCTGATTGAACAAGGCATTACTGCCTTAATCTGGGAGATTGTAGTCCATGAGGTCCACGCTGTTGGTGTTGTTAAAGTCAGTACAGTAACCATCCTGAGAAAAGAAATCCATCTCAAGCTAAAATCTTCTGGGAATAAAGTGCAGAAATCTGCTAATCTGTTCACTACAATAACATACTCTCAGGAAGGCAACTGAACAAAAAGGTTGCAACTTGGTATTATCACATAGAGACCAGCCATAGTACAGCTAACTGGACATAACCTTTGTTTCCTCTTCTTCCTGAACTGGAAAAAAACCTAAACCTATATCATACTTCGCCATTTGTACAGTTGTCTGTGTGTGTACCGCATGAGTGTACGTGATGTATAAATGATGGTTGTGATTTACCTAGGTTTTGTCTAAGATTTAGCAAATGGTTCCAACAAAGTTTAACCTAAGAAAACCTAAAATCATACAATCGTAGAATCCCTACAGCGCAGAAGAGGCCAGTCAGCCTGTTGAGTCTGCATCAATTCTGTGACAGTGTATTTCACTCAGGCCCTCTTCTCCGCCCTATCCCTGTAATCCCACAAATTTACCCTGGCTAATCTACACCTTTTGAGACAATTTAGTATGACCAATCTATTTAATTTGCACATCTTTGGATTGTGAGAGGAAACTGGAGCAGATATGGGAAGAACGTGTAAACTCCACACAGTGACCTAGGCCAGAATTGGACCCGTGTCCCTGGGGTTGTGAGGCAGCAATGCTAACCACTGTGCCACCAAACCACCCTGCCTAACTAATTCTTTACAATACCAAAGCATAAATAGTGGGCTCCTGCAGCACTGGTAAAACACATCTGTTCAAAATTCACAAAAAAGCCTAATATAGTCAGACCTGAATTGGGAGAACAGGGGAGTCATTTCACCCACCTCATATGGTCATAACACAAGGAGGGAGAGTTCACCTTTGTCACACAGAGTCACAAACCAAGGAACATAAGTTAGAAATGAAGAAGTTAGGAATAGGAAAGGAATCCAAAGTTTTCCCTGGGAAAATTTACAGGGAAAAGGTATTAAATCAAAATAAACTGGATTCAGAAGGCAAACAGATACATTTTTGGGAGATGTTATTGAAAGATTAGGTGAAAAGGCTAATCAATTGGTTTGACTGTTGAAAACTGGATGGTATTATTTTGATCTTTTCTTAAAGAAAACTACTTAAATGCCAGGAACATTCAAGCATGACTAAATTTGTTATTCTCAATGGCAGTTAGGGATGATGCTGGCTTTATCAGTGACGGTCACATCCTATGAATGAATTAAAAAATATGCCCAAGGTACAAAGTGTGCTTTTTAATTTTATGCAGCTACTTGAAATCAATAATGACTTGGTGGAATTGATCTAAAGAGGGGCTTGCTAGTTTCAGTATGAATTGATTTTTCATGATTCTTTTCTCATTATAATGTATTTATTTTGTGCAAGGAAGTATCTCATTACAATCCAGAAATTGCATTCAAAGAATATTAAATGTGATATTATAATCAAAAGGTTTTGATAGAAATTTACTGAGGTTTAGTATGATGGATGGAGTGATAAGGAGCATGCAATAACTTTCAATTATTACTACAATATACACTACAGCAGTCTGGAAGATGTCATCTCTGATCAGCATAACTCCAGCACCATCTGGACAACTGCCACACAGTACCAAATCCTTGCAAACATGGTAAATATTATTGTACAACTGTTTCATCAGGATCATTACTACACATCATTTCTTAATTTGTGATTACTTAGGTATAGCTTTATCCAAAGTACTCCGACGATTTAACATTTGGCATGTTACATAGTTCTTCCCCCCTCCCCCCTTCAACATTTGCTAATAAGCTCCATAGGCTGTCATATTCAATTCAGTTGCTCTAGGTCAACCTTCATTACATTGACATTCATTACATTGATCTCAATATTTATATATAGTCTTAAATGATTCCACAAACAGACAGTTTATAGATTTCATATTTTATTTAAAAGAACAATTAGGCTGGCTGGTGAGCAAGGATGGGTGGAACATATTGAAATGCATTTACAGCAGATGGAGGGCTCTTCAATTATTGGAGTTTGAATGGCTATAGTTGTCTTGGATTTTTTTTGGATGGAGATGCCAAGTAATATCACATAGTACGTAGTTACATAGACATAGACTCCCTACAGTGCAGACGGAGGCCATTTGACCCATTGAGTCTGCACAGGCTTTATCCCCATAACCCCACATATTTACCCTGAGACTAGGGTCAATTTAGCATGGCCAATCTACTAACCCACACATCTTTGGACCGTGGGAGAAAACTCATGCAGGGGAGAATGTGCGAACTCCACATAGACAGTGATTCGGGGCTAGAATTGAATCTGAATGCCTGGCACTGTGAGGCGATAGTGCTAACCACTGTATCACCGTGCTGCCCATTTAGAGTCAGTGGAAAAGGTGCAGAGGAAGTTTAATGGACATGGATAGGTATACACATCACAAAAGTATTGACAGCGTGGGTCACTTTTCATAGAATCATATCATAGGATCCCCCTACAGTGCAGAACGAGGCTGTTCACTCCATCAAGTCTGCACTGACCACAATCCTACCCAGGCGCTGTAGTAATACTGCAAACACTGATAGGAATGAGTTAACAGTCTAATCTACGTTTTTTTTGCCTGGGTTTATTTCAGTACATCAGATAGAAACATTCTCAGCTAAATTTCAATGTCCCCAGTTGAACATAACCAATAATTGGACAAATAAAACAGTAGCATTCTGATGGTAACTGATCTGCATCGAGGGGTATGTGGCTGCTAAAGCTTATGTTTTTTGAGGTATATCTGAAAACAAATTGAAAACAGAAACTGCAAAGGGAAGCCAAAACAAAAAGGAAAGAAAGGAATTGACCCTCCCAACTTTTGAGGAAACCAATATTAAAACAGATTTGGAAATCAAAACTTCAGGGCAGACTGAAACTGGCTGAGATTATATGAAGGGATGCAGAGCCACCCAAGCTGGGTAGTAGCAGTTGATGAATACGATGGTGCAGTACAGACAAGCTGAAGAAAAAACATCCATATCCAGAAACTGAGAATAAGTTGTTTCTGATACTTGCTCGATCTATGCATTCCAACTGAGCTGAGGAAGTTCTCCAGATGAGTGCCATTTGTGGTGAAGACAGACCTTACTCATAGAAGTTGGTTAGGTTATGCAATGACTCACGGTCAGAATACATCCTAAAAAGAGAAGAGCTGAGATTCTTTGTGAGGAAGGCAGAGTTTGATGTGGTATATGGACTATTGAATTAATGCATAAAATCTGTAAAGGTTGTATTGGTCATTTAATGTGTCATTCATATAATTTATAATGCTGCTAGTTCATCTTTGACTTATGTTAAGAGTATAGGAAATTATCTAAACTAATACAGTATTTAGTGTTTTGCTTTGTTAGACTTTTGCATAGTAATTCATTTTCTGTTTTAAACTGTGGAATCTTGTGGCTTCAGTCTTTTGGTAACTGGGA
Source organism: Sphyrna mokarran (assembly GCA_024679065.1). Taxonomy (NCBI): domain Eukaryota; kingdom Metazoa; phylum Chordata; class Chondrichthyes; order Carcharhiniformes; family Carcharhinidae; genus Sphyrna; species Sphyrna mokarran. The sequence continues at coordinate 75,958,553 of JAGIQG010000013.1, read as the reverse complement.
TTTTAGATTGATTTTAAAGTTACTGGTCTTTACTGAGACCATAACATCTGTAAATATCACTAATAAACTGCAGAGAAATCTGGTCACCAACTCTACCTTTTTAAATTGATTTGTAAATGAAGGTTGAAACCAATAGGCTAAAATAAATATTGTTTTATTCAATTTACAGCTTAAATATTTTACTCTGGAAGATATTAATGAAGATATAAGCATGTTTTCAATAGATGTCTGTCCCAATTTTAATATCAAAGTATTGATTCCCCATTGCTATGATACAATTATACTGCCCCAATGGAAATCAGATTCATTTTTTTATGAGCTAAAATAGTTTATAATGTGTCTAACTTTGATTTGGTTATGGTAGCTAGTTCTCTGTAAAAGTTATATTAAGAATGTTTTACATATAGTCATTGCTATGAATATTAGATTAAAAAGTCTATGAACAGACTCATCACTATTCACTCGATCAGATGTCCCATCTTTCCCAATTACCAGTACATGATCAGGGTAGATAAAACAAAAAGAAAAGGCAAAGAACTTAAGGCCAATTTCAGTAAAAATTCTGGGAATTTCAACCAAGTTCTTGAGAACCAAAATGCGCCTTCAAACATTCTGAAACAAATGGTCTCCCAATTTCCAAAGAACAAGAATCAGAATCAGAAATGACCATCTCCATCCATTTTGCCAGCACCAAAGGTTGCAGATTTCTACATCACTAGTGGAGTGCCACAAGGCTCAGTACTAGGTCCTCTTCTATTTGTGGTCTACATAAACGACTTGGAAGTAGGGGTAGGTGGCGAGATCAGCAAATTTGCTGATGACACTAAGATGCTTGGATTGGCAGGTACAGAGGAGCAGTGTCAGGCAATACAACAGGACATAGACAGGTTGGTAGACTGGGCAGATAGATGGCAAATGGAATTTAATCCGGATAAATGCGAGGTGATGCATTTTGGCCGGAAAAATGTAGAAGAGGGTTATAGGATAAAAGGTAAAACTATACGGAGCATAGAGACGCAGAGAGACTTGGGGGTGCAGGTTCACAAGTCTCTGAAGGTGTCCTCACAGGTGGAGAAGGTGATAAAGAAGGCGTATGGTATGTTAGCCTTCATAGAAAAGGGTATAGAATACAAGAGTAGGAGTTTGATGTTGCAATTGTATAGAACGTTGGTTAGGCCTCACTTGGAATACTGCGTCCAGTTCTGGTTGCCGTACTATCGGAAGGATGTGGAGTCCTTGGAGAGAGCGCAGAGGAGGTTTACCAGGATGCTGCCTGGTATGGAAGGACTGTCTTATGAGGAACGATTAAATAGACTGGGGTTGTTTTCCCTTGAAAGACGTCAGCTTAGAGGGGATCTAATAGAGGTGTATAAGATTATAAGGGGTATAGATAGAGTAAATGGAGGTAAACTTTTTCCACCTTCAGAAATGGATAGGCCGAGGGGTCATGGCCATAGGGTGAGGGGGGCTATGTATAAGACGAATATTAGAGGGCAGTTTTTCACACAAAGGGTAGTGGGGGTGTGGAATGCACTGCCGAGGAAGGTGGTGGGAGCAGGCACGCTGGGGCTGTTTAAGGGTCTCTTGGACAGCCACATGAGCGGTATGCAGATAGAGGGATATAGTAGGACTGTTTAACTACGGCTTTTTTTCCACAGGTAATTCGGTCCGTACTTGACCAACATTGAGCATGCATTCGGCAGGTGGTGCGAGTACAGCTCTTGGATGTTGATTCATGGGTTGCCTGGTACCTCATGTCGTATATGAGTGCTTTATGTGGACCATCTGAAGGGGCACCATGACAGCTCAGAGACTATCGATGTGGCTGTGCAGACACTTGGAATTGGGCCGGTGTCTGCGGGAGTTTGCGCGTTCCCCCCGTGGTTGCGTGGGTTTCCTCCCACAACCCAAAAATTCGCTCTTAGGCTGATTAGGAAACAAATTGTCCCTATAGTGAGAGTCTTCCATATTAGGAATAACCTAAATCTATAATGGGATAATGGAATTGCTACTATATAGTTATGACGGCGGCGCGGGCTCGTTGGGCCGAAGGGCCTGTTTCCCGTGCTGTGTTGCTCTTAAAAAAAAAAATTTCCTACATCTTGATCTTCACAATAGACAACATCACCTCCTCCACGATCATCCTCAACACTGGTGCCCCACAAAGCTGTGTCCTCAGCCATTTACTATACTCATTATATACATTATATACACCTATGACTATGTGGCCAAATTCCCTTCCAACTTGATTTTCAAGTTTGCTGATGACACCACTGTCATGGGTCAGACTTCAAATGATGACAAGACAGAGTAAAGGAACAAGGTAGAGAATCTAATGAACTGGTACTGGAAAAATAACCTCTTCCTCAATGTCAACAAAATGAATGTCTTTATCATCGACCTCAGGAAGCGTGGTGAAGGACATGCCTTTGTCTAGATCAATTGGGATGAAGTAGAAATGGTCAAGAGCTTCGGGTTCTTAAATGTGTAGATCACCAACAACTAGTCCTGGTCTCTCCATGTCAGCGCTATAATTAAGAAAGTTGACCAACACCTCTGTTTTCTCAGAAGGCTAAGAAAATTTAGTATATCCACTACAACTCTCACCAACATTTACAGATGCATCATAGAAAGTATTCTTTCTGGTTGTATCACAGCTTGGTATGGCTCCTGCTTCGCTCAAGGCCACAAGAAATTACAAAGGGTTATGAACGAAGTCCCGTTTATCACTCAAACCTGCCTCCCACCCATTGACTCTGTCTACTCTTCCTGCTTTCTCGGAAAAGCGCCAGAATTATGAAGGACCCCACACACCTTGGACATTCTTTCTTCTGCCTTGCTCTATTGAGAAAAAGATACAAAAGACTGAGGACACACACCAACTGATTCAAGAACAGCTCCTTCTCTGCTGCCATGAGACCTTTGAATAATCTACCTCATGTTAAATTGATCTTTCTCTCCACCCTAACTATGACTGTAACACCACATTCTGCACTCTCTTCTTTCCTTCTCTTTGCATGGTCTGCTTTGTTATGGTCTAGCATGCAAGGAACAATACTTTTCATGGTATGGTAATATATGTGACAAAAATAAAATCAAATTCCCTTGTAACACTCAACATGTTCTCTCTGCCAAGAACATATCCATTATGTCTGAAAGATTATAATATTTTCATATTCATTGTTTTCCTGTTTTAGGAATTCTCAGCACAAAAACATTATTTTATAACATTTTCTTATCTTAACTTGAATCCACATGGCTGAGAGCTTGGGTTAATATTGTCAGATTCAATTTATCTATCTGGATCAGCCTTGACAACACACATTCAATTCTTAAAAAATTTAGAACTTTTTTTAAAACATAGGATATTTATGGCTCATAGTGAATTGAGTATTCATTACAGCAATAAACTAAGTCAGATTAGTCAATACCAAAAACTGCTAATAATGTTTTCATCAGTAGGAGTGCTCAATTCAAAGAACAATCATGTAGAGATTTGTTATGAATACAAGTTATTTTGAAAGCAAAATTGTTAGCTTTAAACAATAGCATAGAGGTTGTATAGTGGAGAAAACACTGGCCTTTCATTTCTACAGTCCAAGTTCAAATCCAGCCCAGAGTGACAATGAGGAAGTCTCAGCCAATTGCCTACAAGGCAATGAATTTGGACAACCTCAATTTGATTTCTGGGAGGCATATGCTGGTAGCATAGATCTCCAGGACAAAACTAATCGGCAATTTTAATTGGATAGGCATCAGAACTAGAACAGTGCACTTTCTGAGGTTGAGGCCAAGAGGGTTGACCTTTACTCATGCTTTTTGAATGGTGTTGATGAGAAGCAAAAGAATGCCAATAAAATAATGTTGAGAAAATAATTGTATTTGTACACCATGGTTGAACCATTTCCAAAACCAAATGCTAATATTAAACTTGGTGCAACCCCCTCTCAGTCTATCAAAACCATGTGCAGTAATGCTGACAGGACTAGAGAGAAGGTACAGCTTAGAAACAGAGGTGAATAATTTGTATAAAGCAATAGTCACTCCATCAGTGTACAGTTCTAGTATTATACTACAGCGTAAAGTCTTGGACCAAAGTGTTGTCATTGTACACCTGAACTGAGAGGAAAGACAAAGGACTGTGGTGATGATTACATTCTAAACAAAATAGCATCAGGGTGATTTTGTTGCGGTATTTAATATAATCCCATCCAATTAAAAATAGGAAGTTAGGAATAGAGAGGGTTAATTCTTCACCCAAAGAATAGTAGAGTTGCAGAATACTAAAAGGAAAAATGTGAAGGGATTCAAGAAGTGATTGTGGGATACAATGAGAAGCCAATGGTGAGATTGATCTAAGAATGGGAAACAATAGTTATTTGCTTTTCCTGGAAAAGTTTATATTCTATTTTTCAGGATCATCCTTTTGTTCATCCAATTAGGGAAATGTTTACGTTGGGGAATAGTAAACTGTTGTGTAGTGGCATAACTGGCATTATCAAGAGGCTTCAGACGTTTTTTTAGGAGCAATAAGGAGTTTGTTAATGAAGGGAAACTTGGTATAGGAATTTGTAGTCCTCCTTTGAATCGGGTTCCAGTTTGATGTACATGAGTGCTGTAGAATTCTGCCCCAGAGATGATCTTATCATTTGGGGTGATCACTCATACTTAGTTCTCATTGGTCCCTCAAGTCAAGTGACTCTCTTCTGCTGTGTTGTCTTAAAAAGAGACAGACATCACGTACACGACCAATTCCGCTCTACAAATAGCAGTATGTTTCAGGACTTTAGAATTGCTGAAGTTTAATCTTCAATCTATTTATATTTATTAAATACAATAAACATGAACTTCAGGAATACAAGAGAATATTTCCATTCTAGGATACAAACCTATATTCAATCATTGTATCTAAGCATGTTTGCAGATTTTTATTGCAACTGGCATCAACCCCAAATAAATACACTGAACTAAAGGACAACCCTCTTGTGTTGCTATGTTGGATGTAACTGCTGATTAATGATGAAAGGATGCTATTGAGTCTTTGGCTCTAATATGAAAGAGTAGTTATTTTCCATATTAAAACCTTATTAATTATAGTCCCAAAATTATTAAATTGCAAGGGCCAACATTGTGATGTATGTCACAAATAAAAGGAAAAAGAAATATTTACATCCAAGATTTATAAATGCACATGGCCAAAGTTGTGAAAAGACATATTTAGTACAATCTCCATGAAATTTTAATGTCACATTTCTCTTTAGTTGTTGATTGATTTGCAATGTGTACTACTACTTCTGTTTGTAATGAGAGATCTCACTTCACTAGGCTGTTATAAATCTGGACACTAGAGGGTGTTCTGCCTAATTAAACACATTCCCAATAGGAAGATGTGTAAAAACTAACTGAATCGGATTACAAACTTTGTAAATCTTTGAGAAAATAGATTTATCTGCCAATCATGTCATCTTAATGCAAATCACTGCCTACTATTTTGCATTGTTTTTGTTCAAAATGCTAAACAAAATCGATGATTTGATTTGATTTGATTTGTCACGTATTAGTATACAATGAAAAATATTGTTTCTTGCATACTATACAGACAAAGCATACCATTCTCAGAGAAGGAAAGGAGAGGGTGCAGACTGCAGTGTAACAGTCATAGCTAGGGTGTAGAGAAAAATCAATCTAATATAAGGTAGGTCCATGCTAAAGTCTGACAAAAAGGAGGGAGCTGTTCATGAGCTGGTTGGTACTTGACCTCAGCCTTTTGTATCTTTTTCCCCGACAGAAGGTGGTGGAAGAGAGAATGTCTGGGGTGTGGACATTTGATTAGGGTGGTTGCTTTGTTGAGGCTTGGGAAGTGCAGATGGAGTTAATGATGGAAGGCTGGTTTGTGTGATGGATTGGGCTTCAGTCACAATCCTTTGTAGCTTTTTTTTTGCAGTCTTGGACAGAGCAGGAGCCATAGCGAGCTGTGATACAATCAGAAAGAATGCTTTCTATGGTGCACCTGTACATGTTGGTGGGGGGTCATAGCCTCCTGAGAAAGTAGAGACATTGGTGGTTTTCTTAACTATAGTCAGTGTGGGGAGACCAGGACACATTGTTGGTGATCTGGACACCGTGAAATCAATCAGTTCATCCCCGTTGATGTAGAGAAGGGCATTTCCTCCACTATGCTTCCTGATGTCGATACTCATCTCCTTCACGTTGATAAATGAAGACAGAAGCTGCTATTCACTTGCGTCAAAGTTTTCTTTCAATATCCTTGTTACGTGTAAAACACAGTCATTCATCTCAGATATGTTGTGCTGTAACACTAATCAAGTGAGGGTTTAGGGAAGTATTCTCCAAAGTTTGCATTGTCAGGGCTTCTTGATGCCCTGGACTTTTGCTGGAATAGTTTAAGAGGTCATCACCAGAAAGCTGTACATGAAAGAATTACTGCACATATTTTTGTAGATTTTTTTTTGCACCTGACCTACTAATGTGCACTGAAAACACCTCTGTTCAGTACTAAGCCAGATCCTCCACACTTCCCTAAAGAGTTTTACAACTAACAATAATGGCTCATGGTCATCATTAGACTTATAATTTCAGATGTTCTTTCATTCAAATTCCACTATTTGCCACGGTGGGAGTCAAACCTGGGTCCCTGGGTCTCTATTTTATTAATCCAGTGACAATACCACTGTGCCATGACCTTCCTAGAACCCTTTAACTTCTTACTCATAATGAACTATCACTGAATGAAGGATTATAGAGGACATAAACAGGCCATTTGACTCAACCAGGATCACTAACTAGTTCTAACAAGAAAAAGATATGAAAAAAGGTCATTACAATAGTTGTTTATTCCCCCCTTGACTTAAAAATTACACAGTTTACAAAGTATATTTTAAACTGCAATTGTCTCATTAACAAAGTCCCTTTAAGCACATAGACTTGTTGTGGTCACATACTCTTGTTGTGGTCACATACTCACTCCCTGTTCTGAACCCAAGTTAGTGACTATGGATTTCTCCTCAGGATTTCAAACTCCACTCCCAAAACCAAAACATGCTTTAAAGTCTTCTTTGCTTCCTATTAGAGATTTGCATTCTGAAATCCAGCCCAGGTTTTTCAAATAATTCTCTTAAATTAGATCTGCTACATTTTTAAAAGCGGATCTAGTATCCACATTTGTAACACCATCCTTTAACATTTATTTTTCTTGATCACTGCACAAACTATCCACACTAACTTTATTCCCAGTCAATTCGATCAATTTAATCTATCTTTGATCTATTAAAATGGCATCAAACCTTTGATTTACCTCCGAAGTCTGTTTTCACCCTTTTAGTCTGGTTACTGCAATTGTTTCTAACTCAGATCATTTCTTTTTAACTCTTTCTTGAATTTTCCTGAACCATATCTTCAGTCATCTTAAAACATTCTTCCTGTCCCAATTTCCTGGTTATCTGGACAGTAACCAGTTCTTTGGAATTCTTGCCTCTTTGCAGTTCCCATTCTGTCCAGTCTTTCTTCCAGCAGAGTTGAAAGATGTTCACTTATTAGTGTCTTTCTTCACCTGCCATCAGTTAAACTAAGAATAGAAAGTCTTCCTCCCCTAAAAGGGCCTTCAATTGCTAAGCAACCATCATAACTTTGATTTATTCTTCATGCCATAACTAAGCACAACAGAATCATATTATGTGGTCAGATGGCTAATGGACATAGGCTCAATGGACAATTGGACACATTAAACAGTAAGGTTTGCTCTGAGCCCAGACAGGCAAAGGCAAAAAACAATACAGATCAGGATAAGCCCAGCAGCAGAAATTGGAAGGACTTAACCCTGGCCATATTTGGCAGATAGTCCATAGACCCTACAAAGCAGAAAGAGGCCCTTTGGCCCGAGACACATCTGGAATGCATTCCCAGCAAAGACTCAACCTGACCCACAGCGAAGAAGATTACAAATAAAGCTCAGTGACAAACAGAAGAGGGCATACAAGAATCACTTTCGTGAACAAGATGCCTGGATGGCAGAGGCTCAGAGAGTTGGACCCCAGCTCAGTCAATTTCATTGACATGGGTAAAATTAGAATCTTAGGGAAATAGATGTAAGATAATTTGGAAAAAGTAACTGTGTTAATATTTATTGAACTTGTTCATAAAATTGGGTTGAACCATGAATCGAGATTTGTCCTTTTGTTCATCTTGTAAGAGTTTGATATAGTCAAAGTGTCTAACCTTTCTAGACCACTGTTGGAATTGAAACCAATTCCCACACATATAAACATCTTTATCCAGCATGAGTCTATTATTTTATCCTTCTTTCCACAGAAACATTAAATTAAAGCCACTTGAAAACTATACCCTATTTCTAAAGATTATCAATACAAATATAAATCCCTTAAAACTACCTTTGTTTTCCTAATAAATGGGAATCAGGGAAAAACATTCCATTGGTTGAGGCAGATCCAGCACAAAGGAAGATGATTGCAATTGTTCGAAGTCAACCACTCTGTGAGCTTAAGAAGATTTTGATTGCAACTCTATTGTTTGAACCTGAACATTAAGCATTATTTGCCCACCCCTAATTGTTCTCAGCAAGGTGGTGGTGGTGAGCTGCCTTCTTGGCCCTCTCTCTACTGACATTGTCTGTACCTTTAAGACTTGATTATCTGTAAAGACTTGCATTCCAACCATTATCTTGTAAATTGAGTTTGTGTCTGTATATGCCCTGTTGTGAAAACAAGTCTTCACTCATCTGATGAAGAAGTGAGATTCTGAAAGCTTGTTTGTGCTGCCAAATAAACCTGTTGGACTTTAACCTGGTGATGCGAGATTTCTTACTATTCATGAACCGATGCAGTGGGTACATATGGGTGTAGATACACCCATACTGCTATTATGGAAGGAATTCCAGAACTCTGAAGGAATGACAGTACAGTTCCAAATTTCTAATGTTAGAAATCTCATTGCCTGGCACGTGGTGCAAAAGTTACTTTGCACTTATCAAATCAAGCCTGAATATTGTCCAGGTTTTGCTGCTTTTGGACATGAACTATATTAGTATGAGGAATTGCAAATAATACTGACTTTGCAGGTGACACTTATATTCTGTGAATGAAAATAAATTGTAGCTTTTAATTGAAATGAAGACTCATTGTGAATGGCCCCAAGTTATGCACTGGGAGAAATCCACATTAATCTTGGATTGATATTGTAAAGTTTGATTAGATCCCTATCAAATATACCAGAGTCCTAAATTTCTCAAGCGAGACCAGGATTCATCAAGACTTAGAGGGATGTACTAACAAACAAGACTTGTGATCCAGAAACTCTACAATCGCAAAATTATTCACAGCCATATAATACATACAATTAAACATTTGACAAACACCATGAGAGTTTAAGAGAAGAAATTTTTGATTACAGCTCTTGTTTGAACCTGAACCTTAAGTACTTTTCAGGTTCTGTTAACAGACAAATTCAAGATGTCTGTGGTTGTTGGCATCTACAACTATTAGCATCTGGAAGTGTTGGCATCTTGAACTTGCCCTTTCACAACAAGCTTGTTCAATTCGTTAAATCCAGAATGAAGGTGAATTATCTCATTCATTTAGGGAGCACAAAATAAATGGAATGAAATCCTTTCATCACTTCATCCAAAGCAATCCGTTCTTTAGTTTATCAACCCAATAAGGTATCTAATCTAAAAATGCATTCACATTAGAACTTTCCAATTGATCAGGAAAAGATCCACTTTTTATATGGAAATATTCCCTTTAAAATGAACATTAACAAGCATTGAATGTAAAAATAGAATCGTGTATTTGAACACAGGCAGATTTGTTTTAGATCAAAACTTTTCTCACACTTTAATCGATATTTCTGCAGCTTCAGGATTAGTTTTCTGATTGCTCATATTAGAAGTAGTGAATGGGGCACAGCAGTGCATTTTTTTTTCCTGGCCATTTCTTTCTTCAGACCCTTGTTAAGGAAAAATCAACTAACCTTGTACTTGCCTATTCATACTTTGGTTTATTAAATTTTTGGATCAAATAATGCGATTAGCTTGATCTGAAAGGCCTTAGTATCATCTAGAAAACTGAAACTGTCCTCACATTTTTACACTTTTGATTATTCTTGCAACTACTGGTAAAAAAATTATTTTGAAAGCCTAATCTCTTCTTCAAGGTGAGCTAGGGAGGCATGACCAATGGTGAACATCCGGCTTAATTCCTGCAAATGAACAGCATAAAATTAAGCAAAAGCATTTTAATGAAATCAAGCTGAAGCTTTTAATTCCTAGGTCAATGGTCAGGTTATTAAGGAAACAATAGACAGTGCAAAGAATCATACATTGTTTATTGTACATGGATTTTGCTTTATGTTTTACCTATTGAGTTAAAGTTTGGATTTAAATATATATTTAAGAGTTTAAACATGTTATGTCAACTTTCAGTACTCAGTCTGACATAATACAAGTGATATGTTATATATTTGGAATGGTTCCAAAAGTTTCAATAGTTTTTGGAATGTACAATCAATGAGGTAACCGTGAAGCTTAGTTACATTTAAAAACCATTGACCCTCAACGCAAAAAACTGCAATGAGAGATTATGGAAAATACAATTACGTTTATAAATGACTGATCATATGCAACTATCAAAAATAGGAATGGATTTGAATTTTGACTGTCAAAATAAATTTTTCCAGCTTTTCAACAACAACAAATTCAGGGGCCCACACTGGCAATGAAATACAGCCATCAAAAATCAAAGATTTATACATCCTCTTACAGAATCCAGCTGACTGATATGCTTCACATATTTAAAAAAAGATATTGTATGATAGAAATCACCTGTGTGTGGGTCTATGGAAAATACATTCCACTGAAGCAAATAATTTCAGCAAAGTACATATATACAATTAAGGCTGTAGCTTTAAAGGGATTATATGTGAAGGACATTTGATTTCTGACTAAAATACAGGCGATGGAGGCTTAGAAAGACAAATGGTACCTCTCCCAATTTGTTGAAGATTTTCTCTAGTTGCCAACAGATTTGTTTTTTCAAAGAAACAAAATCCATACATATTTCAGCAGGTGGGGGCCAGGGGAAAGAATCAGTCAAAAAATACTCAGTGTTTGCTATCATCCAAACTAGGATGTACAGTACACTTTCTTTGGGTGATATTCGCCAACATTGAAGTGCAACACATTGCTTAGATTAAAAATCATAAGGGAAATGTAAACATACTTCACAATGCAAATTGAACAGGGTTTGTATGTAATTATCAAACTTTCACATTTTCCATTCCTTCCTTCAAATAAAGTGGCACTTAAAAAAAAAACTCAAGGTGATTTGCAGCCCAAAGTAACTGACAACTTAAACCTTGAAAAGTGTTAGTAAACTTGCACTTTATGACTATAATTGTAATAAATAGGAGACTAACTTCAACAAAATAAAGTGGAATGAACTGCACTAAGTGAACGAATAAAACAATAATTGATGGACAAATGATATTCTAACATATCCAGGTTTTCTTTAACAAAATCTATTATGTGCAATGAGAAAGTTTATAAAGTTCTAACAACCATAACTGTAAGATCGACAACAAGCCCCCATCCAATGGTGCACTGCTCCAGATGACAACTGTGGTTCACAACAACTACAAGCACTGTTGAGATGGAATTATTTAAAATATAAATCAACAATGCAGCACAGCCACTATTTTCTTTTTGGGGACACTTGCGAAACACTTTGCTGTTCTTGAGATATGTGGTTCTATTAAATGCATCAGTGTTGCACATTCATGGGTTAGGCTTTATCTCATGTAGGTCTGTGAAGTAATTGTTAAATTTGACATGCCTTTAAGCTGAATTCTTAATAGTGATTTTCAAATGTGAAGCATTTCTTTGCTTATAAAAAGCTGCTAAATTAAAGTGCCTGAGATATAATCTGTGAAGCAGTGAATAAAAAGATCCATAACAACTTGTGTATAGGACAGACAGCATTGCATTCATTATCGAAATTTGAAAAATGTGATAATTTTAGTTTGTTTCAGTGCTGCAAAGACCCTGGCACTGGAATATTCAACTTTCACATTTTTATCCACACAATCATATTCTGTCATACTTACTGGCAATTTAGTACAAAGTGGCCCTCTTCAATTTTTAGGCTACATTTTTAGAAGAGGTAGGAATTGCACAATTACTAAAGATTCAGTTTCACAGTTTGGGTTCACTATTTTCAACTGTTACGCATTTTACCTGACTTGCTACACAGAATTTAGTACCCCAATTTCTATTATTGCAGTATATTTAATAAACTGCACTAAAGTGCACCTATTTTCTCTTCCTTCCATAATCTACCATTGTAAAGCTTATATTTTTTTAAAAAAACAAAGCTCTGGTACAATGCTTTAACTTTACACATGCCATGTCAACACTCAAGAAAGCTGCTTAAAGGGGTCTTTTGTAAAGTGCCACTGGACTTAACCAGTAGTCACTTCTGGTATGACTGTTGGTACATCAACACAGCTCTGATGGAATTCTTTCTCTACACGGTCAGCTTTCAGCAACAAGCATGAATTATGGGAAGCAACAGTAGCTGAGATGTTGGCAAAGAGCCTTTATACACGATTGGATATCACCATCAGTTTAAAAGCATAATTAACCACAATAATTTGATATTACAACACAAGTAATATATGGCAGACAGACATTGAAATACCAAACTTTTCTTACTTGATGACAAAGTATTGAACAATGAAAGCAATCAAAATGGAGACTATAGCAAACAATGCAAGGATGAGTGCAGCACACTGCTCATCACTTAATGTCTGTGCAGTCTTTGTGACTTCTGTAGTGTTTTTGCTGTTGCTGGCTGGTGTTTCATTCCTCTGAGAGTATAATATTACAGTAGCACTATAAGGGCCCATCAGATCGTGAAACCCTTGAGTGTCTTGGCACTGACGAATGGCACACACTCGAAATCGATATTCACAGTTTAACTGGAGGTTTGAAACTTGGAATGTTGTTTCTGGACCTTTATAAATCTGAAAAAGTAAACACATCCACCTAAGTAAAATGATCAAACTATAACTGCCTTATTAATAGAATTAAGGAATTTCAAAACATACATATGAAACCAGCAGAACAGAAAAGAAAAGACCCACAGATCTTTTGCATTTAATTGCATTGCCAGGAGATTATATACTCCCAAATCTACTCGGAGCTGTGATAGAATGTTTTCTGCGTGTAGCTTTCCTTTACTTATCGACAGGAAACAGGCAGGATCTTTGGTTATCTGCATAATTGGATGATTTGAGCTATTTGTCTATTCTGGTCAGCCACATCACTGTTCTGTCACACAAAGTTGGAATGTCAATTCATCATAAAGGTGCTGCACATAGGCCTGAGAATTGTTAGAACTCATACTTGTTGCCAGGCAATCCAGAGCGACAGGATGATCTGGGATTCAAACTTAGCGCCATGAAACTAGGAGGCAGGATTCTGCCATCTATGTTATGGATTTGTTTGACAGCAATTCTGCGAAAACGTTTGCAGGGCTCAGCGAAAACGTTCGCAGGGCTCTGCGAAAACCAAGAGCAGCCCTCTCATGACCCATCACGCCTATACCCCTTAGTGGACCAAAGTACCTGTAGGAAAAAACAAATACATCAATATCATCGACAATTTACACACTCCGCAGGGAACTCCCATGGCTCATGACGCCTATTTTAAATCAGTTTTCTATATCCCTCCATTCCCATTCTGTTCATGCGCCCATCTAAGTATCTCTTAAATAGCTCCAGAGTGCCTACCTCTACTTGGCAGTAAATGTGTAGGTCTGGTAAATGCATAGGATTAGAGGGATAAGACAGAGGGGAGGGCCTGGGTGGAATGTTCTTTCAGAGGGTTGGTGTCAATTTGATGGGCTGAATGGCACTTTATGATTCCAGCCCCACAACTCTCCAAGAAATCTGCGTTCCTCGAATTCTGGCCTCTTACATATCCCAGATTCTAATTGTTCCACTATTGGTGGCCATCTCTTCATGGAATGTAGAACCCTACACCACAGAAAGATTTCATTTACCTAGACACATCCCATTATTTGTTGATAAAGTTACCTGAAAGGCTACAAATTGCTTGTGCAAATGGGAAATATGGCATGGTACTGGGTGTGAATGTGCAGATGTGATTTCTTATGTGTGAAATAAATAACATGCAGAAATGCAAAGTGAACTTACTTTGAAGGGCAGGCTATTGATCAAATCTATTAAAATGACAAGGAGGAGTAGTAGTAGTAGTAGTAGTAGGCCTTCATCCTTTGAGGTCTGCTCCACTGACCAATAGGATCGTATCCTTAACTCCACTTTGTTTGCTAATGACCTTTGACCCTCAGATTCCCATAACTACTTGGACTATAATTCCTCATGATTGCTTCCCAGAGAGAATGCATTCTCCATACTTGCCCCCAATTTCTGTTGTATCTGTTCTGACAATGCAACTGTGGGAACGTGGCCTCAAAAGGGGACAATCCCTGAGGGCCATGTAATAGGGCTGGACACTATGAAGAGGCTGCAAGGAAAGGCAGACTGATCAGGAGTGAGGCCATGCCTCCTGCGAGGGGGATGACCTTCAGTTGGAGCCAGGGAGGAGAACAGAGTAGACCTCTGTGGGAGTTTTCTATCAGAATGTTAACTTGTAAATACATTGTTATTAGTTAATATATCCTTCATTGTTGGAGCCACATTGAGTTGTCTCCAGTTATTGCAGCAACGCTTCATCCCATTGCTTTCGATGCATCTTTCCTTATCCCTAACTGAGAATTCCCTACCACCCAACAATGCCCATTCCATTTCCAAAATTTCTGTTTTTCACCCTTTCTCCATCTCAGCACAGACAATAGCAGCGCAGTGGCACTGCTGCCTCACTCCGCCAGGGACCCGAGTTCGATTCTCGGCTTGGGTCACTGTCTGTGTGGAGTCTGCATGGTCTCCCCACATCTGCATGGGTTTCCTCCAAGTGCTCCAATTTCCTCCCACAGTCCGAAAGTCATGATGGTTAACTGGATTCTCCCTCTGTGTACCCGAACAGGTGCCGGAGTGTGGCGACTAGAGGATTTTCACAATAACTTCATTGCAGTGTTAATGTAAGCTTACTTGTGACACTAAACTATAGCTTGAAACCATAGAAATAAACTTTAAATGAAGTGCACTCAAAGAATACTGAAGATGGCCATTTCTTGCTTTCGTGAAGATGTGCATTGTCTATTCCAACCTGCCTGCGGAGCCCAATTGCAGAGCTACAGGGCTTTCCACAGCCTGAGCAAGAAGCTCTGCTGGAATTTTCTGGCCAGTAACTCTGAAGGGATTCCCTAGTCTTGGCATTAAAGTGAACGGAGATTGGGTTGAACGCCAAATTCTCCATCCCCAATCACAGCAGCAATGGCTGAATAATTCCAGCCAACACATTTGATTTTATTGGGACTGCCTAGTCTCTCTTGTCTGTCTTTGGCCAAGTGTAGTTTGCGTTTCTTATTCTTTTTGTCACATCTGGAATATACTACAGTGGTGCTGGGTAAACCCTAAAGGAGTGCATGTTGAGATGTGTGTGACAGAGCTGGTAAGATGTGCAGATGGGAAATGCCTACATTTGAGTTGGTCACAGTGGGGGATGGATTGCACATGCCGAATCCCCCACACACAGTCTCCCACAAGGGTTCTCAGTGATTTGACAAATCTAGATGGCCAATGTTTATTTGTTTAGTCATTCATAGGACATGGGCATTGCTGGCCGGCTGGCATTTATTGCCCATCCATAGTTGCCCTTGGAGGACAGTTGAGAGTCAACCACATTGCTGTGGCTCTGAGCTCACATGTAGGCCAGACCAGGTAAGGACAGCAGATTTCCTTCCCTAAAAGACACTCATGAATTTTTACAACAATCGACAATATAAGGCATTGATGAGACTGAATTTAGAGTATCGTGTACAGTTTTGGTCACCTAGTTACAGGAAGGATGTAAATAAGAACAAAGAACAAGGTGCTGTGAACAGACTGGACACGCAAGATTAAGAATAACGTTGGTTATAGAATCATAGAAACCCCACAATGCAGGAAGAGGCCATTGGGCCCATTGAGTCTGCACCGACCACAATCCCACCCAGACCCTACCCCATATTTCTACACATTTACCCACTAATCCCTCTAACCTACACACCTCAGGACACTAAGGGGCAATTTTAGCACGGTCAATCAACTTAATCTGCACATCTTTGGATTGTGGTGCAAACTCCACACAGACAATGACCTGAGTTGGGAATCGAACCCAGGTCTCTGGAGCTGCGAAGCAGCAGTGCTAACCACTGTGCTAACATGCCATCAACGTTGGTTGGGAGAGGGGTAGGGGGGAATAAAGATTGACATTGAATAGTAGATCTAAATAGGCTGTGCAATTCTACATGCAGAAAAGCTGAAGCTTTCTGATATTTTGGGAATTTTACTATCGTCATGTCACTGAATTCATAATCCAGAGGCCTGAACTAACGATGCAGAAGAGACATTAGTTCTTTTCAATTTAGTTCATTAAATGAACTTAAAATGAAAAGCCAATATCAAAAATAGTGATGAAACTACTGAATTGGTGAAAAAAATCCACTATTTGTTTTCCCCATTTATGGGATATGGGTGTCACTGTCTAGGCCAGCATTTATTGCCCATTCCTAGCTGCCTGTTAAGCAAAGAGATCTGCCCTTCCAGATCTACGGTAACATTGGCAAATTTGCCAAACTACCAAGTTATTTAGTCACATCAAACTGCTACAAAAATACAATAATAAAACTGAATGGATTGATCTCGGCACCAGTCACAACAAGAACGCACACAGCCCAGCCAACCTGGAAAAATCATCTTTATTAACTTTTGGAGACTTCTGCTAAAATTGGGAGACCAATTTCATAGCAGCCTGACAGTCATACCTCAAGAATATTGTGACAGAGGTGCCAAGTGGTGGTCCATCTTGGCCTTTTTCTGAGATCCCCACTATCAGTGATGCAAATCTTCAGCTAATTCAATTTACTTAAGTGATTTACTTAAGCTGGAAGTCAAACATCTCAACCCTGGGACATTGCTGCAAACATCCCAAAGATAATGACCACAGCCCTAACATCATCTGCCACTTTAACTATGACCTACCCTTTATCATAAGGTTAGAAATGGAGATGTTCACTGATGATTGCATTGTCTTCAGTTCCATTCATAATTCTCCAAATAATGAAACAGATGAGATGAGGCAACTCATGTCTGCATGCAGCAATACTTCAACAAAAATTCAACTCAGACGCCACTCAATTGTTAGACAATAACCATCTCAACTAAAAGGAAGTCTAATTACTACCCCCTACTAAGATTAAACATCAGTATCATTGCTGAATGATCCAGGGACTAACCCATAAATACTTTGACTGCAAGAGCAGGTCAAAGGTTGGGCATTCTGCAGCAAGGATCTCAACTTGTCACTTTCCAATGTATGCATCTACAAGACATAAGTGGGTAGTGTGATAAAATACTCTCCATTTGTCTACATGGTAGCATCAATATCATTCAGAACAAAACAGCTAATTTGTTTGGTACTCTCTCCACTAACGATGCATAGTGTTGCTGGTGTGCATCATCTACAAGATTCACTGAAGATCTTTACCAAGGATCCTTCAATTGCACCTTCCAAATCCACATTCTGGAATTTAAACGCCTCACCCTTCTGAGGCTCGTAACATCCAACTTGAGGCCAATGGAGAGTACCATTCTGCGAGCCTCACCCTCCTTGATTCTGGGGCGGATGTGCTGGTAAAATTCTGGCTATGGTTACCGATCAAGTAGAAGGTCAAGGCCTACACATCAGAAAACCAGCACCAGGGGGTAAAGCCTGGGTAGGATTGTGGTCGGGCCTCTTCCTGCACTGTAGGGTTCTGTGATTCTATGATTCTTAAGTTTCAGCGAAGTTACACAGCATTCTGACTTTGAAATACATTGCCATTCATTCTTATCACTGGATCAAAATCCTGGAAAATTCTTCCTAATAGTACTGTGGCAGAACCTAAATCAGAGTATAATGATTCAAGGCTTCTTCTAACCTTGTCAAGGGATGGCAATAAGTGCTATCCATGTATCATTCATAAATTAAAAACTGAAACAAACTAGCAATGGCCTGTTCACAGAGGCAAAACAATATGATACTTAAAACTTGAAAGCCTCCAACATCTCTTGAAAGACAATCATTCACAACACTTCAAACCAAATAAGATTGTCTGATTATCTTTTGTTTGGGGCTTAGTTATTAATTGACTTCCTGAGCAATGTAATGTCAGTTACTGATCATAATCAACCACACATCCTAGCACAGTTATTTTGTTTATACCATATGCTTGCACTGCCCATGCTATACCTCATTTTTAACAGTTGGTTGATGACTCTGTCAATCTACTTTAAATCCAGTCATGACAATTAAAACTGGCTTTAGTGGTGCCTCATATTGTTCTCGCTTCTTGGTACCTGCGATAACTTAAATTGAGATATAAAAGCTTGGAACATTATGGACAGAAGTTTCAGTCTACAAGTCCATTGTTTGCAAGCTGTGTGTATCATGACTCAAACTTTAAAAATATATTAAGTGTTCCTTTGAAAAATATTTGTACATGTCAAAAAGTATTTAACTTCATCAATCAAAAAATTGCATCGCAAAAATACAAAGGTACATGGTATCTTTAAACAAACTGCACATGTACAAATTCACAGCTCACTGGTTATTAATGTTATACAGTACTAAAAGAAAATTACAACAAGTTGTTTTTTATGCAGCATAGGGAAATGCTTATCTAAGGTTATGAATTTGAATAGGTACAAAATAAACATTTCAAACACAGTGTGAACATATTAGAAACAGTAGTAACCATGACCTCAGTGTTTTCCTGCAGGAAATTAGTTCATCCTTTTACAGTTGAGTTGGTTTCACATCACTTGTGGTTTCCAAGAATGGCACAAATATTAAATAAACACTAATTTTAAACAAATGCAGTATTTTGAGCAATGTTTTGTTAATATCATCTCTTATATCTGTATGATGCAATCATGTATTGTGCTTTTAGTTGCTGAATAAAAAGATACCAGCACAAAGCAAAGCCCCTGAAGTAGTTTGGAGTTAGCAGTTTAGCCCACACTGCTTTTTAGGTCTGAGATAAGATTTCCCTGTCACACAACCGCACTGCTACATCAGGATTGCTTTCTTTTTAAGGTTTGAAGTTTCACAAAGACAAAGACATTTTGATCACTTCTATATGGTAACTGGTGGGAAATAAAATCACTGTTCTATGTAACTGGTGAGGAAGCAGGAAGTATAGACCATGGACAGATGATGGCCAAAATTAGAGATTCAATTTCAGCTAACTTATAACATTAGCTGAAACTGAGTCAGGAATCAACACATTCCATTGTGAAAGAATGACTACAGATACAGCTATTTGTCATTTCATTGACAATATTCCTTACAAGATCAAAGTATGATTATGTATCTGAGTTTTATCATATGAATAATATAGATGTGGAATTTTAAAAATAATGTTCGTTTCATATTAGTATAGTAACTAATGTAGGTAAAGAACGGGCAAGAGAAATACAATTACAATCCGTGGAGGAACCATGTGTCCCATTCTTGTGTCCCATGATAGTTTGTGAAGCTGTGAGCAAAGAATGAGTGATGAAGGATTATCTTTTTTTTTAATGCTGAGGCAGCATGCCTTAATGTATAGTCACTATCTACTCCTGTTCCATTTGCATTCACGTACCTGTTAGAACTTTTTTTCCCTCTTGGAAGAGCTTCATTGGTTGAACCACAACTTGCCCTACTTAGTTGAACAATATCACATCTTCAGCAATTTGTTTAAAGGTTTAGTCACTGTTAATACATTATTTGAATGAATGGGTTCTAAATTTGCAATTTAAGATCAGAGATGTGTAGGTTATAAAAATATCTAATTCTCAATATTAAACTTCTGTAGATTCTGTTGAGATTTTGAAAAAATGTCTATCAGAGAACAGTTAAGTGGTTTGCAATTTAAGCATACAAACATTTTTTTTGCAAGTCTGGTTAGTTCCGGTAAGTTAGGATCATAGAATTCCTATAGTGCAGAAAGAGTTCATTTAGCCCATCGAGCCTGCACCAATAACAATCCCATCCAGGCCTCATCCCCAAAATCTCACATATTTAACCTGGTAATCTCCCTGAAACTACGGGGTAAATTACCATTGCCAATCCATCTAACCTGCATACCTTTGGAGGGAGGGAGGAAAATAGTACCCGGAAGAAACCCATACAGGTAGAGGGAGAATATGCAAACTCCATACAGATCATTAACAGAGGCCAGAAATGAATCCAGGTCCCTGGCACTGTGAGGCAGTAGTGCTAACCACTGAGCTTGTTTCATTTGTATGTTAATCTGTGACTAAATCTACATCATGTATTGAACAATGAAGCCCAGAAATAAAACCATGAACTTGAAACATCATCCCTCTTCCAAAGTTGTAAACTGGTATACATGGGCATTTAGACATTTAACAGAAATATCATTTAAATTTTAGAGACGTTTTAATTAGTATCAAAGTTGGTAGCAGGTACAACTGGTGAAACATTATTTAAAAAGCAGTCTAATGGGATATGTTTATCGCATCTTCTTTCCTGGTTTTCGACTTAGATAGTTTGCCAGGTAAATATTATTTAATACAGTTTAACAATTGCTGTTGAATATTTAATTTCACTTATATCTGATAAACAATAAGAAATGGGAACAGTAGTTGGCCTTATTTCCTCACACCTACTCTGCTATTATGCTTGAACTTCTACATTAATTCCACTTTTTTCCCCAAGCCTACATCTGTTGGCGCACCTAAGTGTCCAAAACTATTTGGAAATTACACCTTGTATTACACATTGCATATTACGATGTAATATTTTTCATGTTTACTTTTTACTTTAAGTACTTTGGTATAAAATGTGACTTTCATAGCCTAGTCGCAGGCTAACAACATGTCAAATGCCTAAACTAGTATCTGAGCCCAATATAATTAATCTGAGTACCATTTAGCTTTTCTCAGGAAGATTGTGATGCAAACTCCCACCTCTCTCTCTGTTGCTTTTCTGTTTTCTCTCTGAACTTGCACTGTTTTATTGGCTTCCTCTGTAGCAAAGCAACACCAGTTACCGAAGACTGAGAAAAGGTAGAAGCACTAAGGTTTTTATGCTCCCTGATTCATTCTTCGTCAGGTATCTAATTGACTAGCCACAGTTCCAAGCAGAAGAGTCTGTGTACCCATTTTAAATCTAGACTAAACCACAATTTCTTCTAAAGAACTACTTTTAGTTAATTGCTAAATTAAAGATTAGACTTTAGATAGAAATGAACCCTGAAGTCAAATTGAAACTTTAAACTCCTGTGGTCACCAAACTCCAACTTACACACACTAATGCACCCACAACAGTGCTCCAGGGTAGACAAGCAGCATAAAAGTAATTTAGTTCAAAATATCAAACTACTGTAATCGGAGTTGAAAGCACATTCTCTGAATTATTACTCTAAAAGGGCCTGTTCTGTGCTGTAATGTTCTATGTTCTATGTTCTAAATGTCTGAATTAATCCAGTAACATAACCAGTACATAAATTAACAGAAATGACAGTATTGTAAAGCAGAATACAAGACCATTGAAATATTCAACATCTTTTCCTCCTCCTTTAATGTCCATTTTTAGAGAAGGAAATGGCCATTCTACTTTCTGGGCCTTTTCCTTCTCTAAAAATGGACATTAAAGGAGGAAGAAAAGAAACCCTTACAGAAAAATCATTTGTTTATTGAAACTCAATTACACTGAGTTGTCACACATTTGAACTGATTATGATGAACACAAGTATAGATATAAATTTTAACAATTCACTCCTAATCAATGATGAGATTGTAGGTAATTACCACCACTATTCATACTAAAAATGTTACTTGCAGGAAATAAATCTTTAATTGTGTAAAACATTGATTATTAAGCTAACTCCATATCGTTCTGTACTAATATATGTCCTGTTTGATTGTATTAGTCATATTAGCAGAAATAGATCAAAAAAAGGTTATTTTATGGAACTGATAAAAACTGCTTGAAATTGTTAACCAGATTAATTATTATTATCAAGGAACAAAATCAAAAAAACAACAGTTCTATTTATTTGATTGAAGCTTCAACTCGAGAATGAATTACCTCGATAAAGTAAATGCGTCAATCAATTGAACATAGAACATTACAGCACAGAACAGGCCCTTCGGCCTTCAATGTTGCGCCGACCAATATAAAAAGCAACGCCCCTCCAAACTAAACCATTCCCTTCTCTTCCATATACTTATCAACTAACCTCTTAAATGCCACCAAACTTGGCGCATCTACAACTGCTGCAGGCAGGGCATTCCACTCCCGAACCACCCTTTGGGTAAAGAACCTACCTCTGATATCCGTCCTATAACTATCACCCCTTAATTTAAAGCTGTGTCCCCTCGTGCTAGCTTTCTCCATCCTAGGAAAAAGGCTATCACTGTCCACCCTATCTAAACCTCTAATCATCTTATATGTTTCGATCAGGTCCCCTCTTAGCCTCCTCCTTTCCAACGAAAACAACCTCAAATCCCTCAGCCTCTCCTCATAAGACCTGCCCTCCATACCAGGCAACATCCTGGTAAACCTCCTCTGTACCCTCTCCAATGCCTCCACATCTTTCTTATAATGTGGGGACCAGAACTGCACACAATACTCCAAGTGCGGCCGCACTAGAGTTTTGTACAGTTGCAACATGACGTTGCGGCTCCGAAATTCAATCCCTCTACCAATAAAAGCCAAGACTCCATATGCCTTCCTAACAACCTTCTCGACCTGTGCAATGTGTTGTGCAATGTTGTAGCGCCAGATTCATCTTTACATACATGGGTATATTCACCAACACCATGCTCCCAGAGGTCACAACATTGTAACATCAATTGCTTAACCTGTGTTGCATTCAAGCAAAGAGAGCGCTGAGTATCACTTTTTTGATTCAAATTAAAATTTGTATCAGAGTATGATTCCATTGCTGAAGCACAGAAATACTTACATTTAAGAAAAGCATTTATTTTCCTCAATGATTAACATCCAATTCCTGTAATTAAGGATGGACAATAAATGCTGGCCCTGCCAGTAACATCTGCATCCCGTGAATGAATGAAAAAAAAACTGAGGAACCAAGACATCCCAATCTTGTAATAAGGATACTGTGGCACCATCAGGCATTCAAATCTTGATAGAATGTTCTGTCAAGCCAATACTTATAGTTGTAGAGCAAAAAATTTAGTTTAAACCTCTGCCTTGGAAAACTGAATTCACCTATTCTCTGCTGTGTAGACTGTGGGGTGAATTATGTTATCATCACCTAAATGAAACTTTACCTATCAGCAAAAAAAAATTGTTAGACAACAGGCTGCACAACCCTGCCTTTTACTTGTTTGAGTAGAATGGCAGAGCTGTAGAGATCACTTCTTCTGGTTTGAAAAAGAGACAGTAAAGGATTAAGTAAAACCAGGTTGAGAGAAAAAAATTGCTAAACAAGGTGAGCAGAGAACACAAAGCATCAGAGCAGTTTAGACTAATTATACAGCAATACTTAGATTGGCAATGTCCAAGTATACCATAATGAGACTTTACCTGTTTGAATTCAGAGTCTTTGCCAACCATGGCCTGAACGTTGTAAACAATTGGATCCCCCTTCATCGCTGGCAAAGCTTCCCATGTGAGATCACACACATTTTCCTTCAGTTGCTCTAATCTCGGAGCTAGTCAGAAGGGGTTTAGATAGATCAGTTTAGGGATGCAAGTAAAACAACAAGTTATGAAATTCAATATAGTTAATTTTACAAGAAAAGCACAGATCTAATATCAATATCACATCAGCTGTATGTTGTTCCTTAAATTATATTATGTCTTCTCTTCAGGTAAGGCATCATCTATGACTGAATGGCCACTTCCATCGCTTTTCAATAGGTAAGACAAGTAAGTTCAGGTAAGGACTCATACCACTAAGTTAGGAATGATGGCCCTTCTAACCTTTCTTTCTTTTGTGGAACAGCAATTTATTGGGAGATAAAAAACCTATTCCAAATTCATCTGATTGCAAATATTTTCTGTAAACTGTTTACTGAATGACATCGCTTGTGGTCATGGAGAAGTCCATGAATTAGATGGATATCTCCTTTAATGTGAATGAGGGTATTTTGGGTGACGGGGGGTGTTTGGGATGGTATGGCACGGGGAGATGGAATTAAGGGAAAGTAATTGCTACAATTCAAAAGCAGATGTAATTTTACAAAATGATTAGATTCTGGCCTTTTAATGCCCTTAAAATGGGGTTGCAGGAAATTTTGAGATTACCGATGGACTAACGATGGCAACTTCAAAACTGAAACTGTTGCTTCCATTACCATGTAAAGATAACAGATACTTCTCACCATGTAAGATCATTTAATGACAAACTAAAATTGATATCAATAAATACTTACCTTTAAGAGGAGATGGAGGAGATTTGGTAGTTGTGAAAGTGTAAACTTCAGAAAAGGGTCCTTCACCTGCTTCATTACATGCCTGAATTTTAAATCTGTAGCATGTTGATTCACTGAGCCTTTGAACTTTGTGTGTGTGGCATGGTCCCCTGTATAATGTGGAATACCTGAAAGATAACCCAAATCTTTAAAAGCATCTGCAAAGTTTGAAGCATTTAAGACTTGTCCTCTACCAAGTATTAAATACCGAGTTATCATTCATCAATTGAAATGGACTGCCTTAAGGCTGAAGGTTATAGCTGCAAAATATCTTTGACTCCTGGTTATCTATTATTTTTATGGGACTCTGTTGCTTGAAAATGTTTGT
Source organism: Sphyrna mokarran (assembly GCA_024679065.1). Lineage (NCBI taxonomy): Eukaryota > Metazoa > Chordata > Chondrichthyes > Carcharhiniformes > Carcharhinidae > Sphyrna > Sphyrna mokarran. Next base: position 75,933,574 of record JAGIQG010000013.1, on the reverse strand, counting down.
AATACTTTTCTAGTAAAATGTATGTCACATGCATCATTGACTATTACGCCTGTGTCATTTTTTTTTCTGGTTGATGAAAGACTTTTTTCTTTTCAATTAGTTAAGGTGACCTTTTCTCTACTTCTACTATTCACCATCATTAAGCAAAATCTTTCTTCCCAAATTGCATTTCACCAATAATAAAGTATTTGGAACATAGGTACCCTATCTGTTTTGTCTGTGAATTCTATACGAGTCAATTATCATTTGATTATGAGAATATGATGAAAAGATTACTTAAACAATTCTATACTTCCATTGACAGCACGCTCAGTACAAATTATTAATTACAATGGCAGAGCGGTTAGCACTGCTGCTTCATGGTGCCAAGGATATGGGTTTGATTTCCAGCTTGGGTCACTGCCTGTGTGGGATTTGCACATTCTGCCTGTGTCTTTGTGGGTTTCCTTCCACAGACGTGCGGGTTAGGTGGATTGGCCATGCTAAATTGCCCCTTAGTGTCAGGAGGACTGGCAGGGTAAATGCATGGGGTTATGGGGGGAACTGTGGTCAGTGCAGACTAGATCAGCTGAATGGCCTCCTTCTGCACTGTAGAAATTCTGTGGATTCTATGATATAGAGATGCCGGCGTTGAACTGGGGTAAACACAATAAGTCGTCTGACAACACCAGGTTTAAATCCAACTGATGTATTTGATAATAAACTCACTAGCTTTCGACCCTCGGGTCTTCGTCAGGTGAATGAGATGTTCTGGTCTCAAATAACACACATAACAACACAGACTGTTTACAGGTTACTGATTAGAATGCGAATCTTTACACCTAACCTGCTATTCAAGTCTTAAAGTGGCTAACATGGTCTCATGGTGAACAATCATTGAAACAACTATATGATATTAACAAATTCTATCCCACCATCAGAGTCATCGTGGACTATTCTCCAGAATTGGTTGTATTCTTGGACACACGCATCTCCATCAAGGACGGTCACCTCAGCACCTCACTGTACCGCAAACCGACAGACAACCTCACAATGCTCCACTTCTCCAGCTTCCACTCTAAACACATTAAAGAGGCCATCTCCTATGGACAAGCCCTCCGTATACACAGAATTTGCTCAGACGAGGAGGATCATGACAGACACATCCAGACGCTGAAAGATGCCCTCATGAGAACAGGATATGGCACTCGACTCATCGATCGACAGTTCCGATGCGCCACAGCCATAAACCGCACTGACCTCCTCAGAAGACGAACACGGGACATGGTGGACAGAGTACCCTTTGTTGTCCAGTACTTCCCCAGAGCGGAGAAGCCACAACATCTTCTCCAAAGCCTTCAACATATCATTGATGAAGATGAACATCTCGCCAGGGCCACCCCCACACTTCCACTTCTGACCTTCAGACAACCAAGCAACCTCAAACAGACCATTGTTTGCAGCAAACTACCCAATCTTCAGGAGAACAGTGACTACAATACCACACAACCCTGCCACAGCAACGTCTGCAAGATATGCCGGATCATCGACGTGGATAACATCATCACGTGAGAATACCATTCACCAGGTACACGGTACATACTCTTGCAACTCAGCCAACGTTGTCTACCTAATACTTGCAAGAAAGGATGTCCCGAAGCACGGTACATTGGGGAGACCATACAGACACTACGACAGCGGATGAATGAACATCGCTTGACAATCACCAGGCAAAACTGTTCGCTTCCTGTTGGCGAATACTTCAGCGGTCACGGGCATTTGGCCTCCGACCTTCGGGTAAACGTTCTTCAAGGGGGCCTTCATGACACATGACAGCGTAGAGCTGCTGAGCAGAGACTGATAGCCAAATTCCGCGCACGAGGATGGTCTTAACAGGGATCTTGGCTTAATGTCACACTATCTGTAAGCCCCATGACTTGCCTGGGTTAGCAAAAAAACCCCACTTACTGTGCTGTCTGGAGACAATACACATCTCTTTAACCTGTACTCAGTGTTCCTTCCACTCACATTGTTAGCCATTTTAAGACTTGAATAGCAGGTTAGGTGTAAAGATTCGCATTCTAATCAGTGATCTGTAAACAGTCTGTATTGTTATATGTGCTGTTTGAGACCAGAACACCTCATTCACCTAAAGAAGACCAGAGGGTCAAAAGCTAGTGAGTTTACCATCAAATAAATCAGTTGAATTTAAACCTGGTGTTGTCAGACTCTATGATATGCAGAGAAATCAGACCTCCACGAGTACTGAAGTTGATTAAAAGGGACCTGCAACCTTTTCTACAGCTAGGCTGATATACGATGCTCATGAAAGTGCTTAGTTACTCCCAATGGTATCAACATGGCATGCATCCAAAAAAACAGTGCTTAGATGCAGCTCTTAAAGTCTTCATTTGGGTAAAGAGACCACACTATGACATGGACTAGTTGGCATGGATGACCTGGTATCTCTTTCTCACAATGCACTTTGAATCAATATTTATTTGTTAGTGTCACATGTAGGCTTACATTACCACTGCAATTAAATTATTGTGAAAAGCCACTAGCATCACACTCTGGCACCTGCTTGGGTATACTGGGGGAGAATTTAGCACAATCATTGCACCTAACCAGCATGTCTTTCAGACAGTGGGAGGAAACTGGAGCATCTGGAACACACTTCACACAGACAATAGCCCAAGCCAGGAATCGAACCCAGGTCCCTGGTGCTGTGAAGCAGCAGAGCTAATCACTGTGCCACCATGCCACCTCATGGCAGTTCCACCAGAAAAAGAAACATCTGGTGATCAGGCACTTCACCAAATGAAGGGAGAAAAAAGATGAGACATCATGCGCAATTTTTACATATCATATTTGGCCATTTTGGTAGCATCCACTGAAAACAGGTTTTGTCTAATTTACCTTCCATTCTTGTCTTCCATTTGCAAAACATATTGAATGGCATCCGATGCCAAAACCTTTGCATTTCCCTCTCCCCATTTGAGTTTTAGGGCTTGATAACTAAAGGTGACACATTCCAGTCGAGGGGGCTCTGGAGGCAATGGTTTTGTTTTTGCCTTAATGGTGTGGCTAAAAGGACCAGGTCCAATGCTGTTTGCAGCCTGTACTCGTATTCTGAAAGCACAAAAGAATAGTTTGTTGATAAAGTACTGGCTTGCATTAAGAATTGCTTCAATTTTAAAATAAAGCAGACAGCAATATCTTATGCAGAGTAAATGTCAACTGTTGAACATTTTACAATTATTATACATAACAAGGAAAACCAATTACTACATATAGGCAATGCAGTCTGTAATTGTTTCTGAGACTGCACAGTTGACTTTTGTAACTTTTTTGCACAGCCATGCATGTATGCTAATTTGTACGTGGCCTGTAAGATCCTTCAAGAGCTATGCAGCTTAGGGAGAACATTGCTTATATGGTCAATTTGCATTCACACTCAAAAAACATCATTGCTAATTTCTGGTCCTAGTATTACCATGGCAAGACTAGTGCAAGTGTTGAGCGATTTTTTAAAATGAGCTGTTTCAAACTGAGCAACAGTGGGGCAGAAGGTCATGAGTTCAATACTATTCTGGAGTCTTGAGCACATAGTTCAGGCTGACACTTCTGTGTCATGCACAGAAAGTGCTGCACTACTGAATATGCCATTATTAGCTGAGACATATAGGATAATCTTAGCAGCATTCAAAGAGGAGTCCTAAAGCTGTAATTAACATTTAGCTTTCAAATAACACCTAAGGGATACCTGGTCATTTATTTAACCCTATTTGTGGAATCTTGGTCTGTGCCAATTAATGCTGTGCTTCTTACATTACCAGCGACTATATTAAACCAATGTTGTACTAGTTTTTAGTGTTTTTTCAGCAGCAGGTCTGATCTGCATTTGTTCCCTTGAGGTGATACTTGCAGAGCCAGTTTTCATCAGTTCCTACCTAGGCTTCCAATGTGGTTTGTTGCAGGTGCCAGCTAACCAGCTTTGGTGACTGCACTCTCCTTTCAATCCACTTTAATGTGAGAAAAAGTATAGTTGCTCATTTTCATGAATGAAAAAGCACAGTATTACTTAAACAGAGAATAGCTGCAGAATTCCAAGATGCAGAGCAATCTAGGTATTCTTGTGCATGAGTCACAAAATGTTGGTATGCCAGTACAGCATGTAATGGAGAAAGCTAACTGAATGCTTTTCTTTATTATGAGAGGAATGAAACATAAAAGTAAGGATGTTATGTTTCAGTTATCCAGGATGATGGTGAGACCACGTCTCAAATAGTGTGTGCAGTTTTGGTCTCCTTATTTAAGGGTTGATGTAACAGTGTTGGGGAGTTCAGAGGAGATTTACTAGATGGATACTTGGAATGAATGGACTGCATACGAGGATTGGTTTGACAAGCTGAGCTTGTTTTCACTGGAGTTTAGAAGATTGAGAGTTGACTTTATTGAAGTACATAAGATTCTGAGTGGTATTGACAAGGTAGAAGTGAAAAGGATATTTCCTCTTGTGGCTCAGTCTAGAACGAGGGAGCATTATTTTAAAATTTGGGATCATCTTTATAGACAGAGATGAGGATTTCTTTTCCCTCAGAGGATTGTGCAACTTTGGGACACACTGCCACAGAAGGCGGTGGAAGCAAGGTTATTGAATATTGAAAGTAGATAGATTCTTGTTAGACAAGGGAATCTAAGGTTACCAGATTAGATGGGATTGTAGAATCTGAAACAAACAGATTAGCCATAATCTTGGAAATCCTGTATTTTAGTGCTCCATAACTAACTCATTTGAATCCAATTGAAACATTAACTTTGTTTCTCTCTCTGTAGATGCTATCTCAGCTGGTGACTATTTCTAGCATTTCCTGCTTTTATTTATTAATTTTAACTTTTAAATTTTAAATCTCCAGGTCCAGATAAATTGTTCCCTAAGCTGTTGTGGGAGCCAAGGTAGGAGCCTACAGGGGTTTTGACCCAAATTTTCAATTCCTCTCTGTCACACATGAGGTGTCAGACCATTGGAGAACAGCTAATGTGGTTCTGCTATTTAGAGAGTGTTGTAGAGATAAAATTAGGGAACTACAGACCAGTGAGTCTCATGTCTGAGGTAGGAAAACTATTTGAGAAACCTCTTCAGGACAGCATCTAGCTTCACTTGGAGAGGCAAAGTTTGATCAGGGATAGTCAGCATGGCTTCATCAGAGGGAGAATACGTCTAACAAATTTGATTGAATTATTTGAAGTGACCAGGTGTGTAGACAAGGATAGTGTAGCAGATGTCGTCTATATGGATTTGACAAGGTCCCACATGAGAGATTTATAAAGAAGGTAAATTCACATGGGATGCAGGATAATTTGATAAATTGGTTCAGTTGTAAATAGAGCGTGCTGACAGAAGGCTGCTTTAGTGACTGGAAGCCAGTGTCCGATAGCATGTCATAGGAAACTGTGTTAGGCTTCCTATTATTCATCATTTTTACAAAAGACATTTTATGACTATTATGGGGGGTAGGATTAGTAAGTTTGCAGATGACACTAAGATTGGATAACTGGAATGGCGGAGAGAGGTGGAGTGTCTTGGGCTACAAGAAGATATAGACAGAATGGTCAAATGGGCAGGTAAGTGGCAGATGGAACTTAAGCCTGAAAAGGGTGAGGATATACTTTGGAAGGAATAATTTGACAAGAAAGTACTCAACGCATGGTAGAACACTAAGAAGTTCTGTGGAACAAAGGGACCATGGCAGTTTGTCTACAGATGTCAGAAAGCAGAAGGGCCTTTTTTGTAGAATGGTGACTAAGGCATATAGAATTCATGCCTTTACCAATTGAGTAAGAATTTAGCAACACCAATTTATAATCCAACCGATTTATTTGATAGTAAAAAAGCGAGCTTTCGACTCTTGTGTCTTCTTCAGGCAAATGCAGTGTTCTGGTCTGCAATAGCACACATCAGCACAGACAGTCAGAGATTGCTGATTAGAATGCGAACCCTTACATCTAACCTGCTATTGAAGTGTTAAAGTGGCGAACAATGTGTGTGAAGGGAATCCTGAGCATTGTTGGAGAATTGTGTATTTTCTCCAGACAGCACAGTAAGTGAGGTTTTTTGCTAACCCAGGCAAGTTACCAATTGAGGCAGATTACAAAAGCAGGGAGGTCATGTTGGAATTGTATAGAACTTTGCTGAGGCCACAGTTAGAGTATTGTGTGCAGTTCTGGTTGCCACATTATTAGAAAGATATGATTATACTAGAGGGAGTGCAGAGGAGATTTACCTGGATGCTGTATGGATGGAACATTTAAGTTATGAAGAGAGGTTCTGTAGGCCTGGATTGTTTTCTTTGGAACAGAGAAAACTGAGGGGGTGACCAGATCAAGGTGTACAAGATTATGAGGCACATTGCCAGAGTGGATAAGGAGCAGCTGTTCCCCTTAGTTGAAGAGTCAGTGACAAGGAGACATAGGTTCAAGGTGAAGAGCAGAAGGAAAATGTGAGGAAAAATCTTTTTTACCCAAGGGGTGGCGACGGTCTGGAATGCAATGCATGTGGTGTGGTAGAAGTGGGTTGTCTCACATCCTTTAAAAAGTATATGGCTGAGCGCTTGGCACATCATAATATTCAGGGCTATGGGCCAGCTGCTGGCAGATGGGATTAGGCGGAAGTTCAGGTGTTTCTAGTGTGTCAGTGCAGACTTAATAGGCCAAAGGGCTTCGTCTGCATTGTATGATTCTGTGAACTTGACCTGCTAGTTGTCACAAGCTTCTGCAGCTTGTGATATAAACTCAATATCACTGAGTTCTGGTGAAAATTTGTTATCATAAAGCTCTTTTTCCATATTTCTTTTTTAAAGCCTTCATGTTCCACATGCTGCTATTATAGTTTGCTTTCCAATAAATTAACAAGCAAAAAGTGTTCATTAATTTTTTGTATTGCTACAAGATACAAAGAATTTTTCAAAAACAACTCTTCTTTGAAGCTAAGTTGGTATTACAAATGTACCTCGAAACTGCATTTAAAAAAGCCAAGAAGTTTCTCTTTGGCTAATTTCAGATGGCTGAAATTACATAAGGTAATTCTGCTTTAACTGCACAAAGTTGGTAATATTTCATTTAGATGTATCCTACTTAAATAAATCTCATTCATTTTTATAAAGAAAACAGTGAGCCCAATTATGGCTCACATCTGGCTATATTGAAAAAAAACACACCAAACTTTTTTTTTGGTTTTTACAGTTATAGGCCAAATCTGGAATGGGACACCAACTTCAATTTACATGCAACCAAACAATTTAGAGAAAATAGCGACCATTTGAATCCTTGGAGTTCTCCTTACCTGTATGTTGTATCTGGCTGCAAATTTCGTATGACAAGACTAGTGGATCTGTCTACCATTATTGGCTGCCTGTCACCAAAGTCTATACTGTAGCTTGTGATTTCAGAACCATGATCACAAGGTTCTTCCCACTGTATGGCAAGACAAGTTGACGGGGAATCAAGTGAGTTGTCAAGGTGGTCCTCATCCACAATTTGCAGAAAACTTACAGCAGCTGGAACAGATGCTGGCGTCTTACACACAACCACATCACTGAAAGGACCAGCACCAGCAACATTCAAAGCCTGAAAACAAAGTTTTGAAAGTTAATAGTATGTGGACATTATACTTAAAGATTATCTGGTCTTCAAATCACTTGCAAAAAGTATAACTTTTCATTCCGCTCTTAACATCCACTATTGTATTCATATACATACTGAGTTCTTAATGATATACTGGGAATTGGTCTTTATCTGACAGCAATTTACAGAGTGTAGTCCAGTAAATGGTTACAAACTCAATTAGCTTCATTAAGAATGCCTTTGTTCATATAAGTGCTATAAAAAGTTTTGACTCGTATTCAAAACTGCAACATTGGGAACAAATAAGTGTTGAAACACTGAATGCTCAATGGAAGTGTGCGTCAGGGTGGGAATAAACAGGGAATGGGATATAACCAGGTTCAGTGCTGACAGCATTATCGCTTCTAATAAATATATACATATAAAACAGAATTTAATTCAAAAACTCAAGTGGTCAAGTGAGTAGATGTTGTCGTGAAATTGGGGGAGGCAGCTGAGAACTTACAGAAGGAGTTGAACAAAAATATTATGTATAATGAGAGATGCAATTTAATGCAGACAAAACAGGGAAGAAAAAAAAAAATCAGTAATGATGTTTAAGAACTAATTCTAAAACTAGACTAAGACAACCACCATGGATACAATGGCGAGACGGCATCCCCCTTGCTGCAACCATTCTATGATTGAGCTGCAAGAGATCTGGGGACATGGACTTAATGGTAAACATATCCAACTGATGCAGAGCAATATTGCACAAAATCAACAGAATGTTGGGAGTAGACAGCCCAAACAACAAATTATGAGACTGTACAGACATGAACAATGAGACAGAAACTTGTTTGGAAGATTCATATTTGACAAAAACACTGGCTGGAATTCTCTAACCTCGCCTACAGCTGGGATTTCCTGGTCCCACTGCAGAGGATGGAGTCTTAACTGATTGTCAAATTCTCCGTTCTTGCTGGCAGAGATGGTGAGATGAACAAAATCACAGTATTACAGCTGTTAATTCTGTTTTTCTTTCCACTGATGCTGTCAGGCCCAATGTCCAAACCTTGCTGCCCAAGCCCGATTTCCAACTCTCAATCCCCATATGTCTAGTCCCCTCCCCCAACACACCCAGACACCCACCCTCCCTGCATGTCCAGACCCTCCACGACCAGATCCCATCCCCTCTCCACTCCCCACTGATGTCCAACTCCCCCGCCCTCCCATGCCCTGAAGCCACTCTACTCTCTTTTAGTAGGGTCTTTACAGTCGTCCGGTTTATTGCACGTAGTGCTATGAAAAACCTTACTGCTGGAGCCAAAGACGTGATTCGCTTCTTGAATCTCACCGGCCAAGATAGATGCTTTACAATTTAAACACAAATAAGTCGGCCACTGACTACCACATCGAGGAAGCTGCAGGTGCATAACATTCTTGGTATATATTCCATGGAAACATTGTCTTTTCCTCACCATGTTCATAGGTTCTGTACTTGTGCCACTGAAGTAGTTAAAACTTCTCAATTACCTGCACTCTACAGAAGTAGGTAGTGGCTGGCAAGAGCCCCTTCACTTCATAATTTAGCCCAGGTCCACAATAACAGGTTTGCATGATACCTTCCACTACTCCCCATTCCAGCCTGTACTCTGTCACATCAGCACCATTACCAGCTGGCATCTGCAGGAATAGAAGAAAGTACACAAATATATTAAAGTATTTCTGAATATCACACTGCACGTGCAAAACGCTGCAAGCAAATTTAGTTGTTCTGAGCAATGCAGACCTCCAGCCTACTCCACTCAGGTTTTCTGGATGTGATGCAGTCTAGACAGCAGCCAACACAGAAAAGAATTAACTTTAAAAAAAATGTTCCACCTAGTTCCACAAGCAATCCTTGGGTCTCTACTTTGGGTGCAAGGATCATTCTATCTGATGCTTCAAAACAAGCTTAACTAATTTCTAGACAGGGGTTTTTATACTGCTTTATTATGGTGTAACTTGCAGCTCAAACCTATATTCCCTACAACTTGCAGAAGTAGATAACTGTAGCCAATCTCTACTATGCACATGTAAATTTTAAAAACCTAACTAACGATGAAACATAAAATGCTCTTCTTTATCTCGGAATTAAAAAGATAGAAAGAAACATTATACATACTGTCCAACTGACTTGCACGCAGGTAGCTGTTTTACATACAACATGTGGGGCTTTGCATTGATCAGGACATCCTGCTGCTGTGCTAATTTCATATTTTTCTGAATATGGTCCACACTGGAGAAAAAAAAATATTAGCAAAGCACAATTGGTGTCAAATTGTGCAATAAGTTTAGTAACAAAAGGTCAAGCTTAAATTGAAAGATTAGAAAATCTTATTCACCAAATTCTTATATGGACTGCTTAATCAACGCTTCACTATAAAGAACTATTTTTTTCCCACTGGAATCTCAAAATAAACTCATGGCAGGATTTGTTTGTGTCTCCATCCACATATTAGCTGAACACTGTAGGTTCTTATTTTAATTTGCTGTCACAGTGAGATTTCCAGAGTCCTTTAAGTCTTACCCCTGCTTTGTTTACAGCCCGAAGCCGAAAACTGTACACCTTTCCTGGGAGCAGATCACTGACTGTACATTCCATGTCAGGCCCTTGGTACACTTCTTTGGGGTCAGTCAGGTCTGGAGCAGATATTTCTAGCCGATAATTTATTACTTGAGAACCGCCAATCACAGCAGGATGTCCTGTTGAGACAAATCACACAACTACATTTTCTAGTTTAAATAACAACTTGCATTTATATAATACATGTTGTGTAGAAAAATGGCACAATGCCATTTATGAGAGCATTTTCAAACAAAATATGACAAACTCACATCAGAAAGTACTTGGACAGTTAACTAAAAGCTTGATCACAGAGACAGTCTGTCAAAATGTTGCATTTGATCATGAATGGTAGAATTTTAAAATTCCATTTCATTTCATGTAACTAAGAGCCCCACTGAGGTGTAAACCTTGAACAACTCAGACATAATATTCACATTCACGTACTTATTTGTTGTGATTGAATTCCTGAGGGAAGTTAGATAGTACTCAGGTTAATTATATTGGGCAGATACTGGTTTAGATATTTGACATTTAAACAATTACTATTGTGTTACTAGGCTGCTAAAGTCTGTTATGTTCTACTAAGATAATCAAGGTAAAAAGTAAACATGAAAAATACATATGCATAGTTGTTGTGGACACAAAGTGAACCAATGGATATAGGTTTAGGCAGGAAGGGGGGGACTCAATGCAGAAGTTCAGGCATAATCTTACTGACCAGGAGAGTAGGCTTAGGGGGGCTGATGAGGCCTACTCCTATTCGCATTTCAGTTATAAGTGAAATTAAACATTCAGCAGCAATTGTTGCACTTTATTAAATAATATTTATCTGGCAACTATCCAAATGTCAAAGACAGCAAAATGATGCAGAAAATGTGCCACATATTTAGATTTTAGTTACATTAAACTGGCTGTATCTGCTACCAACTTTGACAATAATTAAAACATTTGTATGATTTAAATAATATGTGTAACAAGTCTAGGACTAGATTCAAATATACTTGTATAACAATATACAGCCTTGGAAGAGGATAGATGTTAAGTTATAGTTTAAATTCTGGTTTTCATAGTTCAATCATGTGATGCAGATTCAGTCTCCAGATTAACAAACAAAACAAGCTCACATGCAAAAATTTAGTTTCAGTGCTCAAGTTCCAAAGCACTTAAGTCATCTGACAGAAGTTGATATCTTTAAAAATATCAACAGAAAACAGAAGTTTAATATTGAGCAATTAGATAATTAGGGGATTTTCATAGTATCTTCATTGTAGTACTAATGTAAGCCTATTTGTGACAAATAAATAACTTCCAACTTTAATTCTTTATAAGGCACAGTTTTAGATTAAAAATTTAGAATCAGTTGTTCAAATAATTTCCAGAAAATAAACCTTTAAACAATTTTTGAACATATAAAATTGTTCAGATAAGTATGACATATTGTGGCTCAACAAATTATGCTCCTCGAAGAATCAAATTTGATCAAATGCATGGATCAGAGTGCCGCAAGAACAGACAGTGGTCATCGATTGAAGCATACTGTCTCAACATAAAACAGTATTTATAATCACTGGGCTGAGCTCATTCTCTCCTCACAACTTCACAAACTATCATGGAACAAAAGAACTTGCACAAGTTCTAGAGAAGAATGGTTCTTACCCCATCGTAACTGTACTTCCCTTGCTCGCGCTTTACCTACAAGTCTTGGTGGTTGACAAGGACCTGGAGGAACTGCAGGTGTCTGCACTAGTAATGTTTCTGAGACCTATAAAAGGTGCACATCACAAAAATTAGTCAGTCATTAATGTGAAAGGAATATGATTTTAAAAATGCATTGATATATGGAACACAAGCCAAACACTGAGGGTGGCAAATGATTCAGGACCAGAAATATCAAATTTTTGTCAATTGGCTCAATGATGCCACATATCAGAAATCAAAAGTCAACTCCCATTCCGTGTTTGAACATTATATGCTTGGATAATCAGAGGTGCTGTCTTTTCCACAAGATGTTATTCTGAGGGCTTGACTTAAAATGAATGTTAAAGATATCAATATTTAGACTCTAGGAAGGAGTTATTTGTATCCTGATCTACATTTATCCTTCTACTGCCTACTGGCAACGTCGAAGCTGTTTATCTCCGTGCTGCTTTTGAGTTCTTGTGGTGTACAACTTGGCACATAATACACTTGTGTACAGGACAGTGAGCAAAACCAAACTCCCTTATTGTTTATTCACTGTCTGTAAACAGATGCGTTTTAATTTTTTAAGCAAGACTGTAGCATGTTTCCCCAAACCATCTGTCTGTGAGTTCAATTTTTCAAGAGACTCACAGCAAACTTTCTTTAGGGCTAAATCAGTTTGACTCAGTGATACTACTGAAAGTATTCACATATTCAGCACATAAAGCAGTGGGAATTTGGAAAGAGATATCTCTTAAAGCAGCGGACATTTATAGAGGGAGAGAGAGCATAAAGCAGCAGGGGCTTGGACAGTCTACAAGCTACGGGGATGAGGGGGGTGGTGGGGCACAGGGACACCCATAAAGCAGTAGGAGTTCAGGGAGAGAGAGTGAGAGCCCATAAAGCAATGGGAGTTTGGAGTAGTACGATACCATTAAGCAGGAAAAGTTTGGAGACAGAAAGAACATGTATAGAAGGGGCGGGGGGGGAAGAGGGGGGGAGGCGCGAGCGACAGGGGCAGGGAGGTGAGTGAGGGGGGAAGGAGAATGAGTGAGGGGGAGAAGGGGAGAGTGAGGAGGAGGAGGAAGGACGGAGAGAGTGAAAGGGAGTGAGAGGGACAGGGAGAAAGAGCAAGTTCATAAAGCAGTGGGAGTTTGGGGTGAGACAGGTAGAGAGAATGAGAAATAGACAGAGTGCTCATAAAGCAATACGGTTTGAGTGAGAGCAAAAACCCATAAAACAGCAGATAGCGCCATGTGCTTCCATATAAATCTAAAAATTATTTTACAGGAGTCCTGTAAGTTGATAGATAAGTATAGGCTTTCTAGACCTGACACTGAGGGGACTCAATTGGTGAGTGACACAAGTTATAATATTACACCATACTGTACCAAACACTATAAATTTAAGATATGTCAGTGCAGCTCAGCCATGTAGAATTGCATCATAGAAATCACAGAAATCCTACAGTACAGAACAACATAGGTAGGAAATATGATGAGGTCCTGAACCGATTTTTGGGACTTAGAAAGGGAATTAAAGAGCAAGACTTCAACAACAGTAATCTCAAGATTACATCCAGTGTCATGTGCTAGTGAGCATAACAATAGCAAGGTTGAAAAATTCAACGCATAGTGAAATGGAGTAGGAGGGATGGTTTAAGATTTCTGAGATATTGGGACTGGTCATGGGACTAAAAAAAACGGTATTTAAACAGAGTGGCAAAATAAAGGATAGGCCAATTCTCAAGGCAGCACAGTTGTTAGTACTACTGCCTCACAGCTCCAGGGACCCAGGTTCGATTCTAGCCTTCCAGATTGTGTGGAATTTGTACATTCTCCCAGTGTTTGTGAAAGTTTCCTCTGGATTCCCATGTTTCCTCCCAACAGTCCAAAGATGTGTAGGTTAGTTGAATTGACCACGGTAAAAAAAAAATTGCCCCTTAGTATTCCAAGAGGTGCAAGTTAGATGGATCAATCACAGTAAATTGTGGCTTTGGGTCTAGAAGGGGGGAAAGAGGGACTGGGTAAGATCACTCTGAGTTAATACCAACTCGATGGGCTGAACAGCCCCTTTCTGTAGGGATTCTATTCTATGACTGGGGATTAAAAAAAAGGAACATGCACATGGAGCAAGTCAAATAGTGGAGGCATTAAACAGATGCTTTGCATCTTTCTTTACAAAGGAAGAAGATACTACCTAGGCTGAGGTGAGGAGGGAGATAACTGGTACATCATAAGAATTTACAATAGTGAGGAAGGTTGTGTTATAAAGGTTATCATTACTTAAAATAATGAAGGTACCAGGATTTGACGAATTGCATCAATGGTATTGAGGGAGATAAGAGTGGAAATTGCAGAGGCACTAAGAATAATCTTCCAGATTTCCTTAATCTGCAGTGGTACCAGAGACTGGAGAATTTCAAATGTGGCACACCTATTTTAACAAAGGTGCAAGGATAAAACTGTTAATTACTGGCCAGTTAGTTGGACTTGAGTGGTAGAAAAACTTCTGGAAAGTATCGTTTAGGGCAAAATTAATAGCTACTTAAATCAGTGTACGATAAGGTGGCAAATCAGCCTGGATTCATTAAGAAAAAACATGTTTAACTAACTTGCTTAAGTTTTTTGAGGAGATAACAAGGTTTAAACTCATGTTTGAAGATTATAGACTAAAGGGAAATGTTTCCTCTACTTAAACAGTGAATAAAAATCTCTGCAATAAACTCCTCACGTTACACAGAAGCACGAGCCTTCATAGATTTTTTGTAACTTCTTGAAGTAAACTCTTTCAATTTTCAAAAGTCTATGAACTCATTTAAATCACGTATCCAATTTCTAATGCTTCCAGATTCATACTTATTTCATTATAACGGGGCATTTTATGTGATCAGTGTGCTAAATCTTAATATTACCGAACTCTGCCCTCCTTCACTGATGCAGTAAACTCGCAACTGGTAAGTACACCCAGGATTAAGGTGGTCACACACATGTTCTTTGCTCGCTCCACTGTAAACCATGTCCCACTTGTTCTCTGAAAGGTAAATTAGAAATAGATCTTCAGTCACTCTTTCATTAGTAAAACCACCAATTGGTTGGCAAGTTTCCTAACCAAGCAGTTGCATACTTTGTCACAATTTAATTGACACATTTCAGATTTCTTGGGAAATGGTCCCATTCTTAAAGTTTATTTAGTGATGTAAGCAAGTAGGCTTACATTAAACCTGCAATGAAGTTATTGTGAAAATTCCCGAGTTGCCACACTTTGGCATCTGTTCAGGTACATTGAGGGAGAATTTAGCACAGCCAATTCACTAACCAGCATGTCTTTTGGATTGTGGGAGGAAACCCAAGCAGACACAGGGAGAACATGCAAACTCCACTCAGACAGTGAGTCATGCTGGGATTTGAACCCAGGTCCCTGACGCTTCTCTTTTGTAAATCAAAATTGTCTTTATTTGTACACATTTATTAATATTAAATAACATGGTCATTTTATTTAGATTTGGATGTCTTTCACTATTCCATCATCACTACAGAATCAAAATATCAGGATTCAGCACCTAACAGCATTGTAGGAGTGTCTTCATATGGATTGCTACTAACCACTATCTTTCCCAAGGGCAGCTCAACATGGGCAATAAATTTCAGCTTTGTCAGAAATGCACACATCCCAAAAATAAATATATATCTCATCATTTAAAAAGAAAATCTTACTTGTACAATTTTGTATATGAATTTTTTTGTTTATCAAAGTGAATGTCAGTCCTGAAGATTAAAACATTTTCCCTAAGATATTCAACACTCCCAGGACAGATATTGCACATTTAGAGAAGGATTATGTTTCCCAGTTCAGAAAGCACTCTATTATAGTTGCTGGCATAATAGCTTCTCATTTCTAAAGTAGGGACAAGAGGAGGCCATTTACCCCTCAAACCTATTCCGTTGTTCTATTGAACCACAATTATTAAGTTGTGCCCTCAACTTAATTTACCCCATCTACTCCATATCCCTTCATACTGTTGAGCTTAGTTTTGGCAACTTCACTTGTTCCAGTACCAGATGAGGCGGGATGGGAAGAAGGATCAGGGAAGAGAGGTGCATCTTGAAGTGTGTTGAGGGAGAGGATTCTCTATCCTTTGTATGGAAAACATTTTGCTTGTTTTTGCTTCTAACTTGGCTTACGGTTAATCCAAAGATTAAACTGTAATGTCACATTGTTTGGCAGGTAAAGCTCCCAAAGTGTTAGTCGCCAGGCTGCATTTTTTAAATGAAGATTGAAATGTTGTTGATAATATTTATTCATGTTCCTTATTAAAAATAAATAAGGTCTACAATGTTCTGGCAAATATTATTTATTTAATATAAGATTAGTCCTATATTGGCAGGAAACTTCCATTTTGGGTTTAATTTACATTTTATCATAATTTTGAAGCAAGATTATTGTGCTGTCTTCAGCAGTACTAGTACTTCCTCAGACAGGGATGTATTCAGATACATTCATCACAACACTACATCATTTCCCCTTGTCTACCATTTATATTTTTCAGCTAATGTTCCAAAAGACTAATTCAGAGCACTGAATTTAACTATGTCTTACCATTTGCACCTACTGACATCTCAACCACATACTTCGTAATTGTAGACCCTCCATTGTCTTTAGGTGGATCTGGAAAAAAAACTAAACTAATGATTGGAAGGTCAGATACCTAATTTTATAAACACAGATGTACTGATAAATATGGATTTGTTGAAAGAACTTATGCATTTGCAGTAATTTTAAGTAGTTTTCTTTTAGTTGATTTCATATACAGTGGAACCTCAATTATCTGCACACTCATCATTTACTTTGGATCATTAATCAGAATTTTGGGACCCAATGGATGATTATCAAAAGGCGTAGCTTCTGAGACCCTTTCTATAAATACTGACCCACTCCTTTGGATTCCCCTATAAATACTAACCGATTACCGAGACCACTGTACCTTAACAAATAATGACCGAGGAACTTTTCCCTTTTATTCAAAAAAATAAATATGGACATATGGTTTAATAGAACTTTCATCTCCAAAAGATACCTAAAGAAAATATGCTGTAATTTGTAGAAAATATATCTATTTTTTAATGAGTATTTAGCACTAGAGATGAGTTCAGATCGATTTTTTAAATGTAGCAAGCTATGATCTGGAATGCACTACCTGAAAGGATGTTGGCAGCGGATTCAATAATAACTTTCAAAAGGGAACAGAGTAACTACTTAAAAGTTGAACATCTTGCAGGCCGGTGGGTGTACAACTAAAGATAAGTGGGATTAATTCGAAAATTCTTTCAAAAAAAGAATGAGAGGCATGACCTGTGCTGAATTCTATAAATAAGGGCTATAACCATTTTTGTTCTTCATTCATCTCCAGTGGGATCTGGAATAGTTAATTTGTCAGTTGTATTAAAGGTTCCTCATGCATTTTTCTGCAAAACCAGTTGTTTGGACTGCTTACAGACCCAAGATACAGGCCATACATGCGCTTTCCTTGCCACCCAACTCAGGGGTGAGCACTTGTGGAATAATGCCTACACTTGCATCAACCCTGTCAGCTTCTGCAATAATCAATCAATTACAGAGGCTGCCTATTTAAAACAGCTTCTGTGTTGGTAGTATAAAAATTTGGCACACAATCTTAAGGTGGGGCTCTGTACAGTACCACCAACACAGTGATGTAAGAGAGCACATGACCCACACCCAGAGACCACAGTGGTGTGAGACTGAGACAAGTACATACTTAAGCCTGGAGATAACTCCTACCTTGTACCCATTTTTGCATATTTCTGAATAGTTCTAGGAGTTAATAAAGACTTATAGTTAACTTGCTAATGACTACAAAAAGCAGAAGAGGGATTAAAAATCCAGAACATCACTGTGATGCAGAGAGACAGACAGAAAATTTCAATAAAGCAGTCTGACCTGAAAAGAAGCTCCAGAAGTAGAGGCAGAGAGCAAATATTGCCAGGAAATTGCTCCAAAGAAAGGCTTCAAAGCTGAAGGTAGAGATTTAAAATTCTTTACTGTAACAGACGAGAAGGTTCAATTGAATCTCATCTGGAAGTCCAGCTTCAAAGTGCAGAGTCAGCAGAGCTTGCAAAGGTGAACTAAATCTTTTAGAATTCCAGGCTGTAGCAAATCCTGAGAAATCTACTCAGTTGGCCCAATTACAGACAACACTATTGCATAACAGACAATTGATGAATCAGCCACAAAATTTGAAGATGTACCACAATCATTTAACGTTTCATATAATCTAAGAAACAAAAAAATACTCAAGAGCTAAATTCAGTGAGAGAGTCAAACAGCTAGGGGAAAGAGGTCAATTCACCCACTAATGATTTCTACAGATGGCAGAAAGTTGTGAATACAGAGACATAAAATTTCAACTTATCAGACAGAATAGTGGTAGGAGCAGCAGACAATACACGCTTGACCTCCTGTGAACAAAGAAAAGTCTAACCTTGGAAAATGCAAACCCAGATAATTAGAGTGTGTCAGACTCCAAGAGTAGAATTGGACCATTATAAAGAGAGAACAAAATGTGATGCATAAGACAACCCTCAGTCCAGATAGATAAGCCACAAGACATGAAGTCACTACAACAGAGAAATAATACCAGAACAGACCAGCAGAGTGACTATGCTAGTGCTGTGGAGTAAAGTGCCCTCACAGATGGAATCAACGCCTGCCGGTCAGCTCAATGTTTCTTATGCAACACAACTGGACATTATGGGGAAACTGTGCAAAGCAAACACTCTGAAACACACAGGTGGCCTAATGATGGTCCACAAGGCAGAGACTGCAAACCCAGAAGGCTATGTTTCTTAGATGAGGGCAAAGGTCTTGATTCCTCATTTTGGAATGTGGACATTTCTGTTAGTGGCCATCTAATTTAGATGCAGGAAAGTTGAGAAAGTTGGGCTGTGGCTGAGAGGGCTGTGGCTCTAATAAAGGAACACCACTTTACAGGCCTGGAGAAATCCAACTTCCAGTCATTGCCATGATCCTGGAACTACTGAGACATAGCAGCAAACAGATTTTCAAGCTAACATACATCATCCATAACCATGTCTTGTTATTATGTAAACAGTACTGTACATTCCCAAATACTTAAATAATTTAAAAAAGTATCTGAACAGGGACTTCAGGTGTAAACTGATTTCTCTTTGAGGAGCAGGTTTATCCATTCTCATTATGTAGGCTTGGGAAACGCTCAATGCTCACACCTAGAAGGTATCCACAATGCTTCAAGTGCAAAAGGTGAAAAAGAGCAATCAGCAATACAAGAAGCCTCTTCATCTAGCCTAGATGATAGTACAGCAGGTCAACACTGCAACCATGGCACTACACTGCAGATCCCAGCCAGTATGCCAAAATCACAAGGGCTGCTAGAACCTGGTAGCATCTGTCCATGGCTGATAATGAAAAGCCAAGATGAATAAGGTTTAATGGTACGCTCTTGTCACAGGAATGCTCTTCCTTAGCCACACAGGATATTGAGATAACCCACATGATGATGGAAAAAGTGAAAGCAGCAACAAGGAGGCAAGAACGATGGTCATCCACCTGCTAGAGTTATGAGTAGCAGCAACAAACATAACAATTGAGCTGACCAAGTATGATTTGACAGAAAGGAATGGACGTCAAGAATGAAAAGGTTCCCTATGCCAGGTCAACCTCCAAATCAACATGAAGAACCAACAAAGAGACAGCCTACCACTTCTCAAACAGTAGTGCAAATGAGATACGAAAAAGTTAACTGGCATGGTGTGATGTAAGAACTCAGTAAGAATTTAGCAACACCAATTATTAATCCAACCGATTTATTTGATAGTAAAAAAGCGAGCTTTCAACACTCCCGTGTCTTCATCAGGCAAGTGCAGTGTTCTGGTCTGCAATAGCACACATCAGCACAGACAGTCAGAGATTGCTGATTAGAATGCGAATCCTTACATCTAACCTGCTATTCAAGTGTTAAAGTGGCTAACAATGTGTGTGAAGGGGATCCTGAGCATTGTTAGAGAATTGTGTATTTTCTCCAGACAGCACAGTAAGTGAGGTTTTTTGCTAACCCAGGCAAGTTACGGGGGTATCTGTAACCCCCGTAACTTGCCTGGGTTAGCAAAAAACCTCACTTACTGTGCTGTCTGGAGAAAATACACAATTCTCTAACAATGCTCAGGATCCCTTCACACACATTGTTAGCCACTTTAACACTTGAATAGCAGGTTAGATGTAAGGATTCGCATTCTAATCAGCAATCTCTGACTGTCTGTGCTGATGTGTGCTATTGCAGACCAGAACACTGCACTTGCCTGATGAAGACACGGGAGTGTTGAAAGCTCTCTTTTTTACTATCAAATAAATCGGTTGGATTAATAATTGGTGTTGCTAAATTCTTACTGAGTTCTTACCACTCCAATCCAACGCCGGCATCTTTACATCATGGTGTGGTGTGGCAGGGTGGGGGTGGGAGAGAGGGTAACAATAATCTAGTAATTACAATGTAAATGTATGATAGCAATAACAATGTTAGATAAAAAGTAAACAATGATTTCTTAAAATAAATTAGATAAAGATGGGGGCAGTGAAATTAAAGTATGCTTTATGAGTCTGGTACATATAAGATTAATACGGGACTAGGTACATTACTGCCCACATACTGATGTGAGAAAGCATGAGTTGCACCTAGGGATTAGTGTAATGTTGGAATATGTGTAGACATCAGATTGGAGACAACTTCCAGATTTTACCCACTACTGTATATTTGTAAATAGCTCTAGTAGTTAATAAGCTACTGTTAACCTGCTAACGGCCATAAAAAACTTCATTAAACCTACTGAGATGTAATCAACATCCCACAACATGACACTGTTTATTTAGGGTGCCAAAATCAGATGTTACATGCTAAAAATGATTGTTGTTTGGCAGCACATTTAAATAGGCAAACTGCACATCATTTTAAAGACTTCAACTCTCCAGAGTGATTCCATTATTGGACTACTGCATATACCTACTGTGCGAAGCTGAAGAGGGTCTGCAGAATATTTTGGCCACCTACTTCAGGGCCATGGCAAGCCAAATGTTAGAATTGCAAACTAGCATAAAGGGAAAATGTTAAGATAGCCAACAGATTAATTGTTACAGTGCTGTGACTTTGCTGATAGAAGAGGATGATAAAGATAGTATGGCTGCAGAGGGCTACAGCTGGTGAATAGAATCATAGAATCCCTGCAGGACAAAAACAGACCATTTAGCCCATCAAATCTATACCGGCTTTCCGATGGAATATCCTACCCAGGTATGCCTCATATCTTATCTCTGTAACTATTTACCTCGCTACTCCCTCTAACTACATATCTTTGGAAACTAAGGGGCATTTTATCATGTCCAATCTACCTAACCTTGACATCTTTGGACTGTGGGAGGAAATCAGAGCATCCAGAGGAAACACACGCAGTCATGAGAAAAATGTGTAAACTCCTCACCGTCACCCAAAGCTGGAATTGAACCTGGGTCGCTGGTGCTGTGAGATAGCAGTGCAAACTGGAGAATGGAGTATGAAGAAACATTGCGTTAAATTGTACAGATCAGCAATCTGTAGTCCAATTTGGAGACTCCATTCTTTTATGGTGGGTATTCAAAGTTCCACTGTATCTCATGAAATCAATTATGAATCTATAATTAATCTGAGTAAGCATCATACCCCATATTATTTTAAAATTGTGACCATGAATTTTCCCCTTCACCGAAGGTTTAGTTGGTGATCCAGGTTTGTCTGGACAGGTGGTAAACTCCATGACTTCACTAGGATTGCTCTTCCCTTCCGAATTATACGCAGTTACCTGTAATATACAACATTCTATAAAGCGACTGTGGGGACAAAGGCTGACGTTTAACTATTTGCAAGAAGGGACACTTCATTTAAGAATGTTTTCACTTATGTATCATGCAAGTTTTCACAACACATCTACTGTCTTTTTTGGATTTTTAAGAAGTACTGGAGTAAATTTTCTCTTGGATTTTCACTCTAGAAAAGGTACAATGAACTATCACTGGTTTTCATTTGTACACAATAAGTTACCTGTATGTTGAAACATGAATATGCAGAAAGCAATCAAAGTAGCAAATGTCCCTTAGAGCATCTTTAAATTTAGCACCCAACATTGCCCACCTTTTCTAAAAAAAAATTGACAAGATTAAGTTTACTTCTGCTATATAAATGATCCAGGAATGAGCAGGTTCACTGGCAATAATGTTTTGAAATCTGCTGGCAGTTACAATCTGCCCAGAATAAATATTGAATTTCTTTCATCGCTACTCCTCACTACCTCCTGTAAAAATGTGATGAATGCCTTCTCAATAATTTCCTAAACTACATCACTATGACTTAGGCTCAGCATGTGCTAACTAATGAGAAGAATCCCCAGTCTCCCAAACCACCTAAACTGTGAAGTTAAAATGGCATAATCCTTTCTCATGACTATTTCCAACAGAAACTGCATTTAGCACTGCCTACATTACTGAAGTTTGGGAAAAGAGGGGTTATTTAACAGCAAAGTGATAAGATAAGACAGGTTAACATATGGCTGGAGAAATGATAATTAGAAGAGAGTTTTAGATTCTTGGAGCATTATGACTATTTCTAGGACAGGAGAGACTTGTTCAAAGGTTGCACATCAACAGAATAGGGACCAATGTCCTCATGAGAAGGTTAATCAGTGCTGAAAGAGGACTCATTAAAGGAGGACGAAACATTAAAAGGAGAGTGGGCAGAGAAAACTGGAAGAGACAAATTGCATTACAGAAACAGGAGGGATCAAAAAGGGGACAAGATCAAGATGGGTTTGGAGTGCATGTCCACAAATGCAGAGCATGGTAAATAATGTTGGTGAATTGCATGCACAAGTCTTCACTTGAGACTATAACATATAATAACAGAGACATGGTGTAAGAGAGGAGAGGTTTGGGAACTTATTACAACTAGTTACAATGCATCAGGAAAGATATGGAAGACAAAAAAAAAGATGGAGTTGGCAGCATTAACTGAAGAAACTACCATAGCACTTCACAGGAATGTAGTTGATGGTTCAAAGGCATCTATTTAGTTAGAATTAAGAAAAAATAGGCGATATCATGCTGTTGGAAATAGACAACAAGCCATATAGCAGGAAGCAGATACAGGAGCAAATTTTCAGATAAGTTACAGAATGACGCAAGAATTACAGTGCAGTGATAATGGAGGCCTTCAATTATCCTAACATAGACTATGATAGTCATGGTGCAAACAAAAAGGACAATAAATAATCAACTGTAAAAGGGAACTGTCACAAGTGCATTGGAGTCAATAAATGGTGGGCAAACAATGAGAAGCCTTCAAAGAGGAGAAAGTTTGTGTGAGAAATAAACACATTTCCATAAAAAGGGAAAGGCGGACACCCAAAGCTAGAGTTCCCTAGATGATTAGAGATTAAAATGAAACATTAAAAAATGAGGCTCATAACAAATGTCAGGTTCATACTATAGTAGCGAACCAAGCTGACTACCAAGTATGTGAAATATTTTAAATGGAGAGTAAGAGGGGCCATAGAGAGTATGAGAGAAGTTTAATGGTCAGCACAAAGGAAGCCCAGTCTTTTCTATGCAAGGTAAACATAAGGTAAAAGTTAAGTATGTGGAGTTTTGGGCACCAGTGCAATTCCAAAGAACCACATCTGCAACAAGTGTCTACAGATCGAGGAGCTCCAGCTCAGAGTTGATCATCTGGAGGCCGAGCTATAGATACTGTGATGTATCAGTGAGAAGGCAGTTACCTGGAAACTTTGGTCCAGAAGGCAGTCACACTCCTTTGATTTTTGTCAGGGGTCAGGGAAAGCAGAGAGTGACTGCAAAGGAGGCAGATAAGGGGACTGAGAAATTACAAGAGGAGGACCCTCAGCCTTAAAATTGTCCAACAGATTTAAGGTTCTTACAACTTTATGGGTGAAGGAGGGGCTGTAAAATGGACAAAAAAGCTGGCTATGGCACAGTAGTGCAGGAAGCCATTCCAGTAAATAGAAACATGGTGGTCACATAGTCAGGACATAGACACAGTTCTCTGCAAACAAGGATACGAGTCCAGAAGGCCATGTTGCCTTTTCAGTGCCAGGACTGAGGACATCTATTTGAGAATGGAGAGATACTTGCAATGGGAGGGAGAGAAAATCAAGTGGTTGTGGTCCATACAGTAATCAATGACAGACTGAACAGTGAGGGAGGGGTTAACAAAGAACAAAGAGCAACACAGCACGGGAAACAGGCCCTTTGGCCCAACGAGCCTGCGCCGCCGTCCTAACGTCTTAATGACATATCCATGACTTTAGGCTATGCCTTTTGTGGAAGATTCCCATATAGGGACCAATATAGGGACAATTTGTTACCCAATCAGCCTAAGAGCACATTTTTGGGAGGTGGGAGGAAACCGGAGCACCCGGAGAAAACCCACGCAGCCATGGGGAGAACGCGCAAACTCCCGCAGACACAGGCCCAAATCCATGTGATAGTCTCTGAGCTGTCATGTTGCCCATCAGATGGTCCAGTTTAAGCATACACTAGCGACTTGAAGCACTAGGCCACTCCTGAAGCAACATCCAAGAGCAGCCCTTGCACGACCTGCCGAATGCATGCACCTTGTTGGTCAACAAGGTGGACTGAATTGCCTGTGGAAACAAATAAGATATTTAGACAGTCCTGCTATATCCCTCTATCTGCAGACCGCTCATGTGGCTGTCCAAGAGACCCTTAAACAGCCCTAGCGTGCCTGCTCCCACCACCTTACTCGGCAGTGAATTCCACACCCCCACTACCCTTTGTGTGAAAAACTGCCCTCTAATATTCGTCTTATACATAGCCCCCTCACCCTAAGGCCGTGACCCCTCGTTCTATCCATTTCTAATGGTGGAAAAAGCTTACCACCATTTACTCTATCTATACCCCTTATAATCTTATATACCTCTATTAGATCCCCTCTCAGCCGACGTCTTTCAAGGGGAAACAACCCCAGTGTGTTCAATCTTTCCTTGTAAGACAGCCCTTCCATACCAGGCAGCATCCTGGTAAATCTCCTCTGCACTCTCTCCAAGGCCTCCACATCCTTCCGGTAGTACGGTGACCAGAACTGGACGCAGTACTCCAAGTGAGGCCTAACCAACGTTCTATACCCTTGCAACATCAGACTCCTACTCTTGTATTCTATACCCCTTCCTATGAAGGCTAACATACCATACGCTTTCTTTATCACTTTCTCCACCTGTACTGACACCTTCAGAGACTTGTGAACCTGCACCACCAGGTCTCTCTGTGTCTCTATACTCCGGATAGTTTTACCTTTTATCCTATAACTCCCCTCTACATTATTCTGGCCAAAATGCATCACCTCGCATTTATCCGGATTAAATTCCATTTGCCATCTATCTGCCCAGTCTACCAGCCTATCTATGTCATGTTGTATTGCCTGGCACTGCTCCTCTGTACCCGCCAATCCAAGCATCTTAGTGTCATCAGAAAATTTGCTGATCACACCACCTACCCCAACTTCCAAGTCATTCCAACTCATTAAGTGAGGGGAGATGTGGTAAATTAAAGGGAAAGGACAAGGTAAAGTACAGGGTAGAAGCATGGATAATGATAACCAGAATGTGGCAAGAAGAGTCAGAGCAAATAACAGAGTGCACTAGCAGATAAGGCTAGGGCTTACAATAAAAGTAAAAAGCAGTAAAGATTCTGGACCTGAATGTGCATGGCATTTGTAAAACAGATGAATTGTTAGCCCAAATAGAAATAAATATGCATGATCTGTTAGCTATTACAGAGATGTTGCTGCAAGATGATCAAGGCTGGGACCTGAATAGTCAAGGATACTTGGAAAAGATGGTGGGGAATTTCTGTTAAAGCTGACATTAGTACAATACCAAGCGATGACCGTGGTTTTAAAGGTTAAGATGTAAAATTAGTTTACAAGGAGATAAGAAATAGCAAAGGTAAGAGAAAAATTTGTGGCATAACTTACTATTCGCCTATAAGTAACCACACTATAGTTGGAGTATTCAAGAAGGAAAATGAAAGCTCGTAGGAAAGGCACTGCAATGACCATGGGTGATTTTAATGTACATACATCTTGGACTATTCACAGGGAGCTTGGAAGATGAGTTCATAGTGTTTTTGTTATATATTTAAAAGCTCTTAAAGCATGGAGTAAGCTTTTCACTCATAGGGTGGTGGCTGCGTGGAATCAGCTGCCAGCAATGGTGCGGAGGCAAATTCGATAGGGTCTTTTAAGTAACTTTTGGATAAGGGTATGGAACTTAGTAAGATAGAGGGTTATAAGTATGTCTAGTAGATAAGGACATGTTCAGCTCAACTTGTGGGCCAAAGGGCCTGTTTGCGCTGTAGTTTTTCTATGTTTCTATGATTGCTTTAAGACCTGATCACCTGACTTGATGAAGAAGTCATTAAGGTGTTTGCACAGGCTACTGTTTTACTTTCAGTTTGTAGTCTGTAGGCAAGACCTCCAAGGATAAATCTGTTATTGTTAGCTTGAATCTATGTGCATAAAGCATTCCTTTTCTTTTTCAATAAAAATGCAGCCCTTAACATAGTTAGGACATTACAGAAAGAAAATCAGCGATGAAACAGAATTTAGTTTCATCAAGAACATTGAGAAAAAATTCCAAATAGAAGAGTAAAAGTTTAGGTCTTCACATTTCAAACATTAGATGGCTGGGTTGAAGCAGCAACAGGATTCAAGATTGAAGTGCCAGTATAGGAAGACAAGTACGAAAAATGCTGTATGTGGTTTTAAAGGAGGGTTTTGTCCTGATCAGAGAAAGGTGAGATTTCAGGCAGTGTTTGGCATACTTGAAAAGACTGGATGCTTCACTGTATGGTTTGGGCCATTTGAACAAAACATCAAATCAATGATTTCTAGGTTAATAAAAAAAAAGAGTACTGGGAAGACAGTAATAATATATATATATATATACACATTGAGTAGTCTCAAGTTGCTTGTGTCTACAGGAAAAATGGCAGGTAAATTACGGTCTATGGACCTTTTCTCAATGAAGAAAATGAAACACGGAGTTCCTATGCCAAGCATTTTCAATACTTTATGCAATCGGATAAAATTGCAAATGAGTTGCTTGTTCCAGCTTTTCGCAGTACAATAGAAAGTAAAACCTTTAATTTGCTCTAGAATTTGGTTCATCCAGCAAAGCCAAGAATTAAAACTTACAATGACTTGACAAAGACTCTTGAAGAGCATTATTGTCCAAAACCATTGGTCATCACAGAATGGTTCACATTCTACTGAAGGCATCAAGTAAAAAGCAAAAGCATTGCTCAGTTTGTGGCAATCTTATAAAGGCAGAATATTGAGAGTTAGGTAAATTATTAGAAAAGATAGTTCGAGATTATCTAGTTGTGACATCCACAGAAGATTGCTTAGTGAACATGCTTTGACTTTACAGATAGCAATATAAATTGTACTGTCAATAAAACTGGCCACTAAAAAGACCCCACAATTTGATGCAAGTGATCCACAAGTTGGGAACCGCTCAAGTCAAATAGCAACAAGGATATCACAGATGTGCAAATAAGAGTCATTGGGTGAGTGAATGCTGGAGCAAGGATTATACATGCAACAGTTGTGGCAAATGGGTCACAATGCGAAAGCTTGTTGGGTTAGACCAGACTCCTTTGAAAAGAATATTAAGAACAAACAGTATCTTTAAGAAAAACAACAAATTGTATTCTACAAAAAATAATTTCATCATGGAAGAAAAGATGAGAATGTCCAGAAATATGAAAGTCCAACTGAACGTCTTATCCATATAGGGCAGATTACATAGATTATGGGTGATTCCGAAGTTAAGAGGACAATGTTAGGACGAAGGTTGATACTAATGTTGCTGAATCTTTAATTTCTGAGACTATAAGCCAATAAAAACTGAGTCAACTTCCCTTAAAACCAACTGTGTGATAAAGATTGTGCCGCTAAAATATTACATCACTGTCAACATAGAGTTGAATGGACAAACAATGGAGATGCCTCTGTGGTAATCTTCCAGCTCTGTTTGGGAGATCATGGTTGGAAAGATAAAGCTTAATTGGATGGTTTCAACAGATTGGTCAATGTCAAATCAGCACTTCTGATTAAATACAAAAGTGTATTTGAAGAGACACTTGGTTCAATGAAGGGAGTTCAAGTGAAACTCAAAATAGAGCCTAAATGTCAATCAAAAAGTCTCAATGGAAGAGTGATATCATATGCAATTCATCTCAATGTCAAAGAAGTATTAGTAAAACTTACTAACACTGGTATGATAGAGCTGGTTACAATGAGTGACTGGGCTGCCCCATTGTACCTGTAAATGAGATGGCTCAGTTCACATTTGCAGTGATTTTAAAACAACTATAAATCCAGTGTTGTGTGCTGATCAATATCTCTTTAATTAAAGATTTGTTTGCTGGGATATCAGATGACAGAAATTCAGCAAGATTAAGAGCTAATCACATGATTTGATGGTGCTCACATTAGGGTATTTTCATTGGCTGATGTTTTACTTTCAGCTTGTACACTGTACAGGCAAGACTTACCGCAACAACTCTGTGTTAGTTTGAGTTTAAACGTGCAAATCACATGTTTTCTTTTTGTGTAAAACCTACAATCCATAATGTAGTTAGGACATTACAATTTTCAGGACAATTTCTTAGGAAAGTACATTCTAGAACCAATCGGCATCAGATTATTCCAAAACTGGTGATTGCAATGACACCAGATTAAGTAATAGCCTTATAGTAAAGGATTCTCGAGGTAGCAGAGATCATAAAATGCCATTCAGTTTGAAGGTGAGAACTGTGGGTCAAAAACTAGTATTTTTAACTTGCATAAAGCCAATTAAAAAGGTATTAAGTCAAAGCTGTCTCAAGGAAGTTAGGAAATTAGGTTAAAGGATATTAGAGATGCAGTTGCAGACATTTAAAGAGACATTTCATAGTAACATACAACAAAGGTACATTCCAGTGAGAAAGGAAGATTCCAGGAATAGGATGCACCATCCATTAAGGAAGTTAAAGATAATATAAAATTGAAAGGCAAAGCATATAATTTTGTGAAATTTAGTGGTCAACCAGAAGGTGGGACAGGATTTAAAAACATGCAATTAATGATTAAAAAAAGAGATAAATTTAAGTTGTTGAGATAGGTAGCTAGATATATAAAATAATGAAAAATAAAAAGTAATGAGTGTGTGAGCATTGGTCTTCTAGATAGAATCAGGAGAACAATAGGAAATAAGGTAACAGAAACACTGAACACATTGTGGTTGTAGCAAGGCACTTTGAATTAATACAAGAGTCAGAGTCAATATTATTATACAAAGGGAAATCAAGTTTGACTAATTTATGAATTCTCTAAGTAACAGGTAATGTGGATATAGAGAATCCTGTAAATGTAGTGTACTTGGATTTGCAAAAGGCATCTAAGGTGCCACATCAAAAGTTACTGTACAAAATAAGAGCACATGATTTTGGGGGTAACATATTTGCATGGATAAAGGATTGGTTAGCTAACAGGAAGTAGAGAGTAGGGATAAAGGAGTCTTTTTTGAGTCAGCAAATTAACTAATGGAATGTTCAGGGATCAGTGCTGGGATCTATATAACTATACTAATCTTGACTAATGATTTAGAGGAGGAAAATGTATGGCAGTTAAATTTGCTGACAACACAAAGATACATAGGAGACTGAGTTGTTGAAGATGGCAGAGAGAGTCAATAAAGGGTCATAGGGAAAGTTAACTGGGCAAAGATTTGGTAGAAGTGTAATGTGGCAAAATGTAAATGTGTCTGCTTTGGCAGAAAATGCAGTATGTTATATAAAGAAAAGAGAAATGCTGAACTCTGCACTACAAGGGATCTGCATGTCCTGGTACAGGAATCAAAATGTTGGTGTTTAGGCACAGCATGTGATTAGGAAGGGAAATGGAATGTTGTTATTTATAGCAAGGAAAATGGGATACAAAATAGGGAAGCTTTGCTGCCGTTGTACAGGACTTTGGTGAGACCAATTCTGGAGCACCGTGTAGTTTTGCTGTCCTTACTTAAATAACATACTTACATTAGAAGCAGTTAATCAAATATTCACTCATCTAATTCTTGGGATGAAGAAGTTATGAGAAAGGGTTTGACAGGTTGAGTCTACATTCACAGGAGTTAAGAATAATGCAATGAATGAAACTTTTAAGATCCTCAAGGGACTTTACAGGATGGATGCTGTGAAGATGTTTTCTTTTATTGGAAAAACGAGAACGAGGGGACACAGTTAAAAATAGGTCTCTCATTTGAGACTGAGATGAGAATTTGTTTCTTTGAGGGTCGTTAATCTGTGGAACTCCCTTCCCCAGAGAACAGTGAAGAGAGTGCCACTAAATATTTTTAAGGCTGGCTAAGATAAATTCCTGATTGACAAGGAAATCAAAGGTTGATGGGGGAAATAAGACAGTAGAAACCACAGTTAGATCAGCATGATTTTACCAGGGAGCAGGCTCAGGGAGCCAAACAGCCTACTCCTCCTAATTTGTACGTCATATGTTCACAAAGAAATAGCTGAAAAGATTAGGGAACAAAAAAAGACAATCTTGTGGAGGTACAGGTACTAAACAAATACATTGCATATGCCTACATCCATCTCACACTCTCTTTCTCATACAGTCTCCAGTGACTTACTGATACAGACACCAGGGAGCTCAGTTCCTGGCGCTTCATGCTCTACGCCCCGCTTCTTGGTTCCCTAGCCCCCTCCATTTCTCCCCCGGCCCTTGGTTCCCCCAATTCTGCACCATAACTCCTTGACCTGCAATAACCCATGTCTTTACTCTCAGCTCACCAGGCCACAATCCTTGGTTCCTTGGCTCTGAGCTCCTTAGGTCCTGTTCCTTTAAATCCTCAGGCCCCAACTCACTATCATCGATGTTTATTGCTCTTTCAATTGCAGACTGTTTCTCTCCCACATGTGCTGCTGTACTGGTGAACTTGTAAGCAGCACGCATGGGAAAGAAATCGCCTGTGATCTGAGGAGCAACTCCATGTAGATTCTTCCAATCAAATTTGCCTGTTTGACTAGCATTTAGAAAACTGGCTCCGGGGCCTCAGAGGAGTGTCAAGGGCTACATGGATGAGTCTGTTTTCGATGGTAGTGATCTTTGACTAACCCTCTCCTTTACTTCATCAAATAATTCAATTAAGATAGTGCAGTTGATATTGGACATAAGGTTTTTCAAATGATATTTCATGGAGTATCACAAAATAGACTTTTCAGCAAAATTACAGCAAACTGCAGTGGTTAATAATATTTTTCAGACTGGAATGAATTTACAATAGCATTATTCTGAGATTTGTAATTAAGAACACAACTCTTAGTATATATTAATGACCTGGGTTTTGATTTCAAAAAAACATCATTTCAAAATTTTCAGATTAAGCTTGGATGTAGTAAAGGCTATGGAGGACACAAATAAACTTGTGGAGGACAGAAATAGATGACTGAAGTAGGCAGACAGTTGCAATTTAATGCAGAAAAGTGTAAAGATGTTTTGGTATGAAAAATGTGGAGAGGCAGTATAAACTAAATGGTTTAATAGTGGGTGTAAAACATGAAGATTTGGGGGTATATACAGCAGATTGTAATGATCTACAATCCACAGTTTGATATGGTGGTGGAAGCAGAATCAATATTTTTCCATAAGTAAATTGGCTAAATACTTCAAAAGTAAAACTCTGTAGTGTTATGAAGGAAAACCAGGAATAACACAAGGGGCTAAACAGCCTTCTTGTGTGAAGTGTCACTATGATCATTTCATTAGGGCTGGCTTTAAAAAAGCTCCACAAACTTATGTATACACAGACAAAATCAAGGATGTAAAACAGTATGGGAGAGATGTCAAGAAGCTGAACCTGCAATTTGTCCCTCATTTCATTATGACTAGAAGGGTTGAAGGTGTGTCGTGAAATCTACCAACATGTCAAATCTGAATGAACATTTTAAGGTAGCTGTTCACACCTTGCCTAATATGATTTTTATAAACAGTATTTACTCAGTGTTGCAACAAATTGGTTTCAACTTGTCCATTATAAATTTTTTTAAACCATAAACAAGAATATCCTATATTCAATATCATCATTTGGTATTTCATTGTAACTATATATTGTTAACTGTATGATTTTCAGCTCCCTTTATTAGTACCATAAGCCTCTTCAAATTAAAAGTGTTCTCAACATACTTACCCTAAATTTATATGTACTGCTTCTTCTAAGGTTCTTTATTGTATACGCAAGATCGTCGCCATCATATTTTGGTTTAAACCCATATCCCTAAAGATAAAATGTTTACATAGTGTCATGATAGTTTGAGAGAAACAAAAGCAAGTTAATTTAAAATTTTTAAATCTCTTTTCTAAAAGTTTATGCTGTACTTTGGCAAAATCATCACATTAGAGTGAAGATTTTTTTCTAAATGTGTTTCTGGTTCAATAGATGATCATTACTGGAAAAAAAAAGTTCATGAAATACCAAGTATTGTTTAGCAGAATGCTATAAAATCAAAGTGAATACATCATTGCTGTCTATCACAAGTGTATTTTTTTTTTGGATTTGAGGTGGGAGGAAAGGAGTGAACCTTATGTTCAAACAACTGGCAATTAATCACTTTTATCACTCGGTGTCACTCTCAAGCACTCTGAAGACAAATACTGCGCAACTTCC
The DNA here is from genome assembly GCA_024679065.1 of Sphyrna mokarran. Lineage (NCBI taxonomy): Eukaryota > Metazoa > Chordata > Chondrichthyes > Carcharhiniformes > Carcharhinidae > Sphyrna > Sphyrna mokarran. The sequence goes on along the minus strand of JAGIQG010000013.1, from coordinate 75,900,865 downwards.
ATTCAGCTGGCAGAATGTCTTCTGATGGGTCTAGTTTCTCATTACAGTACAATTATTGTCTTGTCTAATTTGCATTGCTTAATTTATTGTCTGTACTCCAAGACAAAGCTGCAAACACTTATGAAATTGAGACAGGCTGGGAGCTTAGCCCACAATGCTAGAAAAGAACAGGAGCCTTGATATCAAATAATGTCAGGGGTAACCACTCATTTTTCATACAACAAGCACCTAGCCTCGAGCGCTGTGCTAACAATTTAAGTGGAATATTAGTTCCAATCAGTTCTGCATGATAGAAATTATTTCATCTCATATTTGCTCTTATATTAGTCTGGTATCTGAAGCCAATCTCAAATGGTGAAAGAACATCACATCAAACCACCTTCATTCACTTATTTCGTTTAAATTTGTCACTGTCACAAGTAGGCTTACGTTAATACTGTAATGAAGTTGTGAAAATCCCCTAGTCACCACATTCCAGCATCTGTTTGGGTAAACTGAGGGAGAATTTAGCATGACCAGTGCACCTATCCGGCGTGTCTTTTTTAACCGTGGGAGGAAACTGGGAGCACCTAGAGAACATACAGTTCTCCCACATAGACAGTAACCCAAGCTGAGAATTGAATCCAGATTCCTAGTGCTGTAAGCAACAATGCTAATCACTGTGCCACCATGCTGCTTCATACTTTAAAGATATAATTTGATAAGTATGATTAAAAAAAAATCAACTTACTGAGGTTTCATCTTCCATTTCTAAAATATAACAAATGCCCTCATCAGATAAAGTTCCTGAAGGCTTGCTCCAACATAAGGACAACCATGTGACTCCAGCTTTAACAAGCTGAGGACTTGCTGGTGTTGGAGGGGCACTGCCAGTTGTGTAGAAAAGCACCTCTTCACTGAAACCACTGTTTGGGAGAAACACTTAATTTTTAATGAGTACACTTCATAAATATTTGGCCTTTAACATTACTCTCTAAATTACAGTCCTTCTGAAAAATTCTCCACACCTATTTGAGGAATTTTTAAGCATGTCACAGTGGAACAGGACTTAAAGCACCCAAACATTTTTAAGCATCATGCTCCACGATATGAACCCTGTCTAGTTATCAATGAATAAGTTGACTCATGATGGGCTGGTCATCAGTTTTTACTTAAAAAGGCATCTTCAAAATATTCAAACATATCAACTTAGATGAGACTTGGGTAAGAACTTTCTGGACATTCACGCCAGCAGGATCTTCCCGTCCTGCTGACAGCACATGTCTGCCTTGGGTTTCGCAGCACTGGGGGGTGCGTTTAATGGGAAACCATGTTAACAATGGTAGAACCAGAAGATCCTGCTCCCAGCCAATGGCAAACTGCCTCCTGCTGCTGCAAAATATGTAACAGGTTGCATGATAAATCCCACCTAAGATGTTGATGAGTTCTGTTTCAGCAGATATGTGAAGGAAAAGTTTCAAAGACGTGGAACTGTAAAAGTTCTTAGTAGTCAATATATAGATGGTCATACTTGGTGTACAACAGAATAATTTTGCTTTTACATTTATTCAAAGCTGCCCAGTTTTCACTTACTTTCAAAAAGAGGCAATTTACATCATGACTTTTTTCAATCAATAATGTCATCGATGAGAGTAGCTCAATAGTATGTTGATGAAATATCATGGAGCTAGAAAAGCTATGCAACTGAAAGGTCATGCATTTGTTTTTCACTTCAAGTACAACTTTTAGAAATTAAAAACTATTTCATAAATGGCAGATGGTTTTAAGACTTAAACATAACCATAACTGGTCATAAAGTCAGTAAATGTTGGAATAAATACCACACACACAAAATCAATTCTTAAAGTTATTAAAGGCAGTTAACCCTGAAAGTTTGGTAGATGAATCTGTGCATACTTCACTTAGGATAAGGATTGATTCATTCAGATAGTTCTTGAATGATAACCTTTTGGTTATCATTCAAATAGTTGAAGTGGGGCTGATTTTTTTTGTTAATTTACGCACACTAGTTCATGGGTGCAACCCAATAAAGAGAGAGGAGAGATTAACATTAGGAAATCTGAATTCTTCTTGAGCTCGATGGCCATTTCTATTGATCACAATAATGCCTAGATACAAGAGGTTTTAATAGTTTCTATATACTGAGGCGTATAAAGGCAAATTTACAGAATGCAGTAGTAGGTTTCTGTACCACTCCACCCCCCACCCTGCCACCCACTCTCTCAAGAATTCTTTGGGCCTTCATAGCAATCTGCAGTTCTACACATTCTTGCATCTCCGAAACACAACTAGCGTGAATGGGAATTGTCTCTTCAGATTTATTCAGAGGATGAGGAGGACCAATATGTGCAGAACTGCCTGCACCAGAATTCTTCAAAGTTCACCAACCTCTACCCTCTTCTGTATCTACAGATAAAAATGCACACATTTTACTTTCATAAATAATTAATGCATACAGAAATTCCTGTTCTCAAGATAGAAATGAGGGGATGGAGGATGGTGATAAATTATCAGGTTCTCCTTATACCTTCATTTGCCATGCAGCCTTTATTTGAGCCACTAAACAACTTAATACATGTCTCATCTTGTATTTTTTTGAAGGGTACTCACCTCATTCCAAGTTCATTTCTGGCTGCTAACTTAAATCTGTATCCCATGGCTGGTGATAATTTGGTAACTTTGAATTGCTTTTGTGCCCCCAAATAACATTGGGAAAATTCATCGTTTCCTTTCCCCTGTTAAATGAATTGTATCTGGTTAGGACGACAAGAAATTAAAGAGCAAAAATGGGCTATTTGTCCCATTAAATTTATTTCTTCAGAAGTAATTTGACATATCCTTCCTTTCATGCTCTCATTAATCAGCAAGCATTTTTTATAGTAGTCATTTTATCAATGATTTCAGGCTCTATTAATTTTAAATTCATCAATACATAGGAAAATACTTTGCCTTTTCTTCCTTTCTAATTAGCAGCATAACATATATTACCTTCTAACATGTTGGCAATAACTATCTGAAGAAAACAGCTTTACAAAATTATAACTCGGCATCTTCAATTTCCTCACACATTTCTACTAACCCAAATGAAACAAATTGAAATGAAGCATTTCACACTTAGCTGGTTTTAATCCTACAATTTTATCCATTACAATGTTTTGTTTTATATGCATAACTGATGGGCCTGGCCTAAAAGTTAAAATTCTAAATTGGGGCAAGGCCAATTTTGATGGTATCAGACAGGCACTTTCAAAAGTTAATTGGGGAAGTTTGTGAGAAGTCAAAGGAATATCTGATAAGCGTGAGGCTTTCAAAAGTATGTTAAATCAGGGCAAGCACATTTCTTTTAGAGTGAAGGACAAGTTTGGTATACGTAGGGAACGCTAGATGACTCAGGATATTGAGGCCCTGGTCAAGTAGGAGGAGGGGGCACATGACATGCATAGGCAGCTGGGATCAAGTGAAAGCCTTTAAGAGTACAGTGGGTGTGGGAGTTGAGAGAGCAATCAGGAGGGCAAAAAAGGATACAAGGATTTTTTGGCAGATAAGGCAAAGGAGAATCTGAAGAGCTTCTACAAATACATAAAGGTCAAAACAGTAACTAGGGAAAGAGTAGGAACTCTTAAGGATCAACGAGGTCATTATGTGCACATCCACAAGAGATGGGTGAGATTCTAAATGAATATTTCTCATCAGTATTTACTGCTGAGAAAAGCATGGACGTTAGGGAACTTGGGGAAATAAATATTGATTCTTGAGGCATGTACATATTACAGAGAAGGAGATGCTGGAAGTCTTAAAGCACATCAAGGTAGATAAATTTCCAGGACCTGATGAAGTGTATCCCAGGACATTGTGGGAGGCCAGAGAGGAAACTGCAGATTCCCTAGCAGAGATATTTGAATCATCAGACATCTAACCTATGACTATTGAAAATTGGAGGGTGGCAAAAAGGGCTGCAGGGAAAAGCTTGGGAACTACAGACTGGTGAGCCTCACATTTGTAGTGGGTAAGTTGTTGGAAAGTATTTTGAGAGACAGCATCTACAGGCATTTAGGGACAGTCATCATGGCTTTCTGAGTAGAAAATCATGTCCCACAAACTTGATTCAGTTTTTTGAAGGTAACCAAGAAGGTAGATGAGGGCAGTGCAATTGATGTTGTCCACACGAACTTTAGCAAGGCCTTTGACAAGATACTGCATGATAGGTTGTATCATAAGGCTAAATCTCATGAAATCCAGGATGAAGTAACTAAATGGATACAAAATTGGCATGATGACAGAAGCCAGAGTCTGGAGGCCTGTGATCATGAAGTGTCTCAGAGGTCAGTGCTGAGGCCACTGTTATGTTATTTGTTTTAATGATTTGTTCGAGAATATAGAAGGCATCATTAATAAGTTTGCAGATGATACCAAGACTGGTATAGTGGACAGTGCAGGTGGTTATCTCTGATTGCAATGGGATTTTGATCAATTGGGCCAGTGGGCTGACGAATGACAGATGGAGTTTAATTGAGATAAATACGAGGTGGCACATTTTGGTAGACTGAACCAGGGTGGGATTTACTCAGTTAATTGTGAGGTGTTGGGAAGAGTTACAGAACAAAGAGATCTAGGGGTACAGGTTCATAGTTCCTTGAAAGTGCAGTCACAGGTGGACACAGTGGTGAAAAAGGCATTCAGCATGCTTGGTTTCATTGGTCAGAACACTGAATACAGGAGTTGGGGCGAATTATTGAAGTTGTACAAGACATTGTTAAGACCATACTTGGAATACCATGTACAATTCTTGTCACCTTATTATAGAAGGAATATGATTAAACAAGAAAGAGTGCAGAAAAGATTTACTAGGATATTACCCAGACTTGATGGTTTGACTTATAAGGAGAGACTGGATAGGCTGGGACTTTTTTCTCTCAGCATTTCAGGCTGAGGAGCAATCCTATAGAGGTCTATAAAATAATGAAGGGCATAGATCAGCAAATTGATAACTTTTCCCAAAGGTAGGGAAGTCTAAAACTAGAAGGCAAAGATTTAAGGTGAGAGGAGAAAAATACAAAAGGGTTCAGAGGGTGGGAGTGCCTGGAACAAGCTGCCAGAGGTAACAGTAGAGGCAGGTACAATCTTGTTTTTTAAACAGCATTTAGACAGTTACATTGGTAAGATGGATATAGAAGGATATGGGCCAAATACGAGTAATTGAGACTAGCTTAGAGTTTTAAAAAAAAGGCAGTATGGATAAGTTGGGCTGAAGGCCCTGTTTTCATGGCCTTGGTGGCAGTAGTGTGTACCATTTACATGATACACTGTAGCCACTTACCAAGATTTCTTGAGCAGCATCTACCACACCAGCTACCTCACCCCATCCAGGACAAGGCCATCAGATGTCCCCCCCTCAAGCTGACTTGGAAATATATCATTTCACTGTTACTGAATCAAAATCCTAGAATGCCTTTCTTAACAGTATTGTGAACGTATCTATACCATATAGACAACAAAGGTTCAGGGGCAATTAGAGATGCACAATAAATGCTAACCTTGTCAGTGATGGCTGCATCTCATGAATGAAGTAAAAAGAACAACCTCATCACTCAACACATATTTCAGCCCACTGAAGAGCCCTCAACGCAGGGAAATGTGGGGTGATGCATTTTGTTTTCATGCTGTAAACCTCTGACTCTATAACTACAAGCTTTTCCCATTCACTGGTGAATGTCTAGTCTCTGTCTGTATCCCCAAGATCAAATACATAAAACGCATTTTTAAATTTTATTTGTGTAACGAGTATGTTTATATTAATCTGCAATGAAGTTACTGTGAAAATCCCCTCGTCACCACACTCTGGCAGCTGTTCGGGTACATTGAAGGAGAATTTAGCATGACCAATGCGCCTAACTAGCATGTCTTCTGGACTTTGGGAGGAAACTGGAGCACCTGGAGGAAACCCATACAGACATGGGGAGAACATGCAGCCTCTGCACAGACAGTGCCGAGGATTAAACCCGACTCCTTGGCACTGTGAGGCAGCAGTACTAACCACTGTGCCACCATGTTGTTTCAATGAGCTATACACCCAGGTCCCTCTGCTCCTGTACCATTTTAAGAATTTGACTGCTTTTTTAAAATTGGTTCTCCATGTTCTTCCTACCAAAATGCATCACCCCACATTTCCCTGCGTTGAGGGCTCTTCAGTGGGCTGAAATATGTGTTGAGTGATGAGGTTGTTCTTTTTACTTCATTCATGAGATGCAGCCATCACTGACAAGGTTAGCATTTATTGTGCATCTCTAATTGCCCCTGAACCTTTGTTGTCTATATGGTATAGATACGTTCACAATACTGTTAAGAAAGGCATTCTAGGATTTTGATTCAGTAACAGTGAAATGATATATTTCCAAGTCAGCTTGAGGGGGGGACATCTGATGGCCTTGTCCTGGATGGGGTGAGGTAGCTGGTGTGGTAGATGCTGCTCAAGAAATCTTGGTAAGTGGCTACAGTGTATCATGTAAATGGTACACACTACTGCCACTATGCTTTAAAAGTGAATAAAATGAATATTTAAAGTGGTGGATGAGGTGCCAGTCACATCAGTTGCTCTGTCCTGGATGATGTTGAGCTTCCTAAGGGTTGTTGGAAATGCACAGTTTCAGATAAATGGAGAGTATTCCATTGCACACCTGACTTGTGCCTTGTAGATGATGGACAGGCTTTGGGGAGTCAGGAGGTGAGTGACTCATTGCAGGATTCCAAGCCTCTGACCAGCTCCTGTAGCCAGTGTATTTGCATATTGACTCCAATTCAATTGCTAGTTAATGGAAACACCCCACCCCCAAAAGTTTGTCACGATGAATATTTTCCAGTGTTTTCAAGTGCCATGGATATAAGGGCAAGGTAAAATAAATGAATTGAATAGTTGTGTATAGATTGACAAGGGATTATTGATTGAAGTGTAGTGAATTAAGCAGTGTAGGATGCTGGTGAAACAGTTGGCAAAAGATGCAATTTGAAGACCAACTCCCTAACATTGATATCTCATGTGAATCATTAAACTCTTCCTAAACTATTTATGCTCTTGCAGCAAGTATCCTGGAATTGACATTCACCATTGATTTTTCCACATTGGCTCCAGAGAGATGTCTAGAGGGCTTCCTGCTCAGCTGCAGGTACAAGGTATCTTCCCCTTCTCTCCATGACTTGAACCAAGACTACCAGTACATTGTCAGAAATCCTTGCTGCTTGTTCTCTTCTATGTACAGCCATCCCTTATTTTATCACCACCCAGATTCACTGTTCAAAAGCTCCCACCATTCCTGCAGCCACAATGCACCTTCAAGACTGACGGCCCTTTAATATTAGACACTCATAATATTGGGGCCCGATGTACGCAGCCAATGAACAGTGCAGACAATGTTTAGAACAACAAGCAAAATTTAATGCACTGTCTACATTACAACGAATGGGTATCATAATCCCCATGCCCACTTTCAAGTATTTATCCAATTTAACCCATGTGATTCAGTCAAAAGCTTTGACACGATAGTCCAAACTTTTTATGTTTTGTACAGGAGGATTAATTGACAACTGGGACATTTGAAAACAATGCATAATATGATGGAATAGTAATGAAAGGCTGGTCGTGGGTGGAACAGAAAGACGTACAACATCACCTATTACTCATTATCTCAACAAATGATAATATAACAAACTGTAGCAAACACTCAAGCATTACATAATGTCCAGCTAATATGATACAAGTCAAAGAAACTCTGCAACATTTATGCCTTGCACCATATTCATGGTTAGATGAACAAATGTTAAAATGCACATTTTCATTGACTTTATCACCCTGAATTGTTGGCAGCAAGTACTAGTGAGAAATATCACGTGTGTTAACCGAACTAAAGTGAAGTTATATATAGAACAATACACAGAGTGCAAGGAGGAGGAAAAGAAGAGATGATTCCTATTTGTCCAATAAATGGAGTACATCACCTTTCAGGTAGTTTCATACTCCAGATCCAAGTGTTATGAGGAGTGATTATACAAACTAAGGATGTATTCCTTGGAATTTTGAAGATTAAGGAGTGACTTAATTCAAATTTTTAAAATAAAGAGGAACAGGTATAGTAGATTGGAGGAAGAGATGAAAACTATTTCTGCTAGCTAGCTGGCAAGAGCATAGCCTTGAAGTTAGAATCAGACCTTTTGGGAGGGAAATCAGGAAAGAAAATTGGTAGAAGTTGAAACTTTGTTCCACAAATGACAGTCGATGCTAGGTCAATTGTTAATTTTAAATCTGAGGTTGACAGATGTTAGTTATCCTGAAGTATTAAAAAACATAGGGCAAAAGGGTATAGTAAATGTGCATAGTTCGAGCACAGGTAATTCATGATCTCATTGATTGCAATGGTGGAGTAGCCTCAAGGGACTAAATGGTTGCTTTGTGTGACTTTTTTTTCAAAGTTTTGCCTAAAAAGGGCACAAGTAATAAAATGCTACAGAACACTGAATCCTAACGCTATGCATTGAAACAGAACATTTCTGGAGGCTTAAAATCAGACCTTCAAAAAATTGAACATTTGAAGTTGAAGCACAAGGCTAGTAAAAAATAAAGTAGTAAATTTAATTTTGCTCTATAATTATTATTCTTTCAAATTTTAATGTATTTCAATAGTCATACTGAAGGGGAAAACAATATTACAGAATTGCAAATCAGGCAGATTTGCTGCCACGATTGCATAAGCAAATGTAGGTAGACTTTCAAGTACTTGGTGTTCTGGTTTAACTTACTAATTACATTCAATAACAACAAATGTTTTTTGTTTTAAAAGAGAAATCTGACGCCTTTTGAGAATATATTTCTACTCATTTAACTAATGCATTCGATCACATCGTACCGCTACATGATCACAAGTTTGTTAAAAACATAGCTTTAAAAGAATCAAGTAGAAAAGGACTCGTTAGTTCAGTCTAAATTCAGATAGAGGACTTGCATTATGATTCAATTCTAATTGGCAATAACCAAAAGGCATGACAGGTTGGAGGCAGACTGAATTTGTTAATACTTAAATATATTTCGAAAGACATATTAATGTACTGTAAACTTAATTTATTACCTCTTATGTATTGCACTACATCTAACATTTGTAATTGAATACATCAGTTAAGAAAACAAACTGACCATGTGCGCCAACTAACTATTGAAACAAGATTATATTTAATTCATTAAAACAATGGCTGTAGGTAGGATAAATTGGGATCAAAATATTGCAAAGGGAGATCATCAACCTTCAATTATGAGATTATTGGATACAAGCTCCATTCTTGTGAAACCAATGAAAAAAAAATTCATTAAAAAATCTGAAACAAATGACATAACAGATTACAAAAACAGAAAATGCTGGAAAATCTCTGCAGATCTGATAGCATCTGTGGGAAGAGAATAGAGCCAACATTTCGAGTCTAGATGACCCATCGTCAATTCTGACCAAGGGTCATCTAGACTTGAAACGTTGGCTTTATTCTCTCCCCACAGATGCTGTCAAACCCTGCTGAGATTTTCCAGCATTTTGTTTTTGTTTCAGATTCCAGCATCTGCAGTATTTTGCTTTTATAATTTTAACAGATTATGTTAACTGTTTTCAACAAGAGGGGCACATTGCTCTATCATTATTTATTGGGCAAAATTTAATCTATACCTATTTCATAGATGATTATGGCATTAACTATCAAAATGCATGATTAATAAATACTAATTGTTTACATGCGTCTCCCGTAGTAAAACCATAACAATATGACCTCAATGTCAGATTTTATGATAGGCATAACACCAACTCAATTAAAGATAATTATTTGGTTTGAGTCAAATACACCCAGTAACATTCTACCCATGATGATGCTGCACTCTACAAATCATAAACAACTCTAGGTTCAATTTCTGATAGTAAGTTACCTGGGTTAACAGTGACAATGCTAAGATTTTCAAGGCTAGGACATAGAAATTTAGCTTGAGCATTCACCTGGAATCAGTACCCAGTAACCATTACAGCATGTGAGGATGTTGGGGTGAGGAGACTGAAAATTCTGGGCAAAGCAATAGAAAATTGTCCCTGCTCTGTACTGCAACATGAATCTTTTCTTTCAGGAACAGAATAAGATGAAGTCTCCATAGTTGCAGATGACCATTGGCTGCTTTCCCCTTTGATGGGGGGAGCTAATTGATAGTGATTTAATCTAAAGATCACCACATCTCAAGCAAGGGGCAAGGTTGAGAAGCAGGTCCTTCAAAAATAACCTCAGCCATTACAGGAATTCATGCTGTTGGTGTTGCTCTGCAATTAGCTTCCAGTCAACTGAGCCACCCAACCTCTAGTGTAATATTGCAGGAATTCTACATGTCACTTTTGAGCAAAATTCACTTACCTCATCCCATTCCAGATTATAGCTGGTGATTTTGGAACCATTATCACATGCCGCCTACATGAATTAAAGCAATTTTATAGAGTCAAAGCCTGCTTCAGCAGCAGATTATATCAATAAAACAATTCTTAATAGCTAGCCGCAGCTGCAACTAAGCAATTAGATTATAATGCAGAAGAACACAACTAAGAGGAAGATACAATGGTTAAAAAAAAAAACTTAATTTGATAATAGATATAGCAAAATTTAATTATAATAAAAAATTCTTGAATTATTTTGTGCAGTTAATTAAAGACAGAACTGCTTCAAAAAGACTGATATTTTCAGGATAATCTGCTACAGGAAGATAGGAGATATTACACAGAACAGTTCAATGAGCTGATGATTGTGCAAGAGTTAAGATTGAAGGTGTGTAAAACTTAGAAATCAAATAAATAAGGATTTGGATTGATGAGTTGTTCAAAATCTCTAATAATAGCAAAAGCTGGAACAAAATTTGATGATAAGTAACAATGTAGTTGATAGTGAACACTGAAGCTGCTAAGAATGGTAAATGTAGGCGTGGTGGGTACAGATGATAGATTTAAGCAAATGGGCTAGAGTGAAAATGCTATAAACATTGCAGGATAAAGGAAATAGCCCCATGGTTGCAGTCTTGTAAAACACAAACGTTGACAAATGTAATTTCAAGAAACTAAGCAGGTACCTACTTATTTATAACATGTAGATTTGTGGGAAACTGAACAAAAGTGATTCTGGACTCAAGTATTTGTCTCACCTTCCACTGTAGGCTTAAAGAGTGCTTGCTCCTGTTTATCATTCTAGGTGGCATTGGTACGTCTGGTTCACTGCATTGTGTGGTAAAACTCTCTGATTCCGATGGGGTCCCTCTTATTAGGTTACACACTGCTTGCACCCTTTAACAGACAAAATGGTATCATTAAGCTACAACAATTAAAAAGATTAATAATACTCAACAATAGCCAGTGGCTCGTTGTATAAAACTGAATATTCCTACTTTTAAAATAATATTCTATCAATTAGAGTTAAATTTGTAACTCTTCAACATAGCAGATGGTCTTTAGTCTCCACAAACATGTAACAATTTACAATTATATATTGCCTTTAATGCAATGAAATCTTCCATGGTGCTTCATGGATTAGCCTAAGAAATTCAAATATCAAACAGGAAATAGGAGAGTTAAGGAAGGAAACTGAAAGGAAAATTAAAAATGTACTCTTGATGAGACAAGTTGAGAGACAAATAGACGGAGGTGTTTTAGGAGACAGCAGGACAGCAATAGTCAAAACTGTGCCATCAATTGTACAGTCGAGGAAGACAGGTTTATATGTGGGAGAGTAGGAACACTCAAAAGCAAGACTGAACAACGCAGGCTGGATGAAATGTTTGATGAGGTTCCAGGGGTAGAGTATAACAAGGTCCTGGAATGAAACGTTAATAACAAAGGGGCTCCAGTAAAGCATAGCATAGATGGGGATTTTGGATGAGCAGGAGTAATGGAACAAGGTATGAATAAATACATTTACAGACTAGATCCCCCAAAGCACATATCAAAGAGGGGCAAGATACTGCAACAACTACATCACAAAACAGTCACACCCTTTCACCATCATGGGTTAGCAAGAATGATTTTGGTTAAAGAATCCTAAAGACAATCCCATGAAAATCTGAAACTACAAATTGGTGCTGAGCTCAACCATTCTTGTTAACTAGATAATCGTATTGAAAGTAAACTGCCAATAAGCCCAATAATAGATGTTATGAAACTTGAATGTATTTCATTAACAAGTGGGGGCTGGGAACTACAACTTCCAGCATGTCCCAGAACTTCCACAGATGTGCAGACCAGGAGTGGGCAGCAAACATGCATTACCTTTCAAGAGGTTCAGTATGTCTGCACACAAGGAAAATGGTGCAAAACCCCCAGATCATATGACCCAGTAGCGTAGCACCATAATTAACCAAGGGTCACAGGCAGGAGACAGGGTGAAGTCCCAAAATGCAAGTCTCAGACATGGAGAAGTCCTACTTACAAGAAAAAGACAGGGGAGCAGGGATAGAGACTCTAAGCAGAGAAGAGGCAAACGTTTTGCCTGGTATGGAAGGTTTGAGTTGCGAGGAGAGATTAGGCAAATTGGGACTGTTTTCCTTAGAAAGATATAGACTTAGAGGAGATATAATAGAGGTGTACAAGATTATGAGGGGTATAGATAGAGTAAACAGGGTTAAGCTTTTTCCTAGGATGGACTCAAATAGCACGAGGGGTCACGGGCTTAGGGTGAGGGGGGTAAGGTATAATTTGGATGCTAGAGGGAGTTTTTTCACACAGAGGGTGGTGGGGTATGGAATGCGCTGCCAAGTAAAGTGGTGGAGGCAGGTACTCTGGAGTTATTTAAGAAATACTTAGATGGGCACATGAACAGAATGGGAATGGAGGGGTATAGAAAATTGATTTAAAATAGGGATCATGAGCCTTGGGAGTCCCTGGGAAGTGTGTAAATAGATGATGATATTGATGTACTTGTTTTTATCCTACAGGTGCTTTGGTCCACCTTGTTGTCTAACAAGGGGCATACACGCGATGGGTCGTGAGAGGGCTGCTCTTGGATTTTTTTCGAGAGTATCCTAGTGCTTCACGTCGTTAGTGTACGCTTGACCTGGACCATTTGATGGGCAACACGACAGCTCAGTGACTATCGCTGTGCTGTGCAGATACATGGATTTGGGCCTGTGTCTGTGGGAGTTTGCGCATTCTCCCCGTGCTTGCGTGGGTTTTCTCCGGGTGCTCCGGTTTCCTCCCACATCCCAAAGATGTGCTCTTAGGCTAATTGGCAAAACAAATTCTCCCTAAATTGTCTCAAATTTGGTTTTTAATCCATAGATCTATAAACATAGACAGGGATCACGGGTTAAGGTGGGAACATTGGGGTGGCGGCGCGGGCTCGTTGGGCCGAAGGGCCTGTTTCCCGTGATGTTTTGTTGTTTGTTCTTTGTTAAGTTGTGGAGCTTAGTAGAAACCCATAATATATGAAGAGATAAAAGTGATTGTGCACCAGTTAAGATAAGGTTCCACTTTGCAGCAGTAGATTTTGCTGTGTGTAGCTGAAGAGTGGAAGTTATTCATGAGTTAGTGTTGGGATGCAGGCTTGGAAATAAGATTGAGATCCTGCAGGTGGCTGTCGTTGAGGCCACCCAAGTTCAAGCAACTTGAGAGAATTCCAAGATGAAATCTTTGAAGATGAAGAGTGCAATTCCTCATATGAAAGACAGAGTTCCAACATGATTGGCTGACTCACAGTATTATTCACACCTGGATGAATTGCTGAGAAATCCGTCCATCTGTTTTGGTTGCACTTGCCATTGTAATGCGATACATATAACGTGTCTGACCACAGTTTGTCTGTTAATTTACATGTCATATGTTGGAGTGTTAAATAGCTATTGTGAATTGTTTTATCTTCCTGACCTTATATTATGTAACTTATTTTTGTTTGTTCAAAACCTGTAGAATCTTGTGGCTTTTTTCGCTTAGTGACTTTTTTGAATCTCAAACCTTGTCTACTTTTATCAAAAAATTATTGGTCACTAATCAGATCTTAGCAAAAACTCAGGGTCAGGTCCGAGATCATAGCACAGGTCTCACAGTTAAAGTAGTTCTCAAAATGCAGAACTCTTGTAAGCGTCCTTATTTTAATAAGCTTTCTTTACTTTCAACTACTCATCAACTGGAGAAAAAAAAGTTATCTTGTATTTGTCCCAGCAAGAGCACTTTCGAAAATACTTGTTATAAACAATGATTTTGGCACAAGTGTTATCATCATTATACATAACTACCTTCAAACAAAACCATATAAAAAATTATCAGCAGAAAATAATGGAATCCCAGAAGCAAGATGATAGCAACTTCCTTTAATACCAAGAAAACATTTGAAGACATCAAGAGCAAGCCCTAACAACATGGATGTGGATGTCAATAGAGCTTAAGATGGAACTCTGCAGGGGCTAGAATCATAGCTAGTACAAAGGAAGATAGTTGGACTTATTAGACAGCAATCATTGCAGTTGCAGGACATTGCTTCATGAGTGTCTAATCAGGTTCTCATAATATTCAATGCAATTACTATTGCATCATTGACCATGTTTACAAGACCAGAACAAAACATGGGGCACTTTGCAATGAGTGATTCACTTCTTGACTCCACAGTGCCTCAGCACTACCACCAACAAGACATAAGTTAGAAATGTGATGGAATACTCTCCATTTGCAGGAGCAAGAAGCTTGAAATCAGAAAGTAGCAAGGACAAAACAGAAAATAATAGAATGGGAACAACAGTACAGTGATAAAGTTACTGGATTAGCAATCCAGAGGCATGTGTTAAGATTCTGGAAATGTACGAGTTTAAAATCCCACAATGGCAGTTTGGGGAATTTAAATTCAATTAATTAATAAATCTTGAATGGAAAGCCAATCTCAAATGATAATAAAATTACCAGATTCTTGTAAAAATCCATCTAGTTCATAATGCCCTGCAAGGAAGGTAATCTGCTGTCTTTACCTGGTCTAGCTGACATGTGACTCTTAATTGTCCTTTTAAATAGCCTAGCAAGCCATTCTGTTGCTACAAACTGATACAAAAATTTCAAAAAAATCAATTATTGTAAATAGTTTGGCATTAAAATGACTACTCACCATGATAAATTCACTTAAAATGTTAAGATGCTTTATTTAGAATTATTTTATTTTCAAAGCATCATTTTTGGTTTTTCCTAATGTCTCAGCTCAATTAACTGATTCGTAATGGAGGTGTTCGGTTATAGGATTCCAGGTCTGTGTTGAGTTAATCTTATCTAGATCAGCATTAGTGCATTACATGCAACCAGTAGTCCTGGGTTAGGAGAGGATAAAATTGGCACATGATCATTAACTAAGAACAGGACCGGCTTCGGATGCCATCAATCAAATACTCTGCCAACATTCACTGCCATGAATGTAGAGTTGTGAGAAGTTGTGAATATTTGATGTCAATGCAACCATATTCCAATTAAGAGGTTGATACTTACCTTCTGTCAAGAAGATCCAGAATATTGATAGAACTGTACATCAGGGATGGAACCATATTTATGACATTTTTCTACTGAGCACTGTTCTTATTACCAACCTGGCTTGATAGTTTGTAGCTGGCTTTAAGTCCTGCAATGTGATGCTCGTATCTTTTCCTCTACAAAAAAAAAATGCACATAACTTTCATCAATTAAATGATTTACCTGGCTATCAAATACTACAAATAAATGCGAGTTAGCAGGATGGAAAATCTAGCATAAAATAAACATTATTAAAAGTGACAGAATTATTTTGAAACATTTTTCATTTGGACATTATTTGCACATATATCTTGTATACATTTCATCACTGCTCTTAAACACAATCACAGACAAATCCTAGTCTGTTACAATTACACCAGCTAAGTCTTAACAATGAAACTTGTCAAATTTGGCACTTCATTTCTTAACTCAGCACTTTATTTCAGTGACAATTATAAACTATATTGTGATGTTAATAAAAGCTACTCTGTCCTGTTAGCTTTGAATGCTGCATTGTCCTATAAGCCAGGTTTACTGGCAGTAGTATACGCAGATTTCACGGATGCCATCTGGACCCTGTACGAGGAACCAGTCTTGTTTGGGTTGGATAGAGGAAATAGAAGAAAAGCTGGTGCTGCTGCAGCATTAAACTGGACGCAGCAGTCTTTTAGAGACAAAGTAACCATTTTGCTAGTTAAAAGGCTGGCATTTTTTGTGGTACTTAAAATACAGGTATACAGACTCTTCAGATGAGAGATTAAATGGTGACAACTAATAAAAGAGTAGCCAGATTTTGATCTTGAGGGAAAGAAGCCCATGTAAGGTACAATGTGAAGAGGTTGCTTTGGTTAAGTGTCAACTCCAGCAACACAATTAATGTCACATGTAGTTAACCAAATTTACCAAGATAATAACAAAAGTAACAATGCATGGAAGGGAGCAGGTGGGAGAGACAGGGAGAGGGGGCAGGGGGGAGAGGGAGAGGGGGCGCAGGGGGAGAGGGAGATAATGTAGGGGGAGGGGGAGAGAGGGCAGGGGGGAGCGAGAGAGGGCAGGGGAGAGCAGAGAGCGAGAGAGCCGACCCAGAGACCCAAGAGAGAGAGAGAGAGAGAGCAGAGAGAGCGAGAGATATGAGAGAGAGAGAGCGCAGGAGGAGAGAGAGAGAGAGAGAGAGAGCGCAGGAGGGAGAGAGAGAGAGAGAGAGCAGGAGAGAGAGAGAGAGAGCAGGAGGGAGGGAGAGAGAGAGAGAGCAGGAGGGAGAGAGGAGAGAGAGAGAGAGAGAGAGAGCGAGAGAGAGAGAGAGAGGCGGAGAGAGAGAGAGCGCAGAGAGGAGAGAGAGAGAGAGAGAGCAGGAGGAGAGAGAGAGAGAGAGCAGAGAGAGAGAGAGAGGAGAGAGAGAGCGAGAGAGAGAGCGAGCGAGAGAGAGAGAGAGAGCCAGAGAGAGCAGAGAGAGAGAGAGGAGAGAGAGAGCGCAGAGAGCAGGAGTGAGAGAGAGAGCAGAGGGAGAGAGAGAGAGAGCAGAGAGAGAGAGAGAGGAGAAGAGAGAGAGAGAGAGCAGAGAGAGAGAGAGAGAGAGAGAGAGAGCGCAGAGAGAGAGAGAGAGAGAGATAGAGAGAGCAGGAGAGAGAGAGAGAGAGCGAGAGAGAGAGAGAGAGCAGGAGAGAGAGAGAGAGAGCGGAGAGAGAGAGAGAGAGCGAGAGCAGGAGAGAGAGAGATTGGAGAGAGAGAGAGAGAGAGAGCAGATGGGAGAGAGAGAGAGAGAGCAGAGAGAGAGCAGGAGAGAGAGAGAGAGAGAGCAGAGAGAGAGAGAGAGCGAGAGAGAGCATGAGAGAGAGAGAGAGAGCAGAGAGAGAGAGAGAGAGAGAGAGCAGAGAGAGAGAGCAGTTGGAGAGAGAGCAGCAAGAGAGAGCAGTGAGAGAGAGGGGGGAGAGAGAGAGAGAGCAGGGGGGAGTGAGAGAGAGAGAGAGCAGTGGGGAGAGATTCAGAGCAGGGGGATAAAATATCTTGTACCAATGTAAAATGCACAAAATTATCGTGGAGTACGTAAATTCAATTTAATTTCATTTTCTGTATTAGATTTAACACATTAGCATCAAGTATCATAATACATGATATACCTATTCATTTAGCAATAATTTAAGACTATAACCAAAATATCCTATTTCCAAAAGGAAAAGCAAGCAATTTTATTTACAACAAGCTTCACCACTATTACCAGCCTGGAATGTGTGGTTAGATTTTCTGCACCACTGGTTACAGAAAAGTAAGGGTTTTGTTCAGTCTAATTAACTTTCATTGAAATGAACTTGTTTAGAAAGTGCCAGTTATTCTTAATCACCAGACAACGAACTTTTGAAAGTTTATATATCATCTAATCCAGATAAGGCTCATTTAATGATAGACACAGATTATAATAAAGGAATTTTGATGTACTCCACTGTGTATGAATTATACAATTGAAAACAAGATACCAAATATAATGTGAAAATATTGTACGTACATATAGACAACGTTGAACTTCTCATCCTTGCCACTGCTTGAAGTAGCAACTTCATAGCTGCATGGCTGAGGTGTAACAACACCTTCAGCATCATCATTTATAGTGGTTGAAGGAGGAGCCCACGTGAGTACAACTGTTCTTGCCTGGATGTCAGATACCTACAAAACAATTAAGCATAAGAATGCAGTAAATAAGGCACAGGACAAGCTCTAGAAGAAACTGGCTTATGATTCAAGAAATATAAGCCTAACAGCATATGACATTTACAGGCCAAATACACAGAAAGCCTTGTCTTAGCTTGTTAAAGCAGTGTACAAGAAGGAGAAGATGAGAGTGACTGCTATAACATTTGGGAGGTGTAGATGCTGCAAAATTTACATCAGGGATTTTCCTTCTTCTTGATGCAGAATGGGTAAAATCTCATAACCTCATCTAGGTAGATCAGCATATTATGCCAAGTTGTGACAATTTGCACTCCCATCTTCAGGAAAGGCCCCTTGCCATGAATCAGAGTTAGGAGACAGGCAACAGGCTCCTTATTGTTGCCCTTGCAGGTGCAAGAGCTGTGTTCATGGGACACGCAGCATCAACAATATTTTTAATGTGCAATAGATATTTCATGCTGCAATAAAGACACAGCAGCTTGGCAAATTTCAGCATAGATCCAAATGTAAATGCTGGCAGTAGAAAATAAAATCATAGTGGATTAAGGTAGAAACAAAGGGAAAAGAAATATTGCTGCAAGGAAACAAAGGAACCAAAACCACAGGGGGTGCAACAGAAGCTAAAATTAGCTTTAATCTAATAATTGTGCAAAATAAAAACACAGGAGAATATCACCATCAGGACATGTATAACTGCTAGTTGAGGATAACAGTACTAAAAAGAAAAGAAAGAGAATTGTGGAATAGAGTGAAAAAGGTCTTAAAGTTGTTTTGAAAATACGGTCAGAAGTAAAGTCGTATTAAAACTGACAGATAAACCGAATAGAAGTGTTAAAGCAGAAATTGAAATACGCATGAAATTATTACATTTATTTATTCACAATAAAGGTTGGAGCTGTTGCAGATCTTACTCAGTGATCTATAATTAATGCTGCACTCAAAGTAAATATGGTAAAGAAACATTAGATGTTAAATATGCACAGCACTGAGACGTGACAGAAAGTATCTATGCTCCTCAAAGAAGTGATTCAGCTTTTTTCCACATCTGCAAAACACAGTCTGTAATCAAGACATAATGGAATCCTGATGTTCAAAAGCATAAACTGGAAGACATTAAATCAATTAGTATATCAGCAATAGGGTGCATGCCATGGTCACTTACCACAGGTTTCCCAACACCTGATAGAAATGCTTCAAGAGTTTTTGTGCCTTTATCTTCATCTGCGAAACAAAAGAAAAAATTACCACTAAGTAATTTAAAATACGATTTCACTAATTTCTATTGGTATGGTACTTATTATTAAGACAACACCAAAAAATAAGTTCAAATTGTTACTTTAAAAAAATGAGCGCAGTCGTAAAGCATAATAAGTTTTGGTGAATCATAGATAAACTCAAGAATGAACCTGAAGGTTTCACATGTAAGCAATGAAGTCATCAGTATATTAAACATGGTTGTGCTTCTGAGTTATGTAATGACAGTATTGTATCTAGGATTATTTGATATTCTATTTACATGACGGATAAATGAATCAGTTTCTGACTGAAGGCCAGATCTAAATGTTTACTTCTGGATCTGAAGATCCTGAGCCTTCATGGAGAAAGCTGGTATTCTTTTCTAATCGTTCACATAAATGTTTTTTCTTGACATGGAGGGGATATGACACAAATTCACTGGAATATCAAGTTGGATTGTTAGAACATATCACATTAAATTGGTTCATATTCCCATGAGTTTATAAGGTTCAAAACTGCTATAATTTGTATTCCATAACGTAGATAAATATATCTTATTTCATTTGGTGGGGGAGCTTAAAATTAGATAGAGGCCATTCAAGAATAAAAATCAGGGAACACCTTTTCCACACAAAAGATAGAGAAAATAGAAAGATCGCTCTCCCTGAAGGGTATGGATGCTGGGTCAATTGGAGATTTTAAGGTCGAGATTGATAGACTTTTTCATTGGATAAGGATATTCAGGAATGTGCAGTAAAGGTGGGCAGTTGAAGCTGAGATACAGGTCAGCCATGGTTAGAGAGAACAGTCTCAATGGTCTATTTCTGTTCCAAGAATGCAAAGTTTCAAATAATATGCAAATGTGTATCTAAAAGCTATACATATTAATCCCATGGTCTTCAAACATAAAATAATTTGTACTTCAGATGATATTTGATACAAAAACATTGTTATTCAGGCCAGTGGTCATCATGGAGTCTGTATTGTGCTGGAAGAGGAGACTGGGGAATGGTTCACAGGAGAACATGCTTGCTAAAGGGGGAAATGCCTCATCAGCAGAATATCTTGGCTTTAGCACCTGTTTGCTATTCCTCAGACGCCTTGTGTACAAAATATTTTGTGCCACTGTGACACAATGAAAATTCTGTCTAAAATAATAATAGTTGTGAACAACTATTATTATTTTAGTCATGTGTAATGCTTCAAACACTAGGAGAATGTTGCAATTTCAAACCTAATTTGTGAAATGCATTACAGATCCTACTGATAGTAGTAAATTTCTTAATTTGCAATGATGATTGATGGTTCAAAATGACTGCACTGAATCAGTCAGCAACCGATTACCATGAAACATGCATCCATACTATAGCTTTCATCCCCAACTTGGGTCACCATTCTTGGAATTCCTTAGCATCAAAAGAAGGCAATGTTATCCACATTACTTCACTGCAAACAAACTGTCTCCTAGGTATGACTCCATCCAGCAGAGAATATTTCCCCCCCTCCCGCCACCAAATTCTTAGAGTCCAGTTTTGCTAGGGCTCTATGATGCTACACTTGGTGAGATGTGGCTTTGATATCAAGGGCAATTACTTTTGGACTTCAGCTTCTTTGTCCTTGTTTGAACATAAGCTGTAGTGAGATAAGGAGCTGGGTGACACTGGTGGATCCCAAACAGAGCATCAGTGAACAGGTTACACCAGATGGTGGAATTTGAATTCAACAAAAAAAAATGGAATTAAAAGGTCTAGTGATGATCACAAGTCAAATGTTGTAAAATATGCTATCCTTACCCGCTCTGGCCTACATGTAGCCAGACCAACAACAATATGGTAACTCTTGAATATCTAGCCAGCCTCTCGGTTGTATCAAAATATTTAAGAGTGTCAACTCAACCTTATTGGCATGCCAAACAGCAAATGATAGACAAGTGCTTCCACAACTAATGGATCCGCTCTGCAGCCCTGCCACATCCAGTTGTGAACAGAGGGCAGACAACTAAGTAACTCATTGGAGGAGACAGCTCCACAAATATCTCCATTCTCAATGATGGAGGAGCCCAGCACATCAGTAAAATGTGTGCTACAACCTTCAGTCAGAAATCCAACTGGGTGATCCATCTTGGCTTCCTCCAGAGATCCCCTGCACCACAGATACCAGCCTTCAACCTTCATTGAGTGTGACTGCCAATGTGATATCAAGAAATGGCTGAAGGCACTGGATAGTGCAAAGGCTATGGGTCCATCAACAATCATGGGTCAATTGGAAATTTTAAGGCCCCATCCAAGCCGTTCCACTACAGCTGTAATGCTAGCATCTACCCAGTAATATGAAAAATTGCCCAGATATGTCCTAGAATGAAAAGCAGGACAAGCTTAAGCATGCCAATTATCACTATCAGTCTACTCTTGACCATCAATAAAATGATCTTCAACAGTGCTATCAAGTGCCACTTGCTTAGCAATAACCTATTCACTAATGTTCAGGTTGAGATTTGCCAGGAACATTCAGTTTCGTATCTTACATTACATTACAGTCTTGGTTCAAACAAGGACAAAAGAGCTGACTCCAGAGGTGAGTGAGGAGAGAGTGTGACTACCCTTGACATCAAAGCCACATTTAGCAGACTATGGCATCATGAACCCAAGCAAGACTTGACTACAGGAGAATTGGGGGAAATTCTTTTCTGGTTGGAGTCACACCTAACACAAAGGAAGGTGGTTGTGGAGCCTAGTCATTTTAGCTTCAGGAAATCACAGCAGGAGTTTCTCAGGATAGTGTCCTGGGCCCAACCATCTTCAGCTACTTCATCAATGACTTTTCTTTCCATCTTAAGGTCAGAAATGGGAATGTTTTGCTGACAACTGCATAATGTTCAGTGTCATTTACAGACTGCTTCAGTATCAGAAGAATCATGTCCAAATGCAGCAAGACCTGAACAATATTAAGGCAAGGACTGATGAATAGCTAGTAGTATGCATGCTATCAAGTACCAGGCAATAATCATCTCCAACAAGACAGAATCTTACCATCACTCCTTGAAAGCCATTGCTGAAGTCACCAATATCAACAACCTGGGGGTTTACCATTGACCAAAAATTTAACTGGGCTAGTTATACAAATATTAGTCGAAGATTAAGAATCCTGCAGTGGGTAACTCACCTCCTAACTCACCAAAATCTGTCCACCATCTACAAGGCACAAGTCAGGAATGTCATGGAATATTCTCTACTGGCCTGTATGAGTGCAGCTCCAACAGTGCTCAAGAAGCTTGATACCAACCAGGACAAAGTAGCCCACTTGACTGCACCCAATCCACAAACACTCACTGTGTGCACCATCTACAAGGTGCACTGCAGGAATTTACCAACACAAGTTAGTGTGACAATGCTGTGCTTTTAAGAAATGCATTTTAGTCATGTTTCTGCGTGGAATGTGATTAGTCCATTTTATCAGAACTGTTTTGTGTGGATCCATAAGCATAATATTGTTATTACAACAGCATAACTGATATACATTGCTACTCTATTTGTTTCAGTCTGGACAAATAAAGGATTCTGTTGTGTTTTCTCCTTTGGGCTATTTCAGAGTGGGGCTTGATTAGGTAAGGTCATATGACTGGGTACAGCTAGGCTTACAGTTATGCTAATTCTTTTGTCACATTTTAGCAGTGTTCTTAAATAAACTTTGTTTTGATAAAAGCTTCCTAGTGGGAATCGGAGTTGAATTAAAACTGAATGAAATACATATGTTCTTCCTAATGCCAAAACCAAAAGTAAAAGTTAGGGTCCAGGCTGACTTCATAAAAAGCTTTGGCTCCCAACAGGCAGCTCACCACCACATTCTCAAAGGCAATTAGGGTTAGCTAGTGAAGCCATGTTCCATGAAGGAATAAGAACCGTCTTTAACGCGAAGTTAAATCTCCCTTAGAGCTGCTACATTGCTAGCTATGCGCTCTCCTGT
Source organism: Sphyrna mokarran (assembly GCA_024679065.1). Taxonomy (NCBI): domain Eukaryota; kingdom Metazoa; phylum Chordata; class Chondrichthyes; order Carcharhiniformes; family Carcharhinidae; genus Sphyrna; species Sphyrna mokarran. Next base: position 75,877,481 of record JAGIQG010000013.1, on the reverse strand, counting down.
CAAATGTGTTAAAGGTTGAAATCTTTGCAAAGCTTTTTGGATGCAAAATAACCTATTCAAATGAAGAGGAAGGAGAAAGGCTCTTTGTAGAATCATAGACTCCCTGCAGTACAGAAGGTGCCATTCAGCTAATCCTGCACCGATAAGAATCCCACTCCATCCCCGTAACTCCACATACTTACCCTGCTAATTCCCCCTGAAATTAGGGTCAATTTGTCATGGCTAATCAACCTAACCCGCACATCTTTGGACTGTGGGAAGAAAGCAGAGTACCTGACGGAAACCCATGCAGAAACAGGGAAAATGTGCAAACTTCACGCAGACAGTAACCCAAGCCGGGAATCGAACCTGGTCCCTGGCGATGTGAGGCAGCAGTACTAATCGCTGTGCCACCTTACCGTCCCTTTTCATGGAATTTTCTGCAACTCCCCAATCTTTCCTCTGTTCACATTAAACTGCTGTTACTCTGCAGTGAAGGTCTGCTAATACCCAAATTTATGACATGTACAAATCTGGAGATTAAATGCACTCAAAGAAACTGTTCTGTAGGCTTATACAACACAATACAACACTTGAGGAGAAAGATTTCTGACCACCACTTGAGGGCATTGCTGCCTTATTTTATAGAGGAAGTTTTAAAATTTCATATATTACAGAATCCTTCCTTACACTGCCGAAGGAAGCTAATTGATCCATCAAGCCTGCATTGACAACAATCCCATCCAAACCCTATCATGTAATCCCACATATTTAGCCTGCTAATCCCCTTAATACTAAGGGGCAATTTAATACGACAAGCAACCTAACCTGTACATTTTTGATCTGTGGCAGGAAACCAGAGTATACAGAGAAAACACATGCAGACACAGGCAAAATGTGCAAACTCCACAGACTACACCCGAAGCCAGAATTAAACCAGTCCTTGGTACTATCAGCCAGCAACGCTAACCACTGATTAGGAGATGTTCAACAAAACTTTAGTAGCATCTTTAATATAGGAAAATGATCCAAGATGCTGTACAGAAAATGGTAGGTAACTCTGGAGATGCAGTCTATTGTTTAGTCATTTTAGGTTAACATCCCAACACATTCTACTAGAGAGCATGGTTCCCAAACGGTGTACTGTGAAGAACCCTCAAATGTGCCGAGTGATTAAAAGATTATGTAATTAAGCTAAAACCAACCTTCGCCTTCAGCTCTGTGGTCGGCATCTCCAAGACCCGATGAACCTCAGGCCTCCCGCGCATGCACCGGCCAGGGAAAAGCTGCACATGCGCGGTTTAGGTTTTTTAACGTTGGTCAGGCCGTTGCGCATGACCAACAGGACTTGGAGCTGAAGACAAAGGCCCCATGTGCCTGTACAAAGAGCGAAAACTCAAAAAGAGCGCAAAAATCCTGGGAGAAGCGAGAGAGACAGAGAGGTAAAAAAAAATGGCATATGCTGTTCTTCAAATCACAATACTGAAACCATGCCAATAACTTGCATCTATAGTTATGTTTAGCTGACAACTAGATAGGAGATTAGCATTATGCTGAGACTTCCGACCTGTACTTCAGATTTTCCCTTTTTTTTTAAATTATGATACAACTTTTTTCTTATACTTCACTTTTCTACCTTAAGTAATAGTCAAAACATTAATAAAATGCAAAGTATCGCAGATGCTGGAAATCTAACATAAAAAGTGCTGGAAAAACTCTGATAATCAGACAGCATCTGTGGAGAGAAATAGTCAACATTCACGTTGATGACCATTATAAACTGGATAAATTATACGTGAACTGTGTCTTTAAGGAAATTAAGGTTCCTTTTATGCAGTTTACATTCATATTGTATTATTTACATTTTGCAAGTCAATGGCCTAGGTTTTGCAATAGCTAGAACTGAAACCATCAGAGCTCAGCATTATTATGGTGGAAGTCAGATTTCTGGCAACCACACATGCACAATAAAACATGAAAACCCACATTTTCTGATTCTCTGGATTATCTGCCTGCATTGCTGTTCTCCCTGTTGGCAAACACAGGCTGAAAAATCACTCCAAAAAGGTAGTTCAGTGAAAAAGGAGATGCACCATAATTTTTTTTTTAATAGTTCAGACGTGAGCTTTGACATATAAAAAGAGTGGGAACTACCGCTGTATAGATTCCACCATATAAATTTCCACTCATGCTTTTACTACCGGCAATTTACAAATAATCTAGTAACTCTCCCGAAAGGATCACACTATTGCTTGAAACTCAGAAGATTAGTTTCACTGCATATAGAAACAGGAGTAAGCCATTCAGCTTTTCAAACACAGTGGGTGGGATTTTCCAACCATATTTGCCCTGAAACTGGGAAATCCCACCCGAAGTCTAAGGAACCTTTCCATAGTCCACCTCTGGAAATGAAATGGAAAACGGAAACGGAAAAATTTGCCCTGTATATTACTTGGAAGAACTGCCATGAATATTCAACATACCAAACATTTCTGTATCGCTTTTAGGTGTGCCTTGCATTTTCCTATCCAGTTTGTTCTTCATCATTCCTGTGGATGTTCCTAGAGTACCTTGTTCATTTTGTTCACTCATGGGAGATTTGTGGGGAGAGGATGGTGGACTGCTGATCTTATCTTTTGATCCATTAGCTTGTCTATCTTTCAACTTCTTTTGTAAGCGCTCATATGCTTTGCCAGTCCTTTCATCTCTGTGGATAAAGTTGGACCTCCCATGAGTGGAATGAGATTCTGTAATGCAATAATATAAAGATAGATTACATTTTAAAATAAATTTCATACAAATATTTAGGGGGGAGTGTTTATAAAAATGCTACAGGACACCTGTTTGTGTCCACCCATGCTATATTTGTCCATGACAGTATTACTAAGATTGATTAGCACACAGATCTTGTGGAAATGAAGTGCCACCCTCACACTGACAGCAGCATTTATTATGTTGAGTGGTAATATTGTCATGTTGAACGTGATAAATTCAGAACAGATCCAGCAGTTTATAACAAAACTTTCAAGAGATACTTCGAACCATCAGCAGCAAAATTGAATCCAACTGCAATCCTGAGCCATATGGTCCACAATATTTCTCATTCTAAGATAACTGTCAAGACAGGACCAAACCTAATTCAATGCAGATTGTAGGAGAACATGCTAGAAACAGCAACAAATATACTTAAAAATGAGGTGTCAACCTGGTGAAACAACAACACAGTGCTATTCTGCATGCTCCACAAGAAGCTAAGTAATTCAACAACCAATGGATCAGAAGCTCTGCAGTCCTGCCAAATCTAACCATGTATGGTAGTGGACAATTAAATAGTTAACCAGTAGTATTTCCTCTTAAAGTTATCCCATTGCCAATGGTGGAGTCAATGGAAATTATTTAGCCTCACCTTTGACAACCATTTTTAGCCATCCATCTTGACCTCCTCCTAAGATTCCCACTATCACAAATGCCAGTCCACTGGATTCAGCAAAAGTAACTGGGCAACAGCTGTGGTGAAGACTTCTGCTCCAGAAGTAGCTGCACTTCTAACCGAGCTGTTCCAGTACAATATTGGTATTTACCCAACACAATGGCATACGTGATCCACCCAAAAAAAGGACAAATTTACTCTGGCCAAATATGACTCCGTAGCCTACTCTCAATTAACAGGAAAGTAATGGATGGTACTGTCGACAGTTTAGTTCTACCAAGCCACCTGAAGCTTGAAATTGGTTTGAACTGATTAAGCTTACTTATTTACAAAGGAAATGTTGTAAGGCATAAGCCTTATATGGCACAGTGGTTAGCATGCTATTTCACAGCTCCAGGGTCCTGAGTTTGATTCCCGGCTCGGGTCATTATCTGTGTGGAGTTTGTACATTCTCCTCATGTCTGCGTGGCTTTCCTCCTGGTACTCCAGTTTCCTTCCACAGTCCAAAGACGTGCGGGTTAGGTTGATGGCCATGCTAAGAAATTGCTCCTAGTATCCAGGGATGCATAGGTTAGAGGGATTAGTGGGTATAATATGTAAGGATATGGGTGTAGGGCCTGGGTGGAATTGTGTCCGGTGCAGACTCAATGGGGTGAAGGGCCTCTTTCTGCACGGTAGGGTTCTATGATAATATATGATGACTATTTAGTCACAGAGTAATGAGGTAATCCTACCTAGGACCTTGGGCATAGTTTGTATCTTCCCATCCATTGGCCCTAAGCAAAGAAGTTTGAATCAACAACGAAGAGTCAGCATATAGAATCATAGAATCCTACAGTGCAGAAGGAAGGCATTTGGCCCATCGAATCTGCACCGATAGCAATCCCATCAGGCCTTAGCCCTATAACCCCATACATTTACCCGTGCTAGTCCCCCTGACTCCTAGGTGCAATTTAGCATGGTCAATCCACCTATCCCACACATTTTTGGATTGTGGGAAGAAATCCATGCAGACAGGGGGAGAATGTGCTAACTCCACACAGACAGTGACCCAAGTCAGGAATTGAACCTGGATCCCTAGCGCTGTGAGGCAGCAGTGCTAATTACTGTGCCACTGAGTTGGCAAGATGAACGACAGGATAAGAGTGGGAATTTCGGGATCAGCTGCAGCAAAACTCCAGGAGACTAACAATGCAAAAGAGGGAATCACTACGTCAGGAGAAGTGGAGATGACATCAATAGGGATGTTCTTTTTCTCAGGTAATCAGACGCTCTTTTTCTCAGGTAATCTCTCTGGTATTCTGTTATTACTCAGGAATTGCCATGAAAACCAATGGGAGTGTGTTTCACACTGCATAGTTTTGATACAAACTGCATGATTTATGTTATATACTGCCTAATGACGATAAGTAATGAAGTGAATTATTAATAGAAACGGGACTGTCTCCTTTTTGTACTAAGTTGATGACCATTGCCTGAAAATGCAGCTAACATTTTTTTTCATTCACTACTCCTTTGAAAATAAAGAAGCCCATGACTTCATATAGCAACACCTGGATACCATTCAAATTTGGGCTAATAAATGCCAGATAATGAAGTCTTCAACAAAAGAAAATCGAATCATCTTTCCTTGACATTTAATGGCATTACTGTCATTTCCTAACCATAAACATCTTGGAGACAACCACTGACTGGTAAATTAACTGCATCAGCCACATAAATATTGTTGATGACAAAAACAGGCCAAAGACTGAAAATTCTGAGGTAAGTAATTCAATGACTCTACAAACGCTGACCATTATCTGCAAGGGTTTAACTGGTTGAAAACTCAACAACTTCAGTAAAAAGAGTTCGTGCTTTCTTCATTCTATAAAATGCGGAAAAAAATCATTTTTGGCAAAATAAATTTGATTATTTAAACTCATTTCATTTTTCAGTAATGACAGTAGCAATATCAGATGAGAGCCCAGTCAAGCTTGCTCTTGGTGATTTATTGGCAATTTGGGTTTGGCATTGGTAGGGTATTAGCAGCAAATTTTCTGCTTAACTGCTGAATGGGAAGATATTAAGATGTTTAAAATTTAATATGCTTACCTTGATCTGTGTACGGATGCTGAGGATGATGCTGTGGAACATAAGATGCTGCAACATCTCCTGGTCCTGTAGAATACATTTGATGATGTGGCAGAACAGGCGTAGGAAGAAATGCGGGCATGTAAGGATGAGGAGATATTGATGGGTGACTGCCAGGGTGAAACTCTGGCTGCTGAGGTAAGACCAGCACCCTTCGAACACCATCTTGTTCAATGACCTGCATATCTCAAACACAATTTCAATCAATAGAATGCCACGTTTAAAGATCATAGAATCAATACATGCCATTTTTTTGCTTCATTCAACTTTCCCCCATGGGTTTCTATACTTAATAAAGAATTAAATCAACCAAAATGTTGTCAAGCAAATAAAACATCTAATTTCTGATTTTCACTGTAGTGCAGTAATATTTAAATTCTCAGCTCTGAAGCTGTAGAAGTACAGCAGAAAAGCAACCACTGCAAACCTCCTGGAGCTAACCTTTGCATTCACAAGGTGAACATCAAAGATGACTACCTGAATTAATCCACCCTGAGAGATCTTAACATTCTGTCATTGTGGCATTCAATAGTTTTTTTAAATTATTGCAGTTTCTGCCTCCACTATTAAGTCTGGTAGTTTATTCCACATGCTCTTCATTTTTTGTGCAAAGTAAAACTCTTATCAGCTGTAAACTGACTTTTATTAATTTGAACCTCTCTAAGAAGGTTGGTTAGCTAATTGAAAGCAAAGATTAGGGATAAATGGGTCATTTTTGGCTTGGCAAGCTGTTGTTAGTGGAATGCTAAGAATCAATGCTGGAGTGTCAAATATTTATAATCTATATCAATGGATTGGACGAAAGGGCAGAATGTATGGTAGCTAAATTTGCCAATGGCTTAAAGATAGATAGGAAAGAAGTTAAGAGGAGGTAGACAGTCAACAAAGGAATTTAGATAAGCGAATGGGCAAAAAAATTGGCCAATGGAGTTTAATGTGGGAAATTGTGGATTGGTCACTTTGGCAGAAAATAGAAAAGCAGTGTGTTATTTGATTGGAAAATGTATAGAATTCTGCAGTGCAGAGGTCTCTGGGTATCCTTGTACATGAATCATAAACATTGGCATGCAGATACGGCAAGTCATTTGGAAGGCAATGGAATGCTGGTATTATTGCAAAGGGGATTAAGTACAGTTAGGAAATATTGTTGCAGCTGTACAGTTAGACTACAGTTGAGGTATGTGTACATATTTGGTGTCCTTACTTAAGAAAGAATACAACTGTATTAGCAATTTAGAGAAAATTCACTTGACTGATTCCTGGGATGAAGGGATTGTCGTACGAGGAAAGATTGAACAGATTGGCCTGCGCCCCTTGCGAGTTTCTAAGCATAAAGGATGATCTTATTGAAACAGAAAATTCTGACAGGACTTGATTGGCTGGATGTTTTCCATTGTAAAAAGAATCTAGAACTAGGTGCGCTCTCAAGAAATTTGTTAGTCTGTGAAATTTTCTTCCTCAGAAAGGAGTGGATGTTAGGTCATTGAATATATTCAAGGCAGAGTTAGATAGATAGTTTGAGGCCACAGTTACATCAACTGTGATCCTACCGAATGGTGGAGAAAGCACAAGGGGCTGCATGTTCCTAATTCTAGCGTCCTATTCTGAAAGCCAAGACCCCTGAAAATTAAGATTCAACGTTGTGCTGTGTCCAACGCTTGAAAATCTTTGTTTCTTGGCAGGATCTGATGAAGTGTTCACGTACAGCCTGACCAGTGCATGTACAACTGGATTAATGAGCAAATTGGAACACAGTTAACAAAAAAAAACACCCTGAACAAATCCCACAAGGAGAGAAGAAAACATTGATCACTGGCTCCTCTTGTTTTATTTTGTCGTTTTGATTATGTAAACCAACATCCTATTAGCTTTATCGATCGCTGATCTACATTGATATCTCGTGACAAGTAAACTAAGACTTTGAGGATTTAACCGAAAGCCTCTAAATTTTGATTCGAATTACTAGTCTTCTGTCTGGAGATTCGGCTAAAGTGTCTTGAAAGTTGAGGTACACTACTTTGCCATTTTCTCAAACAAGTTTGAGATTGGTAGGCAAAAACATATGCATGCCCTAACATGAGGATAGTGCATCTACAAGAATATTAAATCTTGACCATCTCCTAAGTCTGATTTCACATTGACTAAGGTGATATCAAACCTTGTGGATAGAATTTCTTTTGTTTTAAATTTAAAAAGTGTTTCAAAAAAGTCCAGCAAAATCCCATTTCAACCATGGACTTGTTCTGTTCCATCACAAGATAAAAATGTCTGCAAGTAAAACAGCATAAATATCCAAATTAGAAACCGATCTAAGCATTCTATTTGTGCCTTAATTTCAGACTTCAGTTAAGTATGCAGCTGAAAACTTCTGTTATACTGTCACTATTGTGATGTTAGTGTATGTTTAAGAAGTGTTTTTTTTAAATCATGTTCTTTGCAGTTGTAAGCAGGCCTTTTGGGTTTCATTGTTGTTGGATGTCTGGTTAGAAGTACTTTTATTTCTTTAAATGGGCTTTTGTTTATTTTTACTTTGATCCTCAGATACTTTTTGGGATTTTTTTATGATCTTTAATTGTGAGAGGGGCACGGGGAATGAATTGATAAGTCGAAGTCAGGTGGTTCCTCCCCAGAAGAATTCAAGGATTTACTTTCAGTTTAACAGACATTGCCCTGGTTGTCAAATGGCAGACAGTTTTTCTCCCTCTCTCTCCCCTCCTAGTATTATAGATTCTGCTGGCTAGCTGGAAGGAGGTCACCTGGCCTTTCTGGAGTGGAAAATCTGCTTTGACAGTTCACTTGCCTAGTCTCTCCCTCTCTCCCCCTTATGTTTTGAGAAGCTGCTCTAAGTTCAAGCTGATATATGTATATAAGAGCCTTACTGGTAGGAAGTTACCTTTAATCAAAAGTTCCATCTTTCAACCCCATATAGTAGAGAGAGGGGAAAAGTCAGAAAACAAGAGTTTCCTATTAAATGGAGTGATTTTTAACTGGGAAGTCAGAGTTTCAAGTCTTCACCCAAAGGGTTAAGTTCCAGCATCATTTAAACATTTGTATTTTCTGTGCTAAACCTTTGGCAAGGGGTTTTGTTTGGAACATTTTGTATACTTGTTAAGGGTTATATAATATGTTGTTTGTAATTGGTAAAAGTTATTGCTAATTTTCCTTCCATAATGTTAACTGTAGACTTAGATAAATTTTGTTTGATAAAACTCATTAGTGATATCTCTATTAAAAAAAGCGGCAACACAGTGGCACAGTGGTTAGCACTGCTCCCTCACGGCACCAGGGACCCCCGTGTCTGCGTGGGTTTTCTCCGAGTGCTCCAGTTTCCACCCACAGTCCAAAGATTAAATTTCCCCCTTAACGTCAGGGGAATTAGCTAGGATAAATGCATGGGGTTTACGGGTATAGGGCCTGGGTGGGATTGTGATGTTAGGTTCAGTCGGCAGTTAAGAAGATAAATGCAATGTTCGCATTCATATTGAAGTGAATATTCGAGATCAGAATAAAAGAGCAGGGATGTACATCTGAGGCTGTATAAGGCTTTGGTCAGACCCCATTTGGAGTATCATAAGCAGTTTTGGGTCCTGTATCTAAGGAAGGATGTTCTGGCCTTGGAAAAGGTCCAGGAAAGGTTCACAAGAATAATCCCTGGAATGAAGAGCTTGTCGTACGAGGAATGGTTGAGGACTCTGGGTCTGTACTTGGGAGTTTAGAAGGATGGGGCGAGTGCGGGGGGATCTTATTGAAACTTACAGGATACTGTGAGGCCGGGACAGAATGGATGTGAAAAGATGTTTCCACTAATAGGAAAAATTAGAACCAGAGAGTGCAACCTCAGGCTAAAGGGATGTTCCTTTAAAACAGAGACAAGAAGGAATTGCTTCAGCCAGAGAGTGGTGAATCTGTGGAACTTTTTGCTGCAGAAGACTGTGAAGGCCAGGTCATTGAATCTCTTTAAAGACAGAGATAGATAGGTTCTTGATTAATAAGGGGAACAGGAGTTATGGGGAAAAAAACAGGAGAATGCGGATGAGAAAAATATCAGCCATGATTGAATCGCAGCACAGTCAATGGGCTGAATGGCCTAATTCTGCTCCTACACCTTATGGTCCTCAGTGCAGACACGATGGATCAAATGGCCTCCTTCTGCACTACTGTATTCTATAATTCTAGTAGAATCGTACCTGAAGTGAAGTATCACATGCTCACCCTAGCCAAAAACAAATTGCAAAACTTAGAATCTAGGTAAAACTTCATAACACACTTTGGAGTTTTTGACTGAATTATAACACAGTTGCATCAGCCATGATCTTATTGACTGGTGAAGTAGGGTTAAGGGGGGCCAAATGGCCTATTTCTGCTCTTATTTGTTATGTTTGGATGCGTCAAGATTAACTGAAAAAGAGAACGATGCACATGTTTTTTAGGCCATATGCCGAATTATAAACTGGAGACAGCTAATTATTGAAAGAGACCAGGTGAAAATATCAGTCTTCTATCAATGTTAGAAACACAAATGTGTCAAAATGTTTTGTTAATAGTGGCATTATTAACTTTCCCAAATGATCTTGGGAGTTTATGGAATGGAAGATGAACATCCAGGAATTGCTGCTAATTATCCAGAGGAAAAGTAGGTATTTCACATTAAATCTCCAATCTTAACAGTGCTTTCAAGCCTTGACATCTCAGCTGGCCGCATGGTCAAAATTTTAGAAGTTTTTCTGTAGATGAGCTATCCTCCAGTAAAGGCATGCATACATTGTGCCACCTTACCAAGTAGAGAAAATGCTTTCCACTCAGTGAGGTAATCCTCCATCATTTCAGCTGCTCTTCCGACAAAGCTTGTCAATTCTACATGAGGCGCGTTTAAGGGCAAGTTGCTGTGGAATATTTTACCACAAGAGACTAATTTACTGTGGAGTAACTAGAATATTAAGGAATAAAAGGAATGGAATAAATATTTGAAATGGATTATGAGTCAGGGAAGAATGAAGGATTCAAAGGTTTTTACATAAAGATCAGGTTAGTGTTCGAGTGATTGCCTTCTCAAAATGTCTGGAGATCACTGGGAGTGGAAGATTAATCTCAGCGGAAATGTTGTTTGTAAGAAAAGTATGGATTCACAGTTCACACCTGTATACTTCCTTCACCTGCTTGGAGATTCTCTCATAGCTGTTGGCTTGAAACCACAATCAAAAATGCTCAATTATTGGGATTCAACTTTAACAAGGTAAAAAAAATCCAAATTCTGGGTGTGTCAGGTGATCAAGTGTCACGTGCTCAAGTCATATGTTCAACCCAGTAGAAATACTTTTCATCAGAGTTCGCAATCTTATCTAAAACCTTATCGGCTACAATCCTAGTAGCTTGAACAAGAATGTTTTAACACATTTTCATGTGCTAGATTAAAATTCTCAAATAATAATTCGTTAATCTTGTATTTATATTTCACAACTTTACATCTCAAAACCACTAATTACCTCAGATGCTAGCAACAAACCGCTTACTTTAGTTATCCATGGAACAGATCGAAAAATAAACTTAATGGTGTCTCCAATAGCATTTTATGTTTTTTTTTAATTTTACAATATTAATCCCAAGAAACAAAATTCAATTCATTTTGCCATAACATTCTGGTTTGGACTCTGAACTCCATGTCCACGGCCTGTCATTTTGACTGCATTAAGAGGCTGACCAAATTCCTTTAAGGCAAGTGAAATGTCAATAAAAAATGTAAAGGATGCTTGTTACCTGCAACATTCCAGATTATAATCAAGTTAGCAAAATAACATGAAATGTATTTAATCATCTTATACATAAATATTTGGAATAATTATTTGCTGGTTATAATAAATATAAAATTACTTCATGAAGGAAGTATATACATGCAGCTAAATGTGCACTATGGAGTTGTTGGCTGCACTCTCACCTTTGTGATGATTGTATATTCGCCAGCTTACTGAGTATTTGCCATTTATGTAGAAGCAGAGGCAATTCAATATTTTCATTGCAATATGCCCCATTGCTTAACTCAGATTAATAGCATAGTCTATGTTCTAGCTAGTTTCTCTGGTGCCCAAAGATTCTGAAAGCAAAATATTTTAACGCGTCACAATTTGTCTAAATTTCCAACTTGGCATTTACAATGTTATGATAAATACAAATGTATGTAATATGACTGTCTGATTGGAAATGATGCAATGGGGCTTCTGTTGATATTAGAATGAAATCTGCACACTGACATTGCAAATAAAATATTTACATTCTTATTGTCATTTGGTACTACAGGTCTTGAGCATTGCTGAAAAAAGATAGTCTTTTTCTTTGCATTCATCAGGACAGAGTTACAAAGTAACCAATTGTAAAGTGAGCAACAATTTGTACTGCACATGAGAGTGCTGATTGGTTGGCTGGTGAACTTTCTTTGGTAGAGTTGTTGCCATGAAGAATGCATCAAGAACAGTTAACAGCCAAGCTTTTGTTTAAATTTAAACCCAGCAGGTCAACTCTGGTTAAGGCGTTGCCAAGGAAATTGCTGTTCTCCAAGCTTTTGTTTAGTTGTAAAAGGTGCAATGTGTGGATATGCTCCATCAGTCGACGCAAGTAGCTACTAGCATATATAAGAGTTATAGTGCAAGACCAAATAATAAATCTTAAATTTGTTTTCAGTATGATTCTTAAATAAATTGTTTAGCAAATGTTGTCCAATTGTGGAATCACATCTAATGTTGGTTCTATGTTTGAATTTGCAGATGCTAGTTGGTTACAGAGGTCTGTATTTTGCCTGCTATGAGCAGCCAAAGGAATGTACTGTTTTATGCAATCCATCAGTCATTGGGATGTGCATTGAAATTCATATACCACATTTCTCATTTATGTATATGGTGGCCAAATGTGGTAGCCAAAATGTCTTTATGGCTTGACAATAGCAGCATTCCACTGGTGGAGAATATCACTTGTTTGCTACTCCTTTGTAGCTAGTATCACCTGTTGCTCAATTTTTTTTGAGACACCTTACTTTTGTGATGTAGGCATTTTTCAGGACTGGTGATGGCCATAAATCAATTTGCAACACACAGCAAGCAACAATCAGGCTGATAATAGCTATTATCCCACAGGATGCACACTATTTCAGCATTGTGAAAATGGTTCCGGCTCTATTTGCAAGGTTGTCACTAAGTTCAACCCTATTGGACAACATTTGCTAAACAATTTGTTTAAGAATCATGCTGAAAACAAATTTAAGATTTATTATTTGCTCTTGCACTATAACTCTTATGTATGCTAGTAGCTACTTGTGTCGACTGATGGAGCATATCCACACATTGCACCTTTTACAACTAAACAAAAGCTTGGAGAACAGCAATTTCCCTTGGCAATGCTTAACCAATCAGAGTTGACCTGCTGGGTTTAAATTTAAACAAAAGCTTGACTGTTAACTGTTCTTGATGCATTCTGTAAGAATCTGAACTGTATACTGATCAGTGAAGGTAGGCTTGCAATAGACAGTATTAGAGAACCCATTTGCCAATGTCTCAACCAGCACGTCAAGGAAAAGGAGTTTATTTGGTTTCCCAATTTCAAATCAAATTTGAATGCATGGTGGGCCCAGTAAGATGCACAAGGAATTTCTTTTCTTGCAGATGTGGTTGGAAATTTTGATATGTATAGCTTTATACAACCACTTTTCATTTGCTATACTTATGCAATATAATGTGATGCCACAAATACATTTTAATTTCTGTATCAGAAAAAAAAACATGTTTTGCCAGCTAACTAACCTTTTCAGATATAATATGACTTTGAGCAGTTGGGATTTTTTTTTCAAAACAATTGTTCTTTTTATTTAAATTTCAAATATGTTTGTTTACCCGTGACACATATCCTGGAGGCACATAAATAGGAGGCACTGATCCATTTGGTGACACCATTGGAACCTGAGCAGGACCTGTAAAGAGAATGCATTAATTTTAGAGCTCTGTCAAATATTTCAGCAGAGTGAAATGCAGTTTAAAAGTTCACCTTGTGGGCTCTTCTGGAATTGTACAAGTATGGTAAATACATGACTACTTGGTGTATAGTAGTGTGAAAAATCACTCATGAACAACACTGCTAGCAAATGGAATCATTAACTTACAAAGTCCATGCCCTTCTTTCTACAATTCAACCTTTTTAAAAATCTCTCCCATCAGATTTCAGCCATGCCAGAACACAAACAGCTTCAATCGAAATATAATCAGCAACCTCTGCTGATATGGGTGGGAGGGCGGGGCAGTAAAATAATGGGAAGCCCTGTTGAGACAATTTCCCTGCTTAGTCCCATCATTGGGGCATTTGCCCACTTCCAGGCTACAATGTAGGTCGGCTGTTTGCTCTGGATTCCAGGAAATCAAAAGGTCTGTCAAAGGGGCTATTATAGGAGACCACTGGCATTTTACCAATGCTGCCAGGTTCAGGGAGACACTGCCATGCAGCATCAGAACCAGAGGATGGATGGTCCAAAAGGAGCTCACAGGCAGGAAAAGCATGCTTCAATAATCTCGGTGGAAGAGTATAATAAGCATAGAATTTGTACTGTAACATTGACTGTCTTGTTTACTTAGTATTACTTTGTATAAATTGTGCATAACAGTAATACACCTGCAACTCCCTGGCAATTGAGTACAGCAGTAATCATGTGACATGGCAGTTCGCTGGCTGGCTGTAGTTGAACAAGCTTTCAGTCCAATAAATTTTTGAATCTACTTGAACTAGCTGACAGGACTTAAGTTTAAAAGCCTCATCCAAATAAGCACAATTCCTAACTAGGTAGTACCTCTCAGTACTACACTGCTAATGTCAGCCTAGATTAAATATGCTAGCCACAAGGAGTAAGATTTAAACTCAAAAGAGCAAGAAAAAAATGCAGATCTGTTTAAACCATATAAAGAATGAAATACATCAAGACAGGCTACAAATTTATTCAAATTGTATGTCTCATGTAAAAGGAATGAGATGCAACTGTTCTGATTTAATTAGGTGAACACTTGGCTTTTAATCAACTAGTTCAGCGGTGTCGCTTTTTTCTACTTTACCAAAAGTTGGGAACTTGCCAGTGGCTTTAAAAAGTCTCTGAAAAATTATAAAAGTTTTCCATCTATTGTCCACAAACAACTTGTAACTGTCTTGATACTACACCTTGCTGTGCTGCATAAATATGTTTCTCTTTCTGTCTGATCTGTCAGTGTTATTAAATCAAACAATGTTCTCATAGACAGCTCAAGAAAGAGAGAGAAGCCCTTGGGTATATTAGTTATTTGCTTCATGTGGAAAACCTGGCCTATGAGATCCTGCTGCATAACTTGGTAAATCACAATAATCCAATTTCTACACTATACTATACACTATAGTTGCTTTTTGTTTAAATATTTTACTTTATAAATGAACTGAACAGGTTTCTATAAGAGTCTTACCATCCATTTTTGTAATTCCACTGTAAACAAAATGCAGGAAATGTGCCACTAACGAACAGTGACTATGTACGTCAGCAGTTCTCCACTGTGGTGACTTGGCAGCAGTTTATTGGACTAAAAGCTTGTTCAACTTTAGCCAGCAATCAAACTGTCATGTCATGTGATTACTGCTGCACCCAATAACCAGAGTGTTTCAGGTGTATTGCTGCTATGCACAGTTTATCGTAAGTAAAATCAAATCAACAGGCAGCCAATATGTTGGTGTTACAGTACAAATTATATGTTTACATCACAAAACCTTTTTGCTATAATGTAACTACTTGTAAATTATGTTACAAATACACGAACTTTTAAAAATTAAAATTAAGTCACCTAAATGAAAAATTGAAGGCAGCAAGACAATAATAAAGACCTCGAGATGTCTGAGTTTTCATGCTCAAATTAGCTGTGTTTACAATGAATACTGGTGACAGTGTGAGCGCTTTTAAGATTATGCAGAATATCTGTCAGTGCTTGGAAATTTCTGTTAGTCTTCCTGAAGACAATGGACTGATGATGTTTGATACTAGGGAAAAATCTTCAATACAGATAATAAATGACTATTTATAGAATTAAGCAGTATTAAAGGCTGTAGAACACTAACAGAGTTTTGACTTGATCTTGGAATCAAGGCACAGTGACATAGTGGTTCACACTGCAGCCTTAAAATGTCAGGGACCTGAGTTTGATTCTCGCATTGGGTGACTATGTGTGTAGAGCTTGCACATTCTCTCCATGCCTACATGGGATTTTTTCTGGGTGCTCCAGATTGCTCCCACAGTCTAAAGATTTGCAGGTTAGGTGCATTGGACATGCTAAATTGTCTCTTAGCGTCCAAAGATGTGTAGGTTTGGTGGATTAGCTATGATAAAAGTGTGTGGTTATGGGGCTAGGGTGGGCATTGAATAAGAATCAATGCAGACTCGATAAGCCAAATGACCTTCATCTGTAGGGATCCAATGGAAATCTAATCAGAGCTCAAAAAGCAAACCACAACATGATTAAACTGCACAGGTTCAGGCCCACCTGCACCTAGATCTGATTTCCTATGCCAGAAGACTGTCTTCAATTTGAAGAATCTGTTACTGAACAATGTTAAGGTAAAATTATCCTGGTAGGGCATAAGTAGTCAGGTGAGAAAGGAAGTTTCTACTACTCATTGTAATATTTAATAATTCTATATCAATACACTGGAAAAAAATTATAAGGAAACAGCAGTGGCAAAAGTCTGACAAATACTTGGATAAACTGGCATTTTGTCAAAAATTCAATTTTTCCTCCACTTTTGAGTACAGATCTGCACTTCAGCATTGGGACACAGATCTAATGAAAAGTCATAAAGGAAAGTATAGACAAACACACAAGAATCATGATGATGACACTGGCAGCTAATCAGTGATATCTTAAAAAGTGATTTTGGGTGAAATTTAATAGTGGTGTTGGAGGGTCCGTTTAGCATTGGAGAATTGGTGATATCCCCAAATGACTATTCCAGGCCTCCTGATTTAATGGCAATCAGGCACTTAGCTAGCTGACAGCAAGATGGTGTTTTGGTGGGGAATTTCTCCCATTTGAAAGATGTTGACCAATTGAAGGCCAGCAGCACCATCAGGAAAGTGGCCACTGCCAGTACTGCAGTACAACCAAGATCATTGCTGGGACTCTGGAAGAAGGGGAGCAACCAACAATCGGATCCATTTAAAAGGCAAGTGGGTGTCGGATGTTACCACTGACAGATCTTTCCTTTGAACAAAGGCTGCCCCCGAGTAGGTACGATCATAGTCCCCACCCAGCCCATCAAGTTGCAATTACACTTGCCAGGATTATCCCACATGGTATGGTCATTGCTTACAATTGGTAGAAAATCAACAGTTGTGGATGGGATGCATAAATTGCCACTTAAAGGGCTTTAACTTGCCACATCCTTGACTCTTTATGCCTCAGACATAATTGAGGCAGCAGGTGGGGTTGGGAAGATTGAAAGGTAAAGGGGATCTCCACCCTGCAAGTTTCCATCTCATTATATAGCTTCCCTTCTCCTGCTATCTGGGTAGCTGGGAAGTAGCATTAAATGTTGTCCCCATGCCTCATCTATTCTTCTGTTGACCCAAGAATTTTAATATTTCTACGTTTAGAAGGCAATGATGAAATTGAAATAGAGCTATCCTACTATAAATTAAAACTCCTGCACATGCACCCCAGAATTTAATTTGCTGGAGGCTGAGAGAAAGCTAGCTGGTAATACAAAAACAAGCATGAAGAGTTGCTGAAAGTATATAAAAAGGAAGAGCGTAAAGGGAAACCAGGAATTGTGCTTATTTGGATTTTCAAAAAGCTTTCTTATTGGCCTCGACTGGCCAACCATTTCCTTCCTATTTTCAAAACTGTAAGAGGAAAACTTGTAATGGTAATGTCATTCATTGGATTAGTTAGCTAGACAATCAAATGAATACTATGGGGACAAGGTTCAAAGCTGCTACAATCTAAATTCAATTAATAAATTTGGAATTGAAAGCTAGCCATCAGTAAAGGTGATCATGAAACTAAAATTGATTTATTAAAAATAAAATCTAGTTCACTAACGTCCTTTAGGTCTGGCATACATACAAGTCTAGACCCACAGCTATGTGGTTCACTCTTAATTGTTAGAAAGTACCAAATCGGCAAAACATCCAATACAAAAATGTCCAAATATCAAACGTATATAATTTAGCAGTTTTTTGCATGAATCAATTTTTTGACTTTTTTTTTTACATTAAATAATTCACTTTCTTAAAAATCAACTAACTTATGAATTTCTAGATTTACATTTCACATTTATTTTGAAATATTTTCAATTCCTAGGACAATCAGCAATACTGTATCGAGCAGTATGTTTTAGCTGAGGATCACTATTTACAAAAGTATGCTTTTTTGCTAAAACAAAAGAACAACACAATAAGACTACGAATATACCACCCAGGTTAACCTAGGAAATCAAGGAGAGTGTGAAATTAAAAAAAAATGCTTACAATACTGCAAAGATTAGCGTTGAGTAGAATATCGGGAAAATTTAGAAATCATCAAACAATGATTTAAAACATTAGGGAGAATGAGAGAAAGCTAGCAAGTGATATAAAAATAGACATTAAAAATTGCTACAAGTATATAAAAGGGAAAAGAGTAGCCGAAGTGAACAACGGTCACTTAGAGGGCGAGACTAATGAATAATAATGGAAGACAATGAAACGGCAGAATCAGCGAATAGGTATTCATGTAGAAGACACCAAAAGCTTCTCAAGATTAATTAAAAATCAAGAGAGAATACGGAGAAGGAACTCAATCATAATCGCTACTGAAAAGATACTGATAAACTACTGGGATTAAAGGCTGACAAGTTCTTAAATCTAATGGACTGCAGCCACATTTTTTAAAGAAGTGGCTGCAGATTTAGTGAGTGCTTGCACTGATTTAATCTTCCAAAATGCCCTGGTTTCTGAAAGATTTTGGAATGTTGCAAATGTAGCACATTTACTTAAGAAAGGAGGAAGACAGAAAGCATGGAATTATGTTTGGAATGTGGAGTTAGACTAACTAGAAAATAACATTGGAAAAATACTTGCATCCATTATTAAGGTGATAATAACAGAATATTTATGAAATTGTAATACAATCAGACAGGATCAATATGGTTTGTCAAGGGTTTGACTAATTTGTTAAGAGTTCTTTAAGGAAGTAACAAGCAGGATGGATAATTGGGAATGAGTAAATGTAATGAATTTGGATTTTTAGAAGACATTTGATAAGCTGCCTCATGAAACATTATCGACAAAGTAAGAGCTTTTGGTGTTAGGGGTAACATATTAGGATTGATAAGGGGACTGGTTAGCTAACAGGAAGCAGAGTATTGGAACAAGTGAGTAATTATTGAGTTCATTGAATGATAGAATCATACAATCCCCACAGTGCAGTAGGAGGCCATTTGGCCCAATGAATCTGCACCAATTCTCTGACAGAGTAACCCACCCAGGCCCTATTCCCTTACCCCTGCATATTTCCCTGCTAATCCCCCTACACATCTTGAGACACTAAAGGGCAATTTAGCCAATCAACCTAACCTATACATCTTTAGAGGAAACTCACACAGACATGGGGAGAATGCACAAACTCCACAGTCATCCAAGGCCTGTACTGAACCCAGTTCCCTGGCACTTTGAGGCAGCTGTAGTAACCACTGTGCCACCATGCCATGCAAATTGTTAGTAATGGAGTGCCACAGGGATCACTGCTGGAGCCTTGACTATTTACCAAGTGTATGGTAGCTAAATTTGCTGGTGCGCAAATGTAAATAGAAAAATAAGTTGCCAAGAGGACACAAGGAATCTGCAAAAAGGATTCAGATAGATAAAGCAATTGGGCAGATAGCGTATAATGTGGAAAAAGTTGAGCTTGTCCACTTTGGCAGGAAGAATAAAAAGAGCAGAATATTAAAGACAGAGGGATGCAAATATTTGTGGTACAGGATCTTGGTGTACTGGTACATGAATCATAAAAAAGCTGGCACGCAAGTATTGTGAGTGATTGGGAAGGCAAATGGAAGTTGACCTTTATTGCACAATAAATGATGTGTAAAAGTGGGGAAGTGTTGTTACAGCTATACAAGGTCTTAAAATGAGGCTGCATCTGGAATACTGTGTATTCTTACTTAAAAATGAATATACCTGCATTGCAAGCAGTTCAGTTCATTAGGCTGATTCCTGAAATGACGAGGTTGTCTTACAATTTTCACTGACATTTAGAAGAATCAGAGGGGATCTCATCAAAACATACAAGATTCTGAGGGGTCCCTGATGAAGGATCATCCTCATTCAAAACATTGGCTCTAATCTTTCTCCACAGATGCTGTCAGACTTGCTGAGTTTTTCCAGAATTTTCTGTTTTTGTTTCAGATTCCAGTATCAGCAGTAATTCACCTTTAAATTTCTGAAGGGACTTGACATATGAATGTTGGGAGGATGTTTCTCCTTGTGAAATTGTAGAACTGGAGGTACATTTTAAAAATAAGCTGTTTCCCATTTTAGACGGTAGTCTTTGGAATTCTCTTCCACAAAGTGCAGTGGAGACTGAAGCATTGAACATATTCAAACTGCTCTGATCACAGGTCATCTAGACTCAAAATGTTGGCTTTATTCTCTCTGCAGAATCCTGATGAAGGGTCATCTGAACACGAAACGTTAACCCTATTCTTTTCCCCACAGCTGAGATTTTCCAGCATTTTTTGTTTTTGTTTGAATACATTCAAAGCTGAGATGGATTTTTGACGTACAAGGGACTCAAGGTTATAGGGAGCTGAAAGGAGAGGCAAGTTCAAGTTACAATCCAATCAGCTATAGTCTTATTCAATATTAAAGCAGGCTTGATGGCTGAAAGTCTCCATTGCTTCTATTTCTTGTGACTTTGTGCAATACAAGTACTTTGTTAATAACACCGTTACTTGTTATTCTATAAACACTTCTATAAAACACTTTTTAAAATTCTTAATCTAATTCAACATTAAATTGCAGAGACTGCATTAATTACCAAAGTATTATTTTTAAAAGTACTTCTATTTATTGTCTTGAACTATCTATATATTTCCTTCAGACAGGACAGATCACGTATTCATTTATGTTTGGTATTAGCTTAATGTGAAGAGCTGTGATTCATTCTTTCCTTGTTATTCCCAGGAAGAAATGTTGTTCAGAATTTACTGCAGTACATTAGGTTAACTCTGTTTCTGTAACTGAACACCCACTCTTGACATCACATAAGCAATGATACACATCACTGACGCAAGCACGAACAAGATCAAAAACAAAGCCATAGACATTAAGTAGAGTACACACATCACTGACATATATAGCTTACTTATTAAAAAAAGACAGGTTCTATACTAAATCAATAGTTTCAGCTGCTGTACATAGTTCTATTACAGTCTTATCTTCCACAAAACACTGTCAACACTATTTCTATTTTTAGAAATCAGTTCCAGGTATGAAATAGTTAGGAACAATATTTCTCAGTATTACAAACAAACTGTTTTTGTAGAGAACTATGTTTTGAATATTCTGACTTAAAACAGTAATGAACTTCAAATCAATTTGATATAAATTTCTTGAGCAATTTACTGTGTTTTAGTGTTTAGAGACATTTTAATCTTCCTACTGAGATGAAGGTCCAACAATTATACAAAACACAAACTGCATGATCATCCACTCTAGGAGACCATTTTTTATCAAAGGACCTTGACATAACATCAGTTGTAAGAAGAAGAGTAGAAAACATTCAATGCCTGAAACTTGTCAACAACTTACAGATCCAGAGTCCATAACTCTTGAAACCCAGGAAAAATCCAACATCTCCAGTTTTGAAAATTTCACCTAACTCGGTGTTCACATCCTTTTAAAAGCAAGTGTTCTAGATTTCCATTACCTTTCATGTGAAAGATGCTTCCTGATTTCACTCCCAAATGGCTTATCTCTCATTTTAAGATTAGGCTCTGTAGTTTCATATTCCTCCAAAAAAAAGCAGTAGCTTGTCTTTCCTATTGAATCCCTTCATTATTTTAAAGACCTTATTAGGTCACTACTCAAACTTCCAAACTCAGGGGAATACAAACTAACTATGCAATCTGTCTTCTTCGTTGAATCCTTGAAGTCCCAGTACCATTATGGTGAACTTGCACTGAGATATCCTTCTTGAGCTAGTGCTCAATCCTAACGCAATATGCCAAATCAGATCTAACCAAAACTCTAAACTAAAGCATCATTTCTGTATCCCACTCCTTTTAAGATAAAGGCAACATTCCGTTAGGGTCTCTGATAACTTTTTTACCTATGCAAAGTTGGGTAAATGGAGTTGAGGTACAGATCATGTATTATTTTATTAAATAATGGAACAGATTTAAGAGATGAAATGGTCTACTCTTATTGCTAATAAAGATAACAGTTGAAGGGTGGAACATTACCTTCAGTTGTACTTTGGGAAGAATACCCACCAAGGAAGCTCTGAACACCACAGAAATCTGCTTGCCATGGCAGAACTGGATACCAAACCTACAGCAGAGGTGTTTAGCAAAGCAAAGACTTGCTTGCCACAGGCAAAACCCACATGATGATCATATCATCTGAACCGATCAGCACAGGAAACCAGCACTCCCTCAACACTTCTATGTCTCTGCTGGAAGGCAGGGTACCCAGGATGTATGTTGCAAAGATTATGATCCAGCGCAAGAACAAGGATAACTGCAGCTGAGAACGGTGGGAAAAGTTTTCATAAGAACATAATAGGAGCAAAGAAGGCCATCTAGCCCTTTGGCCTGCCCTGCCATTCAATAAGATCATTGCTGATCTGAAGTGGATCAGTTCCATTTACCCGCTTTCTCCCCATAACCCTTAATTCCCTTGTCTATCAGAAACCTATCTACCCGTGACTTAAACATATTCAGCAAGGTAGCCTCCACCACTTCAACGGGCAGAGAATTCCAGAGACACCAGCTTTGAGTGAAGACGTTCCTTCTCCACTCTGATCTAAACTGCCCCCCCCGCCTTATTTTGAGGCTGAGCCCTCTAGTTCTGTTATCCTTTCTAAGCAGGAAGAATCTCTCTACCTCTACTCTATCTATCCCCTTCATTATCTTATATGTCTCTATAAAATCCCTCCTCAGCTTTCTAAACTCCAACGAGCACAGACCCAGTCTATTTAATCTCTCCTCATAGGCTAACTCCCTCATCTCCGGTATCAGCCTAGTGAACCTTCTCTGCACTCCCTCCAAGGCCAATATATCCTTCCACAAATGCAGTGACCAAAACTGCACACCAGTACTCCAGTTGCAGCCTCACCAATACCCTGTACGGTTGCAGCAAGATCTCCCTGCTTTTATATTCTATCCCCCTCGCTATAAAGGCCAACATTCCATTTGCCTTCGATCAACTGCTGAACCTGCAGACTGGGTTTTTGCGATTCGTACACAAGAACCCCCAGGTCCCTCTGTACCAAGCATGCTGCAGCTTTTCACCTTTTAAATAATAATCCCTCCTACTATTATTTCTACCAAAATGGATAATCTCACACTTGCTAACATTATACTCCATCTGCCAGGTCCTCGCCCACTCATTCAGCCTATCCAGATCTCTCTGCACTTTCCATGCAATTTGCTTTTCCACTCATCTTCGTGTCATCAGCAAATTTCATTACCCTACACTCAGCCTCCTCCTCCAGATCCTCCTCCTCTATGTAAATGGTAAACAGTTGAGGCCCAAGCACCGATC
This sequence comes from Sphyrna mokarran, assembly GCA_024679065.1. Lineage (NCBI taxonomy): Eukaryota > Metazoa > Chordata > Chondrichthyes > Carcharhiniformes > Carcharhinidae > Sphyrna > Sphyrna mokarran. The sequence goes on along the minus strand of JAGIQG010000013.1, from coordinate 75,854,157 downwards.
TCTGCGGCACTCCACTAGTCCCCAGCTGCTAACCAGAATAGCACCCGTTGATTCTTGCCCACTTTCTCGTCATCAGACTGCAGATTATGGCTAAACACATCTACTTAAATTCAAGTTTGGTTCAAAACTTGAAAATCTATGATTTACATGATCATCTTAGTCTGGCAGCTGCAAGAAAAATGATGTGAACAAGGCAGACTACCATACATATTGCTCTGATTAATACCCCCAAGGCATTCAACAACGTGAGAAAAGGTGGTCTACTTAAGCTGCTAGAAAAAACTGATGCTGAAATCAATATCGCAGGAGTTGCAGCTGCTATAGCTGAGTGTATGTGTGTGCAACAATAGCAACCTGACAGAGAACACCAAAATACGAGTTTACTGAAACTGTGCACTCCTTTACATTGACGAGACATGAACAACATATGCTAGGCAGGAGAAACATCAGTGGCACAATGGTTAGCACTGCTGCTCACAGCATCAGGGACTTGGGTTTGATTCCAGGCTTGGATCACTATCTGTGTGGAGTTTACATGTTCTCCCTGTATCTGCGTGGGTTTCTTCTGGGTGCTCCGGTTTCCTCCCACAGTCTGAAAGATGCACTGATTAGGTGCATTGGATATGCTAAATTCTCCCTCAGTGTACCCAACAGGCACCAGAGTGTGGCAACAATGGAATTTTCACAGTAACTTCATAGTAGTGTTAATGTAGGCTTACTTTATGACACTGATAAATACAGCTTAAAAAAATTTAAACTAAAAAACTTTAAAAAGGCTGAAGAGTCTTCTCCTTCACATTGTCATTCATGTCCTTGGCATCACGTGGCAGGACAAGGTCACCAACTCAGAAATTCTGCAATGTGCTAATTCTATCACTCTGCATTCATTGCTAAGCCAACAAATGTCAGTGCTGGTACAACCACATTCATTGCACGATCACAGTATACCCAAAATCCTTCTGTTTGCTGATCTGGTCATTTCATGGCTTCCTGTGTGTCCATACTGCTGCTACAAGAACATCCGCAAGTGAGACATGAAAATGGTGGTCATTGACACTGACAACTGGGGAGACAGTTGTTGACATCTTTGACCTCTGAAGATTATTTGGAAAAAAAAAACAAGCAGAAACAAGTTACTCAATCGAGAAGAGAACATAGAGAAATTAGAGTTCAATGAATCATGCATCTTATCAGCCCATTGCATTCCTCTGCAGCAAATGTGGGAGACTGCCATACCAGAGCTGGGCTCCAGAGTCAATCTAGGAGATGTTTGACACATAGCTGAACAACATGTTATAAGCCATCATCTTATGAGATAGAAAACTGCCACTGATATTGCTGGAAGGACGATGTTTTCTTTTAAAAGAAAGCCTTTAAAAACATTGCATCTTTTACACCCATATAACTTAATTATCTTTCATCAACCACTTACCTTTAAAGTTGAGAAAATCATGACAAATGAACTAATAATGCATTAGTGTGAATTTTGCACTGCAAATTTCCACTCAAAAGCATAAATTCATTGCAAATATCGTAGTGCAATATCCAGCCATGGTCTTGAATACCAAGGAGGAACATTCTCAGGAATAAGCAAGTTAGGAAATTGATATATTTTAAGCCTCAAGGAGGCCAAATATAAGTAACTGGAAGCACAGAGTGTAAAAAGAAATTAGTTGATCAATTAATGTCACTTGCCTCAGTTGGTAGCAATTGCATCTTGGAGATTATGAAACCAAGCTTTGAGTTAAGGTTTGAAAAAAATAAACTGATAATCCCAGTGCAGTACAGAGAGTACGGCATCAACAGTTTTCACATTTATGCTGACAACATCCAGTTCTATCGCACCAGCATCTCTCAACTCCCTTACTACCAGCAAGTTATCAGTCTGCTTGCTGACATCCAGTACGGGATGAGCAATATTTTTTTTCCAGTTAAATCCTTGCAAGATTGAACCCATTTCCTTCAGTCTCTAATAAATTCTTTCCCCAGCTACTGATTCCATCCCGCTCCTTGCTGAACCAGATTGCTTGCAATCTTGATAACGATGTGACTCCGGGATGAACTTTCCATCTCTGTCACATCATCCATCTCCACTCCTGTCTCAGTTAATTTGCTATTGATACCTTCATCCTCTGTTACCTTTGAACTTGACTATTCCAATGCACTGCTGGCCAGCATCTCGTGCACTATTCTCTGCAAACTTCAGGTCATTGAAAACTCAGCTGCCTATGTTCTCACTGGCATCAAATTCTGATCATCCATGCCTCTGTCTCGCTGATTTATACTTATTCAATAACTCTTTTAAAATTCACACCCCTGAACTGTCACATCCTCCAAATCTCTGCAATCTCCACCCTACACATCTGCACTGCCTTAATACTGGTCTCATGAACATACCCAATTTTAATTGCTCCACTATCTGCCTTCAGCTGTCTTTGTTTTTCCTCTCTAAACCTCTTCCTCTTCTATTTTTTTTCCCTTAAGTTGCTCCTTAAAATCTACCTCAAGCTTTTTTTTTTGCCATCTGTTGCTTGGTGCAAAAGTTTGCAATCTTCCTGGCACCTTGAAACACTGCATGATGCAAGTTGTTGTCACCAAGAATGCCACCCTTTGGTTGAAAAATTAGGCCAAGGCCTGTTTGTCAATTATGTCAGTTAATGTAGAGCATAGAACATCACAGCGCAGTACAGGTTCTTCAGCCCTCGATGTTGCACTGATCTGTGAAATCAGTTTAAAGCCCATCTAACACAAATCTACACAATTTCAATATCATCCATGTGTTTATCCAATGACCATTTAAATACCCTCAATGTTGGTGAGTCACTACTTTCAGGCACGCATTCCATGCCCTTACTACTCTGAGTAAAGAACATACCTCTGACATCTGTCCTATATCTATCACTCCTCAATTTAAAGCTATACCCTCTTGTGCTAGCCATCACCATCCGAGGAAAAAGGCTCTCACTGTCTACCCTATCTAATCCTCTGATCATCTTGTATGCCTTTATTAAGTCACTCGTTAATCATCTTCTCTGACGAAACAGGCTCAAGTCCCTTAGCCTTTCCTCAAAAGACCTTCCCACCATACCAGGAAACATCCTGGTAAATCTCCTCTGCACACTTTCCAATGTTACCACATCTTTTCTATAATGCGGCAACCAGAACTGTAAGGAATACTCCAAGTGTGGCCGCACCAGAGTTTTGTACAGCTGCAACATGAGCTCATGGCTCCAAAAATCAATCCCTCTATCAATAAAAGCTAATATACTGTAAGCCTTCTTAACAACCCTAATCCTGCGTGCTAACTTTCAGGAATCTATGCACATGAACACCGAGATCTCTCTGCTCATCCACATTACCAAGTAACTCACCATTGGCCCAGTACCCTGATTTCTGTTATTCCTTCCTAAGTGAATCACCTAACACTTTTCCACATTAAACTCCATTTGCCACCTCTCAGCCCAGCTCTGCAGCTTATGTATGTCCCTCTGTAACCTGCAACATTCTTCCGCACTGTCCGCAACTCGACCGATTTTAGTATCATCCACAAATTTACTAACCCATCCAGATTATTTATAAAAATGACCAACAGCAGTGGCCCCCAAAACAGGTCTTTGCAGTACATCACTAGTAACTGAACTCCAGGATGAACATTTCCCATCAACCGCCATCTTCTGTCTTCTTACTGCTAGCCAATTCTGATCCAAACTGCCAAATCACCCTTAGTCCCATGCCTCCATATTTTCTGCAATAGCCTATCATGGGGAACCTTATCAAACACTTTTCTGAAATCCATATACATCACAACTGCTTTACCCTCATTCACCTCTTTAGTTACCTTCTCGAAGAATTCTAAGGTTTGTGAGGCACGACCTACCCTTCACAAAACCGTGTTGACTATCCCTAATCAAATTATTACTTTCTAGATGATTATAAATCCTATCTCTATAATCCTTTCCAAAACTTTGCCCACAACAGAAGTAAGGCTCACTGGTCTATAATTACCAATGTTGTCTCTACTCCCCTTCTTGAACAAGGGGACAACATTTGCGATCTTCCAGCCTTCTGGCACAATTCCTGTAGACAGTGACAACATAAAGATCAAAGCCAAAGGCTCTGCAATCTCCTCCCTAGCTTCCAAGAGAATCCTAGGATAAATCCCAGGCGGTGCAAGGGACTTAACTATTTTCACATTTTCTAGAATTGCTAACACCTTCTCCTTATGAACCTCAATCCTGTCTAGTCCAGTAGCATGTATCTCAGTATTCTCCTCAACAACATAGTCTTTTTCCTATGTGAATACTGACGAAAAATATTCATTCAGCACCTCTAGCTCTGCGGACTCCACGCACAACTTCCCACACAGTCCTTGACTGGCCCTAATGTTACCCTAGTCATTCTTTTATTCCTGACATTTAGAGTTTTCCTTGATCGTACCTGCCAAAGACTTCTCTCCTCTCCTGGCTCTTCTTAGCTCTCTCTTTAGGTCCTTGTAACTTGTAACTTTCAAGTGCCTTAACTGAGCCTTCATGACTCATCTTTTCATATGTCTACTTCTTCCTCTTCATAAGAGATTCAACTTCTTTAGTAAACCATGGTTCTCTCACTTGACCACTTCCTCTCTGCCTGACAGGTACATACTTATCAAAGACACACAGTACCTATTTCCTTTGACAAGCTCCACATTTCAATCGTGCTCATCCTCTGCAGTTTCCTTCCACATCCTATGCATCCTAAATCTCGCCTAATTGCATCATAATTTCCTTTCCTCCAGCTATACCTCTTGCCCTGTGGTACATACCTAGCCTTTCCCATCGCTAAAGTAAACTTAACGAAATTCTGATCATTATCACCAAAGTGTTCACCTTCCTCCAAATCTAAGACCTGGCCTAGTTCATTACCAAGTACCAAATCCAACGTGGCCTCGCCTCTTGTTGGCCTTTCTACGTATTGTGTTAGGAAACCTCCTGCACGCATTGGATAAAAACTGACCCATCTAAAGTACTCGAACTATAGCTTTTTCAGTCAATATTTGTAAAGTTGAAGTCCCTCATAACAACTACCCTTTCACTTCTGCTCCTATCCAAAATCATCTTTGCAATCCTTTTCTCTACATCTCTGGAACTTTTTAAAGGCCTATAGAAAATTCCCAACAGGGTGACCTCCTCTTTCCTGTTTCTAACCTCAGCCCATACTAGATACTCAGTAGATAAGTCCTCATCAAACAGCCTTTTTGCCTCTGTAGTACTGTCCTTAACTAACAATGCCAAACCTCCTTTTTTTACTAACTTCCCTAAAACATCTACATCCCAGAACTTGCAACAATCATTCCTGTCCCTCCTCTATCCATGTCTCTGAAATGGCCACAACGTCGAAGACCCATATACCAACCCATGCTGCAAGTTCACCCACCTTATTCCAAATGCTCCTGGCATTGAAGTAGACACACTTCAAACCACTTTCTTATCTGTCAGGATGTTGCTGCAATCTTGAAACCTTATTCACGACCTCATTATTCTCAACCTCCTATACACTGGAGCTACAATTCAAGTTCACATCCCCCTGCTAAATTATTTAAACCTCCTCAAAGAGTATTAGCAAATTCCCCCCCAGTACCCCTCTGGTTCAGGTGTAGACTGTCCCACCTACCCCAGAATGAGCTGCAATTATTCAGGTATTTGAATCCCTCCCTCCTGCACCACCCCTGTAGCCACATATTCAACTGCTCTCTCTCCTTAATCCTGGCTTCGCTAGTACGTGGCACAGTTAACAAACCAGAGATAACAACTCTGTTTGTTCCAGCTCTAAGCTTCCACCCTAACTTCCTGAATTTCGGCCTTACATCCCTATCCCTTTTCCTACCTATTTGATGCCTATGTGACCACAACTTGAGGCTGGCTCTCCTCCCCCTAAAGGGGCCAGAAAACATGACATCACAAACCCTAGCACCCGAGAGGCAACATACCAACCGCGAGTCTCTCTCGTTCCCACAGAATCTCCCATCTGTCTCCCTAACTATGGAATCCCCAATGACTAACGCTCTGCTCCTCTCCCTCTTCCCTTCTGAGCAACAGTAACAGATTCTATGTCAGAGGCCTGTACCCCATGGCTTACCCCTGGTAATCATGACATGGAGATGCCAGCGTTGGACTGGGGTAAACACAGTAAGAAGTCTGACAACACCAAGTTTTATTTCATAGTAAACTCACAAGCTTTTGAGGTTCCCCCCTTCATCAGGTGAATGGAGAGTTCTGGCCTCAGACAGTACATATAATAGCAGACAGTTTACCTGAATCTCAAAAGCTTGTGAGTTTACTATCACACAAATCAGTTGGATTTAAACCTGGTGTTGTCAGACTTCTTACTGTGTTTAGCCCTGGTAAGTCATCTCCCCCAAAGTTATCCAAAACGGTATACTTGTTATACAGAGGACTGGCCACAGGAGATCACTGCACTGATTGCTTCTTACCCCTTCTAATTGTCACCCAAGTATCTTCATTTCTAGGAGTAACTACCTCCCTGTAGATTTTATCTATAGCTATCTTTGCCTCCCGAATGATCCTGATGTGGGTATTAAAGATTTCATGACACTGCACTGAAGAAGAATTGGGAGATTTTTTCAATGTCCTGGTCAACATGGTCCTCAATCATCAAAGACCAGAAAAAAAATGAACTGGTCATTCTCCTCAGATATTAATGAGATTTTGCTGTGCACAAAATGCTGGCCACATCTGCAAACTTATAAAACAATAAAAGCATTTTGAAGTGAATCTTGTCTACAAAGGACTTCAGGATAAAATGTTATTTAAATGCACATCTTTCTTTTCTACACATAATGGCAGTCAATGAACCAAGTACTTTCAAAATAATTCCCCGAGGTTAGCATTCAAATAGTCCTTTGTACTTGTGTTTACTGAGATAGCACTAAATGTTGTCAACTCAGGTGATTCCTCTGTGGCATCACCATTATCTGGCTTTGCCAGAGAGGAAAGTATTTGTTGTTTTTGCAATACATACTTATATTTAATATACCTACCCTCATTGGAGACAAAGTTCATGTGATTATCCTCATTAAATACTGGAGATGTTGAGAAGTATAGGGAAGGCAAGTAAAGCAAAATTTATCTATATGGTATATACTGCAGTACATAATCCTTGGATTGTTGTCATTGTGCTCCAATTATTTTATTCAACAAACATTTTTCAAATCTCTGCCCAAATCTCAAATTAATGTTAGTTAGAAAAGTCAAAAACATTCAGAATACTTTTGCAAAATAACCTTAGTGAGAGACCTTAGAGTGAACAGTTGAATGATAGGCCCATAAATTCAATAAAAACAGAAAAAGCTAGAAGAACTCAGTAAGTCTGGCAGCATCTTCTCTAGTTAAATTTATTATGTTATCAACTTTACAAAATATATAGACAGGGTTTCATGGCCTTGCTCGTCCTGAAAACCGTAACATTGCGCCCGAGGTTTCTAATGTTACACTAGTAACTACATGGAATTTGATCATCTCAAACAAAGCTTAATTTTTTTGATTATACTTTGATTTATTTCTAATCATTTAAGTTACTCAGCAACTGTCATAAATCTTAATGCTATTTTCTGGAGCACAGCACCACTTTTATACTACACAGGTTATAATGAAAGGAAGAATTTAATTAAGTGTACATCACACAAGCAGTAATTTCTACATAGAGATTTGCATTTATATATCACCTGTTGCAACCTCAGAACCAAAGCATTTTACAGAAAACAATTCTCTTTTTGTTGAAGTGCAGTCACTATTGTAATTAAGGACAGGCTGCACACTTTCACAAACAGCAATGAAATAAATCATAAGTGCCATTTTAAGTATTAGAACATAGAACATAGAACATTACAGCACAGAACAGGCCCTTCGGCCTTCGATGTTGTGCCGACCAAAATAAAAAGCAATGCCCCTCCAAACTAAACCATTCCCTTCTCTTCCATATACTTATCAATTAACCTCTTAAACGCCACCAAACTTGGCGCATCTACAACAGCTGCAGGCAGGGCATTCCACTCCCTAATCACTCTTTGAGTAAAGAACCTACCTCTGATATCCGTCCTATAACTCATACCCCTTAATTTAAAGCTGTGTCCCCTCGTGCTAGCTTTCTCCATCCTAGGAAAAAGGCTATCACTGTCCACCCTATCTAAACCTCTAATCATCTTATATGCTTCAATAAGATCCCCTCTTAGCCGCCTCCTTTCTAACGAAAACAACCTCAAATCCTTCAACCTCTCTTCATAGGACCTGCCCTCCATACCAGGCAACATCCTGGTAAACCTCCTCTGTACCCTCTCCAATGCCTCCACATCTTTCTTATAATGTGGCGACCAGAACTGCACACAATACTCCAAGTGCGGCCGCACTAGAGTTTTGTACAGTTGCAACATGATGCTGCGGCTCCTAAATTCAATCCCCCTACCAATAAAAGCTAAGACTCCATATGCCTTCTTAACAACTTTATCCACTTGACTGCCTACTTTCAGGGATCTATTGACACATACACCAAGATCCTTCTGTTCCTCAACACTATTAAGAGCCCTACCATTAGCCCTATACTCTACACATTTATTGTTCCTGCCAAAGTGCATTACCTCACACTTTTCCACATTAAACTCCATTTGCCACCTCTCGGCCCAGCTCTGCAACTTGTCCAAGTCACAATTGTCTTACATGGGGACAAGTGATGTCCAAAATATCAGCTAAATGTGCATGTTATTCTTTGTTTATAGATGTGGGATATTTTACACTCACCTGAGGGGGCAGACAAGACTCAGTCTAGTCTGAAAGGCACCACTTCTCAGCACAGTAGCATTATCTCAGCAGTGTCTGACAAGAATGTGAGACTTGGTCATGTGACTGGATCCCAGAACTTCCTGATTTAGAGGGAAGTTTAATACCACTAAGTTACATGATGTTTTGAAGGTGGTGCAAAATGGGGGAATAACTCAGGGTTTCACAGAATTGTCATAGTGTTAATTAAACCCATTCGGTTCTTTGTGCCTGCACCAGCTCTCCAGGTAAACATTTCACTACTGCCATTTTGCCTGCCTTCTCCATACAATCCTGAAGGTTTTATCTTTTCAAGTAATCATCTAACTCTCTCTTGAGTATATCCATCACATTCCTAGGTAACGCATTTGAGACCCTAACCACTTTGTGTGAAAAAGTTTTTTCCCATTTCTCTTTTGCTTTCTTTGCTAATGACTTTAAATCCGTGGTTTCTCATCCGAGAGCTTTTATCAAGTAAGAACACTTCTATCTATCTCTCCCTCATGATTTTAAATACATCTATCAAATCTCCCATCAGCCTTTACTTCTCCAAAATCAAATCGATCCAGTCTTACTTCATAACTAATCCCCAGAACATTCCCGTAAACCTCTTCAGTATTGCCTCTAACACCTTCACATGTTTCAAAATGTAGCACTCAGAACTGGAATCAATACTCTAATTGAAGTCTTAAAGCAGTTCAACATAACCTCCTGGCTCTTGTGCTCTGTTCTCCTATTAATAAACCCTAGGATATTGTATGCCTTATTAACTACTCTTTGAGCCTCTCTTGACACCTTTAATGATTTGTGCACATATATACCCAGTCCATTTGCTTCTACAATCTCTTTAGAGTTGCACCTTTATTTTATACTATCATTCATGTTCTTCTGATCGAAATTCAGCACCTCACATTTCTCCACATTGAATTTCATTTGCCATCCATCTGCACATTCCACCAATTTGTCTGTGTTCTTTTGATTTTCTGCACTGTCCTCTCAGTTTACAATATTATCAAGATTGGTATCTTCTGAAAATTTTGAAACTGTTCTCTGTACACCAAGGTCTAGGCCATTGACATATGTCAGGGAAAGTATAGGTCCCAATACCAACTCTGGGAAACTCCACTACAAGCCTTCTTCCAGCCTGAAAAACATCTATTAACAATTACGGTTTCCCATCAATCAGCCAATTTTGTATCCATGTTGCTACTGTCCCTTTTATTTCATGAGCTAGAACTTCTCACAAATCTGTAATGTGGAACGCTATCAAATGAAGGTCTATATACATCACACCAACAGCAGTGCCCTCATCAACAATCTCTGTTACCTCTTCAAAAAGCTCCAACAAGTTAAACATGATTTTCTCTTAATAAATCCAAATGGCCTCTCCTTAATTAATCTGCATTTATCCATACAACTATTAATTCTACCACACCTCCAAAGTTAAACTGACTGGTCCTATAATTGCTGGGCTCATCCTTACTTTTTTTTTTAAACAAGGGCATAAGTCCTCTGGCACCAGCCAGGAGTCTAAGGAAGACTGAAAAGTTATGCCAGTGCCTCTGCAATTTCCACTCTCACATCCCTCAGTACCCTTGAGTGAATCTATTTTTTATTCTTTCACGACACATGGATGATGCTGGCTGAGCCAGCACTTTTACTGCCCTTTCTTAATTGCCCTTAAGGAAGTGGTGGTGAGTTGTGCTATTAAACCATCACGTTCTGTGTTCGAAGTATACCCACGGTACTGCTAAGGAATTCCATAATTTCTACCCAGTGGCAGTAAAGGAACAGCAAGAGTTCCAAGTCAGGATGGCATGTGGCTTGGATGGGAACTTGCAGGTGGTGGTGTTCCCGTGCATTTGATGCTCTTTTCCTCATTTAGTCCTGGGGCCTGGTCCACTTTAAGTATAGACAGCCTATCCAATACCACCTCCTTGTAACTTTTAAATCCTTCAAGTGACTGAATTTGGTTCTCTTTCACCATGGCTTAGTAGCATCTTCTTTGTGATGGCAGATGTAAAGCATTCATTTAGTACTTCAGCTCTGCTCCCTACAATCCCCTTTTTGGTACCTATTTGACCCAACATCACCTTTTACTGCCTTTTTACTATTTATATGCCTACAGCCATTGGGATTCCGTTTTATGTTTGCTGCCAATCTCTTTTCTTTCTTTGCTTCTCCACCTCCCTCTGAACCTTCTGTATTCAGTCAGCTTTCTAGTTACATTTTCTGTCTGATACCTGTCATAAGCACACTTTGTCTTCGCTTTCTTAATTCTACTTCCTTTGTCATCTGGATTTGTTTGCTCTGCTTTTCCGTTTTGAGGGAATATACTTTTACCATGCCTGAACCTTCTCTACTTTAAAAGGTGACCCATTATTCAGCAACAATTTTTCCAACCAACCTTTGGCTCCAATTTGTTTTCAGATCTGTTCTTACTCTATCAAAGATGGTTTTCCCCCAGCGAATTATACTTACTCTGGATTGTTCGTTTTTCTTTTCTACAGTCAGCTTAAACTTTATGATACAATCACTGTCCCCTAAATGCTCTCCCACCGACATGATCTACTTAGTCCACCTCGTTCCCAAAAAATGGGCCCTTGTAATGGCTCCTTTCTGACGGAACTGGGTTCATACTAGGTATGGAGAATTCTGTTGAACACATTCTAGGAACTCTTCTATCTCTTTGTGCTTTACATTAATAGCAGTTAGCACTGGAGATAAAACGGCACAGCCTCAACAATGGATAAATGTGTATGTAAAATTCAACTTGAGGGTTGATAAGAACAGTAAGGCTAAGCATGACCTGATTTAGTGGGCAGCTGGAGAATCAAATTATTGCTAAAGAATAAATCCACAAGATGGCCCAAAGTGTTTCATGTATAAAAAAATTACTTGCATTTAGCCATTGTTTTGGAGGCAAACATAACAATTAAGTTGCACTGAAGATGATGTCTCAAAACATAATGATTCACCATCTCTTTGAAACACTGTCTCAGAAGGCAGTGAAAATGGGATCACTGAATATTTTTAAGGTGGGGTAAATAACTTCTTATTAGGCAAGGAATTCAGATGTTGTTGGGAATAGATGGGAATGTGGAACTCTAAACACAAACAGATCAATAATGGCTGTATTGAATGACAAAGGAGGCATGAGGGGTCAAATGGACTACCTCTGTTCCTATTTCTACTTTGCTTTCCTAAAGGACATGAGTGAACCAGATGGGTTTTTATGATAATTGACAATATTTAATTGATCACCATTACTGAGATATCTTCTCAATTTCAAACTTCTTCATTCAAATTCCACCAGCTGCCACAGAAATCAAATCGAATGGGATTTGAACCCATGTCTCCAGAGGATTAACCTGAACATATAGATCTAGATTACTTATCCAGTGATATTAACACTATACTATCATTTCCCCACAGACCCAAGCCCATCTTCCAATTTTTAAACGTACGTTGCGATATTCTGATTCTTCACTTCAGAAAACAATTTTTCTTTAACTTTTATCAATTCACTTAAATTTGAAGATTTTAATTAGTGCTTTTCAGAATCGTTTAGTTTCCAAGAAAACAAAGCTAGTTTCTTTAACCTTCCCTCATAAAAGATATTGACATCCAGAAGCATCCTATCTGTCCATCCCTGTACTCTTTCACAATCAATAAGATCCTTCACATCAGCAATGGCTTGGAATTGTGCAGATCAATTAAACAGAACTTGCCTCTCCTAAAGTCATATCAGTTTTCCTTTAAAGTAATGCTTTTCTAAGTGCTCAATGGTAACACTCAACTGAGTTACAAGTTGTGGGGTTATAACCTAACTGCTGGGTACCAGCACATAATTTAAGCTGACGTTGTACTGCAATTATTGAGGTTGTGTAGACTGTTGGAGACATCATCTTCTGGATGTGGCATTAAACTGAGGCTCCATAACAATCCTATGAAACTATTCAAAAAGGAGCAGGAGAATTCCCCTCATGTCCTGGTCAATATTTGGCTCTTAAGCAATACCATTAAAAACAAATTTACTGGTTGTTTATTTTATTGCAGTTATTGGGATCTTGTACATGTATTTTGGTTCTCCTATTTGCAAAGTGAAAATGACTCTACTTCAAAAATGATTAAGAGATTGTGAAGAACTTTGTGCTATTATGAGGACATAAAGGTACTATTGTTAATGCATGCTTTCAGTCACTAGATTTCAACAGAAGGATTTTTCTACGGCAGTTGTAAAACTTGTCTATAGTTTTCAGGTATGTCTCTTGGGCCCTTTTAAAAATATGTTCACCATAGAATCATCGAACCCTACAATGCAGAAAGAGGCCCTTCAACCCATTGACTCTGCACTGAACACAATCCCACCCAGGCCCTACCCCCATATCCCTACATACTATACCCACTAATCCCTCTAATCTACACATCCCTGGACACTAAGGGGCAATTTCTTAGCATAGCCAATCAACCTAACCCGCACATCTTTGGACTGTGGGTTGAAACTGGAGTACCTGATGGAAACCCACGCAGATACATGCAGAATGTATCTCCACACAGACAGTGACCCGAGCCAGGAATTGAACCCAGGACCCTGGAGCTGTGAAGCAGCAGTGCTAACCACTGTGTTATCATGCCACTTAAAGTTAGTCATTTTTCAAACTGCAATAATTCTTTTGAATTTAAATGAACTTGATTCATTTTGTTCCACACTTTAAGATTCATTATGAAACAAATTTTGATCAAGTCCTTTGTCTACTTTAATGATATGAATTCAACTTAATCTTAGCTTAGGGTAAAGTCCATTGGCCAGGATGAGTCAGTCAATACTACCATGGCAACTGTGTCTGAAAATGTTGAAGCATCTCTGGTTTCTGTCAGAGCTTAGAGACTGCTGATCAATGTTCAAAGCCACAGAGTGGAACGACAGCAGCTATATGCTTTAAAAACACATTCTATGTTTGTTTACTACTTAATAAAGATCATCAGAAAATCTTGGGAACACTCAAGGAGAAGGGGAGGAATTTTCTTTGCTCAGGATCTGCAGTTTTGAGGAATTTTGTGTTAAGAGCCTTTGGTCCTGCTTTTTATTCAAGGCAATTATTGTTAAAGATCGTCCCAAACCCAAGATGCTTAATTTAAACATTTGGATGAAAAACCATCCAAGTATTAACAGAGGTTTTGTTGTGCCAGTTACTCAATCAATATTAGCATTGGGTCACCATGTGACCAAATGAAATTAAGTTTGTGACCAGCACTGAAGGAGGCAAAGTGAGGATAGTAGAATAGATGGTAGGATACCATGGTATCAGCTATCCTGATGCCAGGATGATAGAATAGATAGTATGATAAATGGAAAACACGCAAGAATTTTCAATGTGACCTTATTAGGATTTTGGACCTGAGGCCCAAGTTACATTAGGACACCATATTAAACCAACAAAAATTTTTCTATCTTGGCATAAACGTGAGGATAGGATGCTTCACTCCATGAATAATTCCACTGCCAAATTAGGAATTTTTTATCGTAAAATGGACTTTATTTAATAACACGGTTTAAGTACAATTCTAACAAATGAAGCAACTTAACTATTAATGGTGCTAGTGAGAGTAGGAATAGGAGGATTAGACAGATGAATGCCTGGCTCGAGAGCTAGTGCAGGGGGCAGGGATTTAGATTTTTGGATCATTGGAGACTTTTCTGGAGAGGGCTGATGTATTCAAGAGGGATGCATTACATTTGAACTGGTGGGGGTATAACATCTTGGCAGGGAAATTTGCTAGAGCCACTCGGGAGGGTTTAAACTAGTTTAGCAGGGGTATGGGATCTAAAGCAGTAGGGAAACAAGAGAGGTCGGAGGACAACACGGAAATTAAAGACAGCACATTAATTAGTAACGGCAATGTCAGTAATCCTAGTACTAGACAGATCAGACAGAAGCATGATAGACAGCAAGGGTAGTCCAGATTAAACTACATTTATTTCAATGCAAGAGGCCTGATGGGTAAGGTAGATGAATTCAGTATTGATGGATATGTAGGATTGGGATATTATAGCAATTATTGAAACATGGCTAAGGAGGGACTGGACTGGCAACGTAATGTTCCAGGGTACAGATGCTATAGAAAAGTTAGAACAGGAGGTGAGAGAGAAGGGGGAGTTGCACTTCTGATTAGGGAAAGCATCATGGCCATACCGGGGCTATATCTGAGGGTTTGGCCCGTGAATCTATATGGGTAGAAGTGAGAAATGAGGAGGAGAAAATCACTTTGACAGGGTACTATAGGCCGCCAAATACACAGTCAGCATGAAATTGAGGAGCAAATATGTAAGGAGATTACAGATAGCTCCAAGAAAAACAGGATGATAATAATCGGAGATTTTAATTTTCCCAATATTGACTGAGACAGCTATAGTACTAGAGGGTTGGATGGAGAGAAATTTGTTGAGTGTATTCAAGAGGAATTTCTCATTCAATATGTGGATGGCCCAACGAGAGAGGAGCAAAACTTGACCTATTCTTGGGAAATAAGGAAGGACAGGTGACAGAAATGTTAGTGAGGGATCACTTTGGGACCAGTGACCATAATTCTATTAATTTTAAGATAGCTGTGGAGAATGATAGGCCTGTCCCAAAAGATAATATTTTAAATTGGGGCAAGGCCAATTATAATGGTGTCAGGCAGGAACTTTCAAAGGTTAACTGGGGGAGTCTGTGAGAAGGACAAGAAACGTCCGGTAAGTGTCTTTCAAAAGTGTGTTAACCGGAGTTCAGGGTAACACGTTCCTCTTAGAGTAAAGGGCAAGGCTGATAGAAATCGGAAACCCTGGATAACTCGGGATATTGAGCACTGCTCAAAAAGAAGAAAGAGGCACATGATGTGCATAAGCAGCAGGGATCAAGTGAATCTCTTGAAGAATATAGGGGATGTAGGAGTAGCATTGAGAAATCAGGAAGGCAAAAAGGGGACATAAAATTGTTTTGGCAGATAAGGCAAAGGAGAATCCAAAGAGCTTCTACAAATACAAGGGAAGGTAGTCCTGCGGGGACCCCAGGATCTAGTAATAGGGACGGGCTGGTTACAGTTACGAGGAACAAGAATAAAAATCAAGGCACAAAGGCCATCTCAAAGGAGGATTCCAAGAAAACCAAGGGAAGGGTAAAAGCTGTGATGGAGAGGGCAAGTGAGGGGGAACAGAATGCCGCAGAGACCAGCAGGAAAGCAGGAAGTGAGATAGTGGTGGGGGATGGGATGGTTAAAGGGATCGATAGGAGATTCTGTGGGCAAAAGAGAGACTCCAGGATGGTAGTCTGCCTCCCTGGAGCAGGGGTCCAGGATGTTTCAGAGAGGGTAGAGGGAATTTTGAAGGGAGAAGGGTCTAAGGCAAATGTAATAGTTCACGTAGGACAGAAAGATATAGGAACAAAGCACAGGGGGGACTTATGTAGGCAGTTTAGGGAGTTGGGGGCTCAACTGAAAGGTAGGGCCTCCAGGGTGGCGTTCTCTGGCCTGCTGCCTGTGCCCGGGACCGATTGGGTAAAAACAAATGAGACACTCCAACTAAATGCATGGATGAGGGATTGGTGTAGGGCAGAAGGCTTCATATTCATTGATCATTGGGAGATCTTCAGGAGGGAGGGTCACCTATTCAAGAGGGATAGGGAGCAGTTGACTGGGAGGGGAACACATATTTTAGCTGGGAGGTTAGCTGGAGTGTTTCAGAAGTGTTTAAACTAATAGGGAGGGAGGGTGGGGAGAGAGAGGGAACTGGGAGTGGGAGAGAGAGGGATGATAGGGTAACACCAGAAGGTAGAAAGGAATATCCGAGAGCTGATGGTCTTCAGTGCATGTGTTTTAATGCGAGGAGTGTGACTGGCAAAACAGATGAACTGAAGGCAATAATGTTCACGAGGAGTTTAGAAATGGTGGCGGTGACCGAGACGTGGTTGAAGGAGGGGCAAGACTGGCAATTGAATATTCCAGGGTATAAGTGTTTTAGGCGTGACAGAGTTGGTGTGAGGAGAGGCGGGGGAGTGGCTTTATTAGTTAAGGACAACATCATAGCAGTGCAGAGGGAGGGAGGTATGGATGATTTAGGAATTGAGTCTCTGTGGGTGGAGTTGAGGAATAGGAAGGGAGTGGTTACTCTGTTGGGTGTTTACTACAGACCGCCCAACAGCCCGCGAGCTGTGGAAGAAGGGATATGCAGGGACATTTTAGATAAGTGTAGGAAAAATAGGGTAGTAGTAGTGGGAGATTTCAATTTTCCTGGAGTAGATTGGAGAGGGCCCAGAGCTGTAGGAGTGGACGGGGAGGAATTTGTACAGTGTGGTTTGGAAGGGTCCTTGGAGCAGTATGTGGATGGCCCGACTAGAGATGGGGCTATACTGGATTTGGTTCTGGGGAATGAGCCAGGCGAGGTGGTTGACGTCGAGGTAGGAGAGCAGGTGTCAAATAGTGATCACAACTCTGTCTTCTTTAGGATATTAATGGAAAAGGACGAGACCGGCCCAAAAGGGAAGGTATTTAACTGGGGGAGGGCTAGATACAGCCAGATTAGGCAAGATCTTAAAGATACCGATTGGGATAAGCTTTTCGAGGGCAGGTCGACGAGGTACATGTGGGAATCTTTCAAGGGAAAACTAAACTCTCTGCAGGAAAGATACGTGCTGGCAAGGAGGAAGGATGGAAAAGGTAGGATTAGAGAACCGTGGCTTACCAGGGATATTGAGGACTTGATCAGGAAGAAGCGAGAGGCTTACATTAGATCTAGGCAACTGGGGACTGAGACAGCGCTGGAAGCTTATAGAGAGTGTAGACGGGATCTTAAAAGGGGTGTTAGAAAGGCCAGAAGGGGCCACGAGGTGGCTCTGGCAGGTAGGATTAAGGAAAATCCTAAGGCATTTTACACCTTAGAGCAAAAGGATGGTTAGAGGCAGGATTGGACCTCTCAGGGACGGAGGAGGGGATCTATGCTTAGAGCCTGAGGGAATGGGGGAGATCCTGAATGAATACTTTGCCTCGGTATTCACGCAGGGAGACTGGCCAGATGTCTGTTGCTGATGTTGACAAAGTTGAGCATCGGTTGAGGGAAATAAAGATTACGAGGAAAGAGGTGTTGGGGCTGTTAGGCAGCTTAAAGACATATAAAGCTCCGGGGCCTGATGGCATTTACCCCAGGCTGCTAAGGGAGTTGAGGGAAGACTTGGCTGGGCCTCTGACGCAAATCTTTGTCTCTTTCTTGGACACAGGTGAGGTCCCAGAGGACTGGAGGATAGCAAATGTAGTACCGTTGTTTAAAAAAGGTCAGAGGGATCACCCAGGGAACTATAGGCCAGTGAGCTTGACTTCAGTTATAGGTAAGCTAATGGAAAGGATCCTTAGGGACAGGATGTATGAGCATCTGGAGTGCTGCGATCTGATCAGGGATACGCAGCATGGCTTCGTCAAGGGGAAGTCTTGTCTTACAAATCTAGTGGAATTTTTTGAAGAAGTGACAAAAACAGTTGATGAAGGACATGCTGTTGATGTCGTCTACATGGCTTTCAGTAAGGCGTTTGACAAGGTTCCTCATGGTAGACTGATAGAGAAGGTGAAGGCGCATGGGATACAGGGTCGGGTATGTAGATAGGTCGAGAACTGGCTCGGGAGGAGGAGACAGAGGGTAGTAGTGGAAGGCTCTTTTTCCGGCTGGAAGCCTGTCACTAGCGGAGTGCCACAAGGCTCAGTACTAGGTCCTCTTCTATTTGTGGTCTACATAAACGACTTGGAAGTAGGGGTAGGTGGCGAGATCAGCAAATTTGCTGATGACACTAAGATGCTTGGATTGGCAGGTACAGAGGAGCAGTGTCAGGCAATACAACAGGACATAGACAGGTTGGTAGACTGGGCAGATAGATGGCAAATGGAATTTAATCTGGATAAATGCGAGGTGATGCATTTTGGCCGGAAAAACATAGAAGAGAGTTATAGGATAAAAGGTAAAACTATACGGAGCATAGAGACACAGAGAGACTTGGGGGTGCAGGTTCACAAGTCTCTGAAGGTGTCCTCACAGGTGGAGAAGGTGATAAAGAAGGCATATAGTATGTTAGCTTTCATAGAAAAGGGAATAGAATACAAGAGTAGGAGTTTGATGTTGCAGTTGTAAAGAACGTTGGTTAGGCCTCACTTGGAATACTGCGTCCAGTTCTGGTCGCCGTACTATCGGAAGAATGTGGAGTCCTTGGAGAGAGTGCAGAGGAGGTTTACCAGGATGCTGCCTGGTATGGAAGGACTGTCCTATGAGGAACGATTAGATAGACTGGGGTTTTTTTCCCTTGAAAGACGTCGGCTTAGAGGGGATCTCATAGAGGTGTATAAGATTATAAGGGGTATAGATAGAGTAAATGGAGGTAAACTTTTTCCACCTTCAGAAATGGATAGGACGAGGGGTCGTGGCCATAGGGTGAGGGGGGCTATGTATAAGACGAATATTAGAGGGCAGTTTTTCCACACAAAGGGTAGTGGGAGTGTGGAATGCACTGCCGAGTAAGGTGGTGGGAGCAGGCACGCTGGGGCTGTTTAAGGGTCTCTTGGACAGCCACATGAGCGGAATGCAGATAGAGGGATATATTAGGACTGTTTAACTACGGCTTTTTTTCCCACAGGTAATTCGGTCCATACTTGACCAACATTGAGCATGCATTTGGCAGGTGGTGCGAGTACAGCTCTTGGATGTTGATTCATGGGTTGCCTGGTACTTCATGTCGTAAATGAGTGCTTTCTGTGGACCATCTGAAGGGCACCATGACAGCTCAGAGACTATCGATGTGGCTGTGCAGACACTTGGAATTGGGCCGGTGTCTGCGGGAGTTTGCGCGTTCTCCCCGTGGTTGCATGGGTTTTCTCTGGGCGCTCCGGTTTCCTCCCACAACCCAAAAATTCGCTCTTAGGCTGACTGGGAAACAAATTGTCCCTATAGTGAGAGTCTTCCATATTAGGAATAACCTAAATCTATAATAGGATAATGGAATTGCTACTATATAGTTATGACGGCGGCGCGGGCTCGTTGGGCCGAAGAGCCTGTTTCCCGTGCTGTGTTGCTCTAAAAAAAATACATAAAGGGTAAAAGAGTAACAGGAAGAGAGTAGAGTCTCTTAAGGATCTTCAAGGTAATCTATATGCAGATCTACAAGAGATGGTTGAGATCCTAAATGAATATTTCTCATCAGTATTTACTGTTGAGGAAAGCATAGGTGTTAGGGAACTTGGGGAAATAAATACTGATGTCTTGAGGAGTGTACATATTACAGAAGTTTTAAAGCTTTTCAAGTTAGATAAATCTGTGGGACCTGATGAGGTATATCCCAGGACATTGTGGGAGGCTAGGGAGGAAATTGCGGATCCCTTAGCTGAGATTTTGAATCATTAATAGTCACAGGTGAGGTGCCTGAGATTGGAGAGAGGCAAATGTTGAGCTTTTGTTTAGAAAGGGCTACAGGGAAAAGCCTGGGAACTACTGGCCAGTGAGTGTCACATGTGTGGTGAGTAAATTGTTGGAAGATATTTTGAGAGACAGGATTTACAGGCATTTAGAGATGCAAGGGCTGATTAGGGACAGTCAACATGGCTTTGAGAGTGGAAAACCATGTCTCATAAATTTAACTGCGTTTTTTTGAAGGGGTAACCAAAAAGGTAGATGAGGGCAATGCAGTTGATGTTATCTACATGGACTTTAGCAAGGTCTTTGACAAAGTACCGCATGATTGCATAAAGTTAAATCTCATGGGATCCAGGGTGAGGTATCTAAATCAATACAAAATTAGCTTCTTGACAGAAGCCAAAGGGCGGTTTTAGAGAGTTGTTTTTCAAACTGGAGGTGTGTGATCAGCAGTGCGTCTCAGGGATAGTGCTGGACTCACTGTTATTTGTCATTTATATTAATGCTTTGGATGGGAATATAGGAGGCATGGTTAGTAAGTTTGCAGATGGCACCAAGATTGATGGCACGATAGACAGCGAGGAAGGTTATCTCCAATTGCAATGGAGTCTTGATCGATTTGGTCATTGAATGGCAGATGGAGTTTAATTCAGACAAATGTGAAGTAATGCATTTTGGTAGAGTGAACCAGGGAAAAACTTACTCAGTTAATAGTTGTTTATCCATTGTTGTCTATGAGGCCATTAATCATTTTGAGGTTAGATGTGATGTGTCCGAAGATGACAGATCAGGCCAATCTGGGCATAGAATGTTCTGGCACATACTGGACAAACTTGTGTAGGCACTGTAGTTGTTGCGCTGGTAGCTCTGGACTTGCGCAGCTTGCATTTAAGTTGTGCTTCAGCAACATACCTAGCTTTGTAAACTTGACCACTTGTGGATGAGGCAGTACCAGTTAGGGCGCTTTTGTGCCAGTGTTTCCCAGGCAGTTGTGTCTATGTCAAATGACATCAGGGAGGCCTTGAGTGTGACTTTGTAATATTTCTTCTGCCCTCCATACCAGTATCTTCCAGCAGGGTGTTCCCCAAAAAGAAGCTGCTTGGATATGTGCTTGTCTGGCACACGGATGACATGACCTGCCCACTGGGTCTGTGCTCTCATCAGCAGTGTGTGGACTGATAGTAGTCTTGCTCTACAGAGAACTTCAGTGTCTGGTACTTTGTCTTGCCATCTGATGCGTAATATTCTGAGAAGACAAGTCATGTGGAAATGACTGAACTGTCTTGCATTCCTTCAATACACAGTCTACGTTTCACAGTCATACAAGAGGGTAGTGAATACCAAGGCACCGTAGATCTTCAGTTTTGTTGCTGAGCTGATTCCTTGACGTTCCCACATAGTGGAGCGCAGTTTACCGAAAGCAGAAATTGCCTTTGCTATTCTGCAGTTAACTTATGTTATCAATAGTCACTGGTAGGGAGAGGGCATTGCCAAGATAAGTGAACTGGTCCACTGTCTGTAGTTTCTATCCTTTGGTTGTGATTATGGGTTCTGTGTATGATGCATGAGGAGCAGGCTGGTGCATGACTTTGGTCTTTTTAAGTTGATGGTGAGTCCAAAGTTGTCACAAGCTGTGGAAAATTTGTCCACTCTGACTTGCATCTCTGGCTCTGAGCCAGTATATAGGGTGCAGTCATCGGCAAACAGGAAGTCTCTCAGAACAGTTCCCCTCACTTTGATAATAGCTTGACATCTCCTCAAGTTGAAAAGTTTCCCATCCACTCTGTACTTGAGGCTGATTCCATCAACACTGTCCTGGAAGGCTTCATTCAGCATGGCAGTAAACATCATGCTGAACAATGTGAGTGCAAGCACACAGCCTTGTTTGACACCATTGTTGATTGGGAATGTTTCAGAGGATTCTCCGCCATCTAGGACTCTGGCCATCATGGAACTGGCGTACAATCTGAATGAATTTGGGTGGGGGAAGGGGTGGTCAGCTGAGCTTTGACATGGTCCTCCACAGGCCTTGCTGGCTGACGGTGTCAAATACTTTCATGAGGTCAACACAGGTTGTGTATTCTGCTCCTGACACTTCTCTTGCAGTTGGCATGCAGCAAAACTCATGTCAATAATCCCGCGATCTATGTGGAAGCCACACTGTGACTCTAGAAGCAGGCGCAGCTCCAGATGAGTGACAGACGATTTAGCAGGACTCTTGCAAAGGTTTCTTCTCTGATGGAGAGCAGCGAGATTCCTCAGTGGTTGTTGCATACTTGCTGATTGCCCTTCCTCTTGTAGAGGTGTATGATGGAAGCATCTGTATGTTCCTGAGGAATGGATCCTTGCTTTCAAAAGAACTGGAACAATTCGGTGGGCTTCTCGATAAGTGCAGGACCAGCAACTTTGTAGATCTCTGCGGGTATGGCATCTGCCCCTGGGGCTTTGCCACTGGAAAGCTGGCTGATATTTTCGTAACTTCAGCTACTACCAGAGGGTCATCCATGGCGCTGTTGATATCAGTCTGGGGAAACCTGACTATTGCCACATTGTTAATAGATGATGGTCGGTTGAGGGTGGCTTCAAAGTGTTCAGCCCACCTGTGCGGGATCTGAGCCTTCTCTGTAAAGATATTTGTACCACCTTTACTCAGGAAGGGGTAACTCCTGACAGACTGAGGTCCATAGAGCATGTTGAGGGCTTCATTAGAACCGTTTCAAGTCGTTTGTCAGCATATCCCTGTATTTCATTTGCCTTGGCACTCAGCCAGGCATCCTGCATTTTATGCACTTTATTCTGGACTGTCCTGCAAGCACTGGTAAAAGCGTTTTTCTTGGCAGCTGATGATGGGTTGTTCAATGAAAGTGGTGCTTTCCAACAAGTACAGCTTGTATCTTCTCATCATTCTATCAAACCAATCATGCTCCTTGCAAGTACAGGGCCCGAGCATCTTCACTGCAGGTGAATGGAAAGCATCCCTGAAGCATTCCCAGTCATTCTCAACGCTGCCTGTAAGGTATAGGTTAGCAAGCTTGATTCCTAAGTCTTCAGCTAGTGCCGAAGCTACGCTGGGATTCTATAGCTTGGCCGCATTGATTCTTTTCATAACCTTGCTTCCTTGTGGTTGGCTCTTGGGTTTGATGCGGAACCTCATTTTGGAGACAATGAGCCTGTGATCTGTCCAGCAGTCAGCACCACACATGGCCTTGGTTACTCAGACATCCTGCCTGCCTTTTCTCCTGACAGTGACATAATCGACAAGATGCCAATGCTTAGAATGGGGGTGTATCCAGGAGGTCTTGTTATAGGTAGGCAGATGGAAAGTCATGCTGGTGTTGACGTTGTGTGCTTCGTTAAGAGTCAGCCATTACTGTTACACTTGCCCATGTCATGCCTCCCAAAGACTCCCTGCCAGATTGCAGAGTCAAACCCTACTCTTGCATTGAATTGCCAAGCAAGATCAGCTTGTCGGGACTGCTCACTGCTGATAATAGGGTGTCTAGTTCTTCACAGAACTTGTCTTTCATCTCATCCAGGTTGTTCATTTGTTGGGGCATAGGCACTGATCAGGGTGGCTTGACTTCTGTTCTGTAGCAGAAGTTGAATGTTATAAGCCAGTCGTTCACACCCTTGGGTAGACTAGCAAGTTTCAGAACAAGGTGACTCCTGACGACAAATCCAACTCCAGTATCATGACGCTCATTGCTGCTGTGACCGCTCCAGAAAAAAGTGTATCCGCCTCCAATTTCAGTCAACTGACCTACGTTGGCAAGACAAGTTTCACTGAGGGCTGCAATGTTAATGTATATTGCAAGCTCTCTGGCAACTAAGGCTGTTCTTCTATCTGCTACAGGGTTCTCCAAAACCATGTGCACGTTCCAAGTGCCAAAGATGAGCAGTGTCATCTTGTGGTTTTATTTTGTTGGTTCAACTACAAGATGGAATTCCCACCAGCGCAGTATACTGGCTGGGGTGTAGTGAAGCAGACAATGTTTGGAGCACCTTTTCTAGCCCCTTTCTCATTCTGCAAAGGTGAGCAGTGCGTCCCAGGTAGATGCCGAGTTTCTTTCCTGCTTCAGTCAGCAGAAAACGACCATTAGACCTGAGCCGCCTGCATGCAGGTCCGTGACTACAGCTCCCAGTGTATCCCCATCTGCTGCTTCATCGCTCGCCCATTGCCACAGGACTTCAAAGGTTGAACAGGATGATGACAATGATGATAGTGATGGTGTCGAGATTAGTGCTTGATTTGGATTAGAATGAAGGAGAGTTGCGCAGTGTCAGCCTCACTCTCTCTTCCCATTTCCCATCTGGATGCAGTGGCAAGACAAGAGTCAAGATGGCTGGAGATGGAAGTAGGCGCAGTGGATGACCAGGACATGTTCTGTATCTTGTCCTGCTCTTTGCGTTCCATGATGTTTAGAGGCCACCTTCTTGACCGTTAGACCTTTCATTGGTCTCATTTGCTCAATCCGCCGGAGTCTGTTTTCGTATGCTGGGATAGCCATCTCTCTATCTCACCAAGGGTTGAGACCCATTGGCTACCCTCACCTGGTTTGGCTGGCATGTCAGAAACGTTACCCAAGGTGTGGTCCCTGTTACATGCAAACAGATACGGCGAGCCACAGGTGAGGGTTGTGCCAGGTGGAGACAAAGGACATGACATGTTTCCCCCCTCCCTGATACCCCATACACCCTAGTTAATAGTAGGACATTAGAGAGAATTACAGAACAAAGATCTAGGGGTACATGTTCATAAATCCTTGAAAGTGGCGTCACAAGTGGACAGAATGGTGAAGAAGGCAATGCTGCCTGCAGGGTGTAGGTTAGCAAGCTTGATTTCTAAGTCTTCAAATCCATAACCACTTTCATCCAGAAGGACAAGGGATACAGACACGAGAACACCACCATCTGCAAGTTTCTCTCTAAGTCATTCACCATCCCGACTTCGAACTATGTATTACCGTTCTTTCCCAGTCACTGGGTCAAAACTCTGGAATTTCCTACCTTATAGCATTGTGGGTCAACCCAAAGCACACAGACTGCTGTGTTTCAAGAAGGCAGCTCACCACTACCTTCAAGGGTAATTCAGGATGGGCAATAAATGCTGGCCAGCCAGTAACACCCATGTCCCATGAATAATAAAAAATGTAAATACACATAGCTAAAATGAGCAATTATTCTACTCTTCCAGCATCTGACCTAAATGTTTTCTAGATACACCAACTACTTGCAGGTCCATAAACAGGCCCTTAAACATAAAACAAATATGCATCTATAAGCAGTAGTACACTAGCATTATAATCTGAAGCTGGAGATACCCTCCATGACAGACTAGCGCCACCTTTGCACTTGGAACTAACCTTAGACATCATTAATAGAGGGTGAGGCCTTCTATTGAATAAAACTTTGCCATGTTTGAAGAATATTCACACTCTAGGGAATTACAAACAATGACTCTTATGTTAGTGATTGAGAAACTATTGGAGAAGACTTTGAAGGAAAGAATCTATCCCCACTTGGAGAGGCAAGATTTGATCTGGGATAATCAGCATGGCTTCATCAAAGTCTTCTCCAACAAATTTGACAAATTTTTGAGGGGGTAGCCAGGTATGTAGATCAGGGTAATGTAGTTGATGTAGTTCAAATGGATTTCAGCAAACATTTGATAATGTCTCATATGGGAGGCTTATAAAAAAGCCAAATGCATGTGGGATACAGGATAATGTGAAAAGTGAGACGTAATACACTTTGGAAGGAGTAATTTGCCAAGGAAGTATTCAATGAATAGCATGATCTTAAGACGAACAAAGGGATCTTGATGTGTTAGTCCATGGATCTCTGAAGGTGGAAGGGAATGTTAATGGAGTGGCGAAAATTGCCTTCATCAATTGAGGCATAGATTAAACAAGCAGAGAAGTCATGGTGGAGTTATATAGAACTTTGATAAGACAACAGTTGGAGTAGTGCATGGAGTTCTGGTTGCCACATTAGAGGAAGGGTGTGATTACATTGGAGGTGTTGCAGAGGAGAGTCACCAAGATGTTGCCTAGGATGGAACATTTAAGTTATGAAGAGAGGTCAAATGGACTTTTTGTTGCAACAGAGGAGATAGAAGGACAACTTGATCAAGGTGTACAAGATTATATGAGGTATGGACAGGGTGGATGGGGGAACAGCTATTCCCCCTAGTTAAAGAGTCAGTCACTAGGGGACACAAGCTCAAGGTGAGGGGCAGAAGGTTTAGGGGAGATGCAAAGAAAAACATTTTACCCAGAAGGTGATGATGGCCTGAAATGTGCTGCCTGGGAAAGTGGTGGAAGCAAGTTGCCTCACATCCTTTAAAAAAGTACCTGGATGAGCACTTGGCTCATCATAACATTCAAGGCTATAGGCCAAGTACTCAAAAATGGGATTAGGTAGGCAGGTCAGATGTTTCTCACGTGTTGGTGCAGACTCAGTGAGACCAAGGTCCTCTTCTGCATCCAACAGAAAATGCTGAAAAATCTCAACAGGTCTGGCAGCATCAGGAAGGAGAGAAGAGAGTCCATTCGACTCTGTCAAAGCTGCTGGTCATTTGGATTTTTAATGTTTATTGTAAAAGTGGGAGCCATCATTGACCAGAGAAGGATCTCACCCACCACACACTGCCTTACACAGAGCCTCATTGCAAAAAGTATCTGCTAAGCAGTCCAAAGTGACTACTCAATTTTTACTTCCTGAATGCACAGTACTTATTTTCAAATCAGTTTTAGATCAAAAATATAATACAGCCCAAAAGCAGGCACATGCATTACAATGCGTGGTTAAGCAGTTTCCATTGATTTCAATGCAGGCAGCACATAAACTTCATGCTACCTACTCATCACAATGTTACATGGAGCTAGTGTTAAGCAGGCCACTGAGTAGCAAATGAGCAAAGAACGCAAAATACCACTTAAAAGTAGCCTGCAATACCAAGTGCTGGGGAAGAGTTTCTGAGCAAGAAGAACACTGACAAATGGCACAACAGAGCTGACAGCATGTCCCAAAGTTCTCCATCACAGTACTAGAGGCCTTAGTGCAAGAAAAGTAAGATACTCTATCCATAGCAGACTGCTGATGCTCATACAGGCGAGGACTATGGTACATTCCATACATTGCCCATAAAGGTGTGCTTGGAAAATGGCACCCTGCTCCCCGGCAAGAATGCAATATGTTCTTCTTTCTTTTCAAAGAATTCCCCACATCCAACAGCTTTTTCAAACAGTGCTAACCACTCGATAACTTCCGTGTTTTTGGAAGAATATCAATGACATTCTAAA
This sequence comes from Sphyrna mokarran, assembly GCA_024679065.1. Classification (NCBI taxonomy): domain Eukaryota; kingdom Metazoa; phylum Chordata; class Chondrichthyes; order Carcharhiniformes; family Carcharhinidae; genus Sphyrna; species Sphyrna mokarran. The sequence continues at coordinate 75,826,621 of JAGIQG010000013.1, read as the reverse complement.
AGTATGCTCAAATACTTCACATGACCTAAGTCAGTCTAATTGTTATTTCCTGATACATATCTCACTGGTACTCTACAGAGTGCCAGTGACCTTTCTTATATAATAGTGGAGAGCAAACAAAGATATCTTTGCCTGCTCCAGCCTGGGATTAATCCCATGTGAAGAAATTGAAAGCTATGGTTATGTCTATTGACAATACCATCCTCAATCTGTTCTGAGACAGGAGGTCAGCCTACAAAAGTTGGAAACTTCAATGAGGATCTGAAATGCACACAGTTTCATACTACATCCAGATCCCAGAATTGCTGTTCAAAGCTTTTCTGGATTTGTTTCCTATTCAAAGTCCTCTCCCTCTACAAAGTTTATTCTCTTTTATATTGTCTCTGCTAACTCTCCATTATGCTGCAAACCAAGAATAGAAACTACAACACCCATGACAGAGAGTAACTGAGCAGAACCCTAGAAATGAGAACCAAGGTCCTCATCATAAGCCATTCCACACCCTGTAGATCTCATCAATTAAATAGTTGCACAAGCCAAATACTTCTACTTACTTAGCAACAAGTGGCAGAAATCAGTCAACAACTTATCTTAAAGTACTTGATGATTCCTTTAAATAGCATTGATGAAGAGTCCAAGTTGTTACTGAATGTATGCTTGGCTGTACGAGGTTAAGAAAGGGCATTAGCTGCAGCATTTAGCTTGAACATGGCAGTGCTGGAGTCAAACCACTGTCACACAGTGGATGTCACAACCTTCCTACTTTACATTCTTCCAGCACAGCCCCAGTGCCAAGTTAACGTCCACCCAAAATGGCACGTACAGCACTAAAAATGAGTACAGCTGCAGCAGCAACAAATAAGTAGTGATTAGACAGTAATAGAAACAGCTTGATTCAAATATCAGCACTTGAACTCCTAGTTACTTACAGTTCACCCTTTCCCTAAAAGTTTGTAAGTCTCCAACCACTCCCACTTATTTTAGTACCACTCCTATGCCTCATTTTCCCCCTCTCCACTGTCTCTTTTTCCATTTCTTTACCCTCTCGATTCCCAATTCTACCACTTGGTTTATTAATTCTATCACACTCTTAAATTCAGTTTACCTGAATACTACACTCCTGTGCAATACCATGTGTGACTGAATAGAGTTCACATACTCTTGTTCCCATATCAGTGCATTGAAATCTACCTAATCACCCCTTGGCCCATGGACTTAAATGATTCAAGTCTTTATGAATTTTGCAAATCTGTCTTTAAAATCTAAAGCATAATGTAAACTGCAAATTTCGTGTTATGCCACATTCATGGTCAGTTTTATCGTCTTTAAATCCTACAGCCAAATTGAATTGCAATCAAATCAGTTTGTCATTTATTTCTCATTTATTCCATGAACTTTAGCCTTCTCTAAAATGAAGTGAATTGATTAAAAGCTTTCTGAAATCATTATATCTGCTAACCTTTTCAAAGAATTCCCACATCCAACAGCTTTTTCAAACAGTGCTAACCATTCGATAACTTCTTTGTTTTTGGAAGAACATCAATGGCATTCTAAAAGTATGCTGAAATACTTCACATGACATAAATCAGTCTAATTGTTATCTCCTGATACATATCTCACTGCTTTTTTTGAATATCAGAATAACATTTCATATCTTTTGTTACAAACAGGTGAGAAGGCGCAACTGGGATCTCTCTATTCAACCTCCTCAATTGGTCACAACAGAAGTTTAAGTTTCTTTTTCATGAGGCTATTTCTTTTTCAAATCAGAATATATTTAACTATTTAAGTTGTGAGTAATAAAGAGCCAATCAAACAAGGTTTTATTGAGTCTTTGAAAAAGCAAATTTATTAACCACTAAACTCTACAAAAATAATAAAATACAATGTCAAGTATTCAGCCATCATTTATTCATTTGGGTCTACCAGTGCACTGGTATCCGAAATAAGGAGAATTAGAATCCAATGAAAAATGGTAAAAAAAAAATACAATCGTGCCTCTCATTTGCCCTAGAGATGTAAATTCTAAACACTACACTGATTTGGGTTAGGTAGTTTAATGTAGTCAATTATAGATGATGTAATCATTGAGATTACTAACTTTCTGGTAGAGTTGTTTCTTGAACCTGGTAACACATTAATTCCAAAAGAGAGAGGGGGAGAGAAAGCAGTTGTCAGCCTGTTTCTTTGCTAAAGACTTTCTTGACACTGCTTGTAGCACTTGCAATCTCTTTCCAGTAGCTGGTCAGCCTTGCCTTGAAATATTTCATGCACTGCTTGTTTCTAAGAGGTTTTGGGTATGTCTGTCTGTGGCAGCCATTATTTCAATATTCAATACTTTGAATACTTAATGTTTCTTCTGTAAATAATAAGTTTTATTACATGTCTTCTGGGTTATAGATATGTTACTTCAAATTGCCTGGAGGCTGATTTGTTGCTTACCTTCAGCTTGGAATGTGGCCATGCATTTTTAAGTAGCTTGCTCTATGTCAGTTCAAGTTGCAAAATTTCCAGTCAGTTGCAAGTTGAAAATTATTTTCAAAAATAATGGCGTGTGGCCTCATGATACCATCCTCAAATATAATCTTGTATTTATGAAGCTTTTGTAAGTGTTCATCACTTGAATTACTTCATTTCATTGACAATTTGAGTTCTTAAGTAATGTGGCCCAGGAGTCCTGTGAACATTGCATTGCTTATTTTAGTACATTGTTATGGTTCAGGTGAGAAACTTCAGTGTTTTATGAAGCCTGCCCGAATCGTATGTTTTGTATGTTGAATTTGGCTAGGATAAGTATGAAATGCTTCACTTCAGCTATGATTCAAATGACCAGTAGGGAGCTTATACAAAACAAAGTTTATTTAATATAGATAACATGTATACTAAGAAAATTAGCAATATCTTTTAATAATTACAACAATAAAACTGAAAGAGAACAACCACAATAACGTATCAACCTGTAATTGAATATTAAAACTATTCCAACAAACCAAAATCTTTCATAAACAAAAGCCTTTTCATAAACTTAATACAGCTTGGATTAAAATCTAACTGGACTAGAATTGAGTCTTTTGGAAGCCTACACTTTTCTTCAGGAAAGCAAAATTTTGCCTTGAGATAATCAGCAGAATTTCCCATTAGAACAAGAAGACAAAGACAGAGACTTCAGCTTCTTTTTTGCCTGATGTCCCTGCCAAAACTGAAAACCTAAACTGCAGCCTCAGCACTCTCAAAACTGAAACCTTAAAGTCACTGGAAGAAAAAACTGTCCAAAAACACAGGACCTTTTCTCTTGATAATGCAGGATCATAAAACTAATCTCACAGTAAACATAAACAACTCTCGTTTAAGCTGAAGTAACAATAAAAAGCCATAGTCAACTCGGCAACAATAATAACATCACTGAAGCTGAGAGCTCAGTAACCACTTAAATTATGATTTAAAAAAAAACACCTTTCTTAAAGGTACACTAACATCACAACATCAATAAGCTCTATATCGCTCACATGTTTTGGGAAAAATTAAGAAATGGACTTAATCCACAGATATCGTTGTGAAGATTAATGGAAGAATTATTCCAACATTGTTCTATTTTTTCATAATATTAAGACTAACTTTTTTCTAAGACCGCCCACACAATTTTTAATATTCGCATCTCCTGGAAAGAATCTGGAAAAACCATGGTCCATAACTTCTGAGCTCCAAAATGTCATACCTGTGGGGGGTTGCATACCCAAAGGATGCATTGGGGGACCTCTAACAGGAAGTCACCAAGCAAGGATTTAATGGCAAATGCCTGGGAAGTTCAAACTTCTGCTGGGGAGTTGTCCTACAACGGGAACCATCCAAAACTATGATATAAACTTTAGATGGATCCAACGGTCTTACAGTAATAGTTAACCAGAAAAGTTAGAAGTGGAAACAATACTTCTAATTTCTGGTTAATAATAGTACTGCAACTACTTTAATTCTCCATTAAAATACAACTTTTAGAACATTTTCTGCTTAGCCTTTAAATTGCTTTCACTTCTTTATTCAGGCACTTCTATGTTCAAACCCTGTCTTTGTTCAGACACTTTTTTTGTACATCTTTTATTCCTCATAACGAGAGGAATAAAATTATTCCTCATTGCCGTGATCTATAGATATATATCTATAACCCAGTCTTAAAGATATCACTCTTCCACTTGCATACTTACAACCTGAATCCAGGTACAAATATATTTCTTGCACATGACAGTATATCACCTTCAAATTAACTGAACTGAAAGGATCAACTTTATTCAAGAGTTCTTTACAATAATGGTACTATTGACTGATACAAAACCCAAATACTTAATTTATTTTGTTATGCATTTGATCCACACCTGGGCAACTCAGAAGGTACAAGATATCAGATAAAGTATTTTCTAAAAGAGAGCTCAATCTCTGCCAAAAGTTGATTTGTGAAGTTCTGCTATTGGTATTCAATCCAAACTTCTTGAAACAGAGAATTCTGAATTGTAATTGTAACAGTTCTCGTGATTCTGAGACTGTTCCCGTTTGTTGCACTGAACGAACTGAACCCCGCACTGGCTTCCCTATTAGGTAAGGAAGATCTGCACGCGCTACTGCCCCGGAGAGGAACATAGCACCGGCCAGTTTGTCAATTGTGCAGTTTGAGAGAGGGTCATAATCATGAAGATCTGCTCAACTTCCAGCAATTCTTGTAATGCTCTTGTAATGTAACCTTGTAGGGAACTGGCCAAACCATATTTCTCCAAATTTATAAGGCACTCTGTGCTGATTGGTCTGCATGGTTTTGGACTATACTGCGTTAAAAAGCCGAGCTAAAACGGCCAGTTTGGCAAGCTGCAAAGAAAATTCACCATTGAGCAAATAAACATCTTGCAGACACTGAAGAGCAGGAGTTGTTAAGAAAACTCAAAGCAATAGGTTATTCCAATGGAATAGTGTTTCACAGAATACTCCGAACCATTTTTGTACAATGATTCAGTGCATATTCTGAGCAATTTACACAAAGTTCTTCCTTTATCACTTTGAGAGAGACTTAGTTGCTGCACTCCATTAGAAGCTTCAGATACATACTGGACTATCAAACATTGACAATTTATTGGCAGATAGCTCACCTGTAATGCACTGAAGCTGCCCATCCTCTCTTCTTATGGTAAATGTCTCACCTGGATTGACTTGAACCAAAATAACCTGTGATTACATAAATTAAAAATATGCATTTTAACTTCGCATTTTTAAATTTTGAATTACATAGAAATAACAATGGAATACAAGAAAAATACCCCACATTTATACAGTTCCTTTAAACAAAATTTCTCAAATTAAACCTCTTTTTGTTCTTTCATTTTAACCTCAAATATTTAAGAAATCCAAGAAGCTCTAAGCTTTGGATGCCACTTCTTTTCCCTCCACCAAAATGTAACTACTGTGTACACAGCCCATCTTCTCTTTGAAGGTTTCCAATTATTCAACTGCTGTTTTGTCTACCAATTTTTGATTGCAATCCACCCAAGCCAAATCCATTTCCAACTCACTGAAGTTAACCCAGTTAAGTAATTTTACACTGAATTGTATCTTTGCCCTTTTCCAAAATTACTTAAACCTGATGATTTCATCACTTTCTCAAATACAATCCCAGTGCAATTTGCTCCAGTTACCCCCCTGCATATTTCCAAAAAAACAGATCCAGCACTATCAACTTTCTCACTGAACTTTATTAAGTTCTCTTGTACACATTTCAGAAATTAATTTCCCTCTTTGTCCTTTAGTTGATTACTATCCTAGTCTAAATTGAGATATTGAAGTTGTCCTATGTGAATGCTTACAAGCTCTTGCATTCTTCTGTAATTTACTTGCAAAATCTAGTGCTCTCTTTTTCTCTGGCTGAGAGAATAATGAATCTCAAATTTAAAATTTGAGTTAAATCACTTGGGACTGAAAACATGAAGCACTTCTCACACAAAGATATTTCCACTATCTGTCCTCCCTGCCCACCACCCATGCTCTAATGCCAGTGAGCTAATTAAAATTTTCAAGACTAAAATCAACAAACTTTGATTAGGTAAGGACTGAATAGTGGAACAGTCCTGAATTGCAGAATGGCCTAGTGGTGTTTTAATGATGTCTTATTATTGTGCCTTTAATATTGAAGTGCATGTTACTTTGTGTTAAACTATCACAGCAATAACTGTTGTTCAAACTCTCCCCAAAAAAAAACAAAATATTTGACATTTAATTATGCCTACCAAAATGAATGTTCTATTTTCACCTCAGCCACAACAATAAGACATCCAGGAAATACAGATGGTATCTGATCATTTGATGCATATTAAGTATATGCTTATGAGACTGATCCAACTGTTGCAAAATAAAGCCTTCAGGATCAGGCTTCACACAAACTGACTAACTAAACACAGAATTAAATGCAATCGTGGCTCATAGTTCCAATCCAGCACTTGCGCACAGAACTCGATCAAGATTGATCCTCCAGTGCAGTACAGAGGGAAAGCTGCATTGTCAATATTCTCTCTAATTTTTTCCATCCATGTTTGCTTGTTTGGGTGTGTGGACCAATATCAAGGTGATGTATGCAAGAAGAAACAAAATACTATAGTATGTATACACTTGTTTATAAAAGTTACCATTGTCATGGATGAAGAAAATACCATCCCAACCATTGATGAGTCAACATGCTAGTCCACAAATTACCAGCTTTACTGAATTCAATTTTAAATTTTCCATGGTGGCATTTGAATTCACAACCTTTTGGTTCAGAACCACAACTAAATGCTACCATACATGAGGAAGCTATTTGTTAGTATTTATAATGTAGCTTGTATTTTTGTCACTTGACAAAAGAGAGGTTGAATTGGTGGAGTGGTTCAAAGTGAGGCAGGATCATTTCTTCCAAATTGACACCTGGACAGGATCCTACTATTGGAAAGATGCAGCATGGATTCATGAAGGGCAGGTCAAGTTTGATTAATCTGGTGGGATTCTTTGAAAACATTACATGCGCAGTGGACTATGGTGCTGAAAGTCTGCAAACTGATATAGCTAGTGAGTAGGCAAGGGTCTGGCAGATGGAGTACAATGTTGATAAATAGAACATAGAAAAACTACAGCACAAACAGGCCCTTCAGCCACAAGTTGCACTGATGATATCCATACCTATTAGGCTTACTTATAACCCTCAATTCTATTAAGTCCCATGTACTCAAGCAGAAGTGTCTTGAAAGACCCTATTGAATTTACCTTCACCAAGGCACCCAATTCCACTCACCCAGTACTGTTTGAGTGAACAACTTACCCCTGATATCTCCTCTGTACCTACTCCCCAGCACCTTAAACCTGTGTCCTCTCGGAGCAACCATTCCAGTCCTTGGAAAAAGCCTCAGAATCCATTCAATATATACCTCTCAACATCTTATACACTTCCATCAGATCACACCTCATCTTTCAACTCTCTAAGGAGAGAAGAGTCAGCTCCTTCAACCTATCCTCATAAGGGATTCTATCAATCCAGACAACATTTTTGTAAATCTCCTCTGCACCCTTTCAACAGCTTTCACATCCTTCCTGTAATGAGGCAACCAGAATTGAGTAAATAAATGTAAATGATAAAACAATTACAGCATGCTGCTGTGCAAAGGGACCTGGGTGCATGACTCAAGGTTGATTTGCAGGTGCAGCAGGTTATGAAGAACATAGAACATATGCTCTATAAAATTTTGTCCTTCATTGCTAAAGGGATGGAGTTTAAAAATAGTGAGGTTGCAGTTGTATAAAGGTGCTGGTGAGGCCACACCCAGAACATGGATGAAAAACTGAGTATACCGGGGCTAAACTCATTAGAATTCAGAAGAATGAGCAGAGATCATATAGAAACATAAGATTATGAAGGGAATAGATAAGATAGAAGTAGCAAAATTATTTCCATTGGCATGTGAAACTAGAACTAGGGGATATAACATCAAAATAATGGGGAGCAGATTTAGGATCAAGTTGAGGAGGAACTTCTTCACACAAAAGCTTGTGAATCTGTAAATTTCCTGCCTATTAAAGCAGCTGAGGCTACCTCATTTAATGTTTTTAAGGCAAGGATAGATAAATTTTTGAACAGTAAAAGATTAAGGTGAGTGGGAAGATAAGTGGAGCTGAATGCACAAAAAGATCAGCTCAAAAGACCGAATGGTTTACTCCTGCTCCTAGTTCTTATGTTTGACAAGTTCAAAATAGAAAAAGCTGATGAGACTTGCCTTTTGAATTAACAAAAAATATGGAAAAGGCAACTGCCTTTTTAATTTTCTTTAAACTGCTTTAAATAGTGAAGAAGGTAATTTATTCACATCAAATATAGACTGAGGTATAGTGCCTTCATGAATTTGGAGGGTGAAGATCAAAGAGACACAAGGTAAAATTTGATGCTCTTCCCTGGTGCAAGCTTGGTGGCAGGTGGCATTTAATCAGGTATGATGGCCTTCCCATCCCACCACCAGCTGAGATCCTTAAGTGAGCAATTGATGCTCACTAAGCTTATCTTCCACTGCTGGTATTAACTTGCCAACAGGTGAGGTCTTACCATGAAGGGAGCACAAGAAAACCCAAGTGGGGTTGATTGTCAGGTTCCTCCTTCAAAGGCACTAAGTACCTGATTGAGAGACCTGGCATCAGAAAAAGGGGTGCTCTGCTATTGCTGTTGACTGCCCATTTATCTCTTTCCTGCAACCTCCACCTTATCATCACCCTTAACCCTAATTCAATAGCATTACCATTGCTATAGCCCTCACCATCAATATCGGATCACACAGAACTAATTGCAATTGTAACTCATGGTTCCAATCCAGGATTTGTGTAGAACCTCCAGTGCAGTACTGAGGGAGGGCTGTACTGTCAGAGACAAGGTCCTCTTTAATTTTTTCTATCCATGTTTGCAATGAATTGGTTATATTATAATATTGACCAGACATTGAGTAAAACCAGCTGTATGAATACTGTCTCTACAAAAGAATGTCATGGGCTAGAATTTCTGCATTAACTTACCTCCTGACTCTACAAAATCTGTCCATTATCTACAGGGCATGGTCAGGAATATGAGCTATTTGCCTGGATGACTGCAGGTACAACACCACCTTAGAAACTCAACACCATTTAGGACAAAGCCAACCCTTTGACTGGCACCGCTCCACCATTGACACATAGTGGTAGAAGTGTGTTTTACATGCAATATATATATATAAAATAATGACCTCCTTCTGCACAGTAGGGATTCTATGACCTCTATAGGACACACTGCGGCAATTCACCAACGCTCCTTCAACAGAACCTTCCAACATGCAACATCTACCACATTGAAAGACAAGGGCTGCAAGTGCATGAGAACAAAATCGCTTTCAAGTTCCCCTCCCAACAAAACACCATTCTCACTTGGAACTGCATTGCCGTTCCTTCTTTGTCATGGGACCAAAAAAAATCAGAAATCCCTTCCCAGCAGAATTTTGGGTGTACCTCCATTTGGACTGCAGCAGTTCAAGAAGGTAGCTCACCACCATCTTCTTATGGGCAATTAGGAATGGGCAATAATTGCCAGCCTAGCCACTAATCCCCAAACCCAGGAAAGAATTTTTAAATCTATAAAAGTACAATTCAAATATTTTCAACTTGTAAAAGGCAAAAATGCTGAAAGAGTAAATTAGATCCATTTTGCAATATTTAATTGTGTGAGTCACCAGATAGGGGCAAAGATAACTTTTAGCTCAGAATCAGGTCAATGCAAGGAGCCACCGTTTGCGCTTTACAAGCTCTAAAAGAGCAGAGCATTTCAGAGGAGCCAGAATGTGATACAAGCAAAGCAGTGTGGTGGGAAAGCTGAGTTGGGGCACTGGGGCAAGTGGATTGAAAGAATCTCAGCCAGGTATGGAATAAGAATCCAAAACTTAAGCAAAGAACAGGCAAATTGATGAAAGTTTGTTTACTAGACTTGCAATGTAATTTAAAATCTGCCTATGAATATTTGCGTTTTTGTTGCAGGGAGAATACGATATTTAATAAGCACATTACTATTCATGTTCCAAGTCTTTACCTACGTCAAGGTGATGACATAAAATTAGTACAGAGACTATAAAGCACGAGAAGCTGATGAAGCCAGAGGATAAGACTCAGCTGCTGAATTGCAGACTACTGTCAACATATTGCCTCAGTATTAAAGAAAATTAGTAATGGTGATGATCTGGTTATTCACATTGATTGAACTAGTACATAGAGAAGAGTTTGTCAGTGCCATAAGGCAAAGTTACTGGCAGCTGCACACAACATATCTCTCTCCTATTGGGAGATTCCACGGAAAAGGAAATCAACGCTCACATCAGGGTGCTGGTCAATCACAGAAGGAAGCCAGGCCTCCACGCCAAATGCCTTTACATTCAGAAATGATTTAACACTACTTTGTAACTCCAACTGGAGAAACTATAAAAGGAGCACAGATAAGAAAGAGGCGACATCCAAAGAAAGATATGCACAATACATATCCTCTTTGGAATATCAAAATATAAATCTTTAAACTCTCTAGATCTTTGCAGTTTATAGATAGATCCTTTCTATAATCATAGCCTGTTTGAACTTCATTTGTTTGAAATCTCAATTTTATTTCTAATCTGATACTTGTATAAATCCAAGTTGAAATAACAACTTGGGCTCCCTTCCGATTTACTTTTAGTTGCTTCACTTCTCATTACAAATTAAAGTCTAGATTCTGAAAGAACAGTTCTAATTTCTCAATAACTTCATTTTTCCAGCTATGGAAATCTCCTCTGCAGACTGAGATCTAAGTAACTCAAAATGACAACTGAGATTTCGTCTCAGCCACCAAACGGAAGTGTATTTTACAAATGCTGTGTCAACTTCTCCTGTTTGTTAAATACTTTAAAACATATAATTAATGCTCATTGATGTCCACCAATACGTAACAGATGTGCAGTTCTGTATGTTTAGCCATTAGCATTATGACATTGGACATCCTCTTCACCTCATTGCAAACTAACCCATTAAGGTTCCGGTTGCATTATCTTCTTCAAAGGAAATTGCTTGAGATTTCAAAAGGGAAAGTATCTTTACAATCAAGAATGATCTTGGTATTGGTAGTTCTGATCATTTTGCAAAGAATGTTCCAGAGATTACATTTTCAAGAGATTACAGGATCACCTCAAAAAGCAAAGGATTCCTTCAGTCAGCCCATTGTTTGTTACCAATTGTACTGCACTCTAACTTTTTAGGATTGTATGAATCATTTTAGTACTAAATAAGTTGGTCAATATTTTTTAACCTGTACAAAATCAATGATCATAAAATTTTCTATATTTTTTTTCCAATAATTGAAAGGCTTAACTATTCTATGAGCAGCACAGTGCACAGCAGTTAGCACTGCTATCTCACAGCACCTGGAATGTGGGCTCAATTCTGGCCGTGAGTGACTGCGTGGTGTTTGCACATTCTCCCCGTGTCTGCATGAGTTTCCTTGGGGTATTTTGTTTTCCTCCCAAAGATATGCAGGTTAGGTTGATTGGCTATGTTAAATTGACCTTTGTATCGGGGGATTAGCAAGGTAAATTTGTGCGATGGGGGATAAAGCTTAGGTGGTATTGTCTTTGGTGCAGGCTCGATGGGCTGAATGGCCTCCTTCTGCAACATAGGGATTTTATGAGTTTTCATCAGACCTGAAGAAGGTAGATGTGTGATAGGTTTTAAAAGAAAGTGCAGATAAAGATAAAGAGGAGAGGAAAGGAAAGAACAAAAGTCACAGTCTGTGCTAAGGTGGAAGGCAGGAAAGATTAGATAACAAAGATCATGGTGCAAAGCAAAAGATGATAAATCAGGAATTAAAAAATGATTTGCAGGTATTAAGTGGCAAAAATAGAATAATTCCCAACAGCTGCTATTCACAAAAAAAGAGATTGATAGTTATGACTTGAATTTATTGAATTCAGTGTTGAGTCCCGAAGACTGCAAAGTGCCAAACTGAAATATCAGACTCTATTCCTTGAGTTTTCATAGCGTTTAATTATAATCCATAGTTAATCTAGAATATTTTAAATGACTTAATTGTATATCAGTTGCATTTAATTATATGTAGGTATAGGGCATTAATTAATGTTTTATTTGAGCACATATGAAAAGAAAAAAACTGAAGCTAGTTTTCCAGAAAGGAATAATGACTTCCCATTGCTTCAAGACAAAATATGTTATATGATGGCTATTGAATTTCTCTTTATTTTACTTAGGCTATGGGATTATTTCCAAACATGAGATTGAAAAGCATGTTTAAAATAATCTAAAGATTGCTGCAACTCTGAGAAATAACTATTGTAAAGTGAATTTAACTTTGTATTAGTAACATTATAGTCCTTTAAAACTGTAAACAGAGATGACTTATGGAACATCTTAGCTAAACTTGGATACCCTGATAGAGGTGCAAATCTGATTCAGCAGTTTTACCATGAAATGAAGTCAAGAGTTGCTGCCTGTGGTCTCATTACGCCACACCGCCACCCCCCCCCCCCCCCCCCCCCCCCACCCCGGCTTTAATGTAACAAGTGCATGATGTAGGGTTGTCTTGTGGATCTTGTGTTCTTCAGTATATTCTTTGCTGCCATGCTTTCTGGACCATTTGATGGAAACATCCAATTCAGAACAGATGGCACTCTCTTCAAACGGAGACAACTGAAATTCTCAACTAAGAGATGTGATACAGAAATTACTGCTTGCCAATGTCTGTACTCTCATATCAGATTATAAAATGGCCATCAAATGATCGTGGACTATTTTTGAAAAGCAGCTCAATTGCTAGAATTGTCTCAATTGACAGCAAGGTAGAGACCAGTGCCAGAGCAAGCTCAGAATTTGTCCATTTACGCTACAGAAAAATTAGGTATCAAAACTACAAAACATGGTGTGTACAGAGGTACAGTAATATCTATCTTCCTTAAATGTTTGAGAATCCAGACTACCTACTCCAGACAACATTAAGCAGTTGGACAGATTCCGCACGAGATGCGCTCAAAACTCTATGGGTACCAAATGGCAGGACAATATTCCCAAAGAGTCACTTCCAAGAGTAGAAATGCCTGGAATGGAAGCACTCAGCATCAGAGCCTACTCTGATGAAGTGGACATGTGGTTTGTGTTGACTGATAATAAAACACCCAAGGTGTCATGTATTCACAGCTTGAAGTCATACGTCTGCAAGGTAGGCAAAGATCCTGGTTCAAGAATTCCTTGAGGGCAAACATCAGGAAATTTACAGACCCACATTTAAACAAAAATACTTTGAGGACAAATATGTAAATACTGATTTGACTGTCATTTTCCAGTGTTCCATAAATCCTGGTGTAGCACAAGACCGGAAGAAAACAGTTGCAGTTCAATGTTCAAAAAAGGAATGACGCATAAACCTGATAATTATGGCCAACTCATCAAACATCCACAGTAAAAAAAAACACGATACAGAATCTTAAAAGTAACATTTAAAGAGAACAGGCTTTTGTTACATATTTGGGTGGATATTATGCTTTTGTGCTGCCAGTTTAAGAGTCTAGTCACATGCTTAGCTTGTGATGTCATCAGCTGCTCTGTGAGCTTTCAGGCAGTCTAGCACAAGCCTTAGTACAGTGAACTTTTCAATAAACCTGCCTGTTGACAGCAACTAATCCATGCTGTAATTCCACTCTCATCTTTACAAGTCCAACACATACAACAGGATAAAAAGAAAAGTGGTGATGAGGAGCAGATTAAAAATTCTCTTCTGGCAAAAAGAAGAAAAAGCAGAGCTGCACTTATTCATTGGAGGGTTGATCTCCTTTCCATGTTTTTGATGATCAGCACAGAATCAGCAGCAGTTCAGTGATTGCACTTATCAGACCAGTATGATAGTGGGGTAGAAAGATGGATCCCTACCAAGAAGTAGGATCAGGGCAATCTGAGGAGTTCAGGATACAGAGCTTGCCATATGTGTACTTTAAGGTACAGAAGTGGAATGAAAATTAGATCTTCCTTGCATTACATCGAAATCTAAAGCTAGCTGTTACATCGACTCAAATTGAAAAAAAAAACTAGACCGTTGTTATCCCGGAAAAAGTTACTGCACATACCGCTAACCCAGTAAAAATGGCAGAAAAGTTTGCTGCCAGTGGCTCATTTGAGGACGATTCTGAGAACTGGAAGTTCTATGCAGAATGATTTTATTATTTACTGGCAAATAAGATTTCAAACGATATTGTAGTCCCTGCTTTTCTTAGTACCATTGGCAGTAAAACTTTCAATTTACTCTAAAATCTGTTTCAGTCTGAGAAACTCAGTAACAAAACACACCAAGAATTAACTAAGATATTGGAAGATCATCATTCACCCAACCTCAATGATAAGAAAACATTTTAGGATCCATGAACAAAATCAGTTAGAACGAGAGAAGACAGCTCAAGTTGGGGTAATCCTAAAGCACCTTGTCGAACATTATGAATTTGGTGACTCTCTGGATGATACATTGGAGACTGTTTGGTTTATGGGCTATGGAAAGAGGCTATACAGCAAGGATTGTTTACTAAATGGAGTTTGCTGCTAAGGAGGCTTCTCAGCTTGGAATATGCATAAGGATCTATAACATGGGTGCCACCTAGTGCAACACGTATATCATTGCTGTGTAAAGCGAGCCATTCACAGGTTGATTTATGGCGCAGAGGTAGCCACTACATAAGCTATGGAAAAATTGGTCACATAGCACAAACTTGCTAGAGGAAATCAGGATCTTCAGGAAAAAATGTTCAAGTAAAAAAATTAGAATACAACTAAAAGGAAAAACAAAATGAACTCCACCAAAAGAGTTTACAAATGAAGGAAAAGATAATCTGTACAATGAAAGCAGAGCACATGATTCTGATGCAGAATTAAACTTAAAAGTACCTTCAATTCAAGAAGAATCACTTCAGTTCTAGGTAGTTCCAAAATTAAATGAACAGCCAACAAGAATGGACATCAATACGGGAGTTGCTGACTTCCTAATTCCCAAGACCAGTTAGAGAAAAATTGAATCATCTACCACTAAAGCAGCAGATATCATCTTGAGGACCTACACTGAGGAAACAGTGCTTCTGATAGGGAGGCAATGGCCTAGTGATATTATTGCTAGGCTATTAATCCAGAAACTCAGCTAACGTTCTGGGGACTTCAGTTTGAATCCCACCACAGCACATGGTGGAACTTTAATTCAGTAGAAAATATCTGAAATTACTGATGACCATGAAACTATTGTCGATTGTTGGAAAAACCCATCTGGTTCACCAATGTTCTCAGGGGAAGGAAACCTGCCGTTCTTACCTGGTCTGGCCTACATGCGACCCCAGAGCACAGCAATGTTGTTAATTCTCAACTGCCCTTGGACAATTAGAAATGGGCAATAAATGCTGGTCAACCAGCGATGCCAGTGTCCCACGAATGAATTAAAAAACATCACGGTTAAAGTAGAGTTATATTGACAAACTGCAGAGGTGCCACTCTATGTTATCTGAGCAAGTTTTCCAGCTTTTTGGTCATTCTTGGCTATAGAAAATAAAGTTGAATTGGAATACTGTAAGAAGATTAGTCAATTCTCAAACAGATTTACAGAGCATCTTTGAAAACTTTGGTGCTGCATTTGATGACACATTTGGTTCCTTGAAAGGAGTTCAGCTGCTACTTGAGATCAAGCAAAACAGTCAACCTCAAGGCTAAAACAGCACCCAATTCCATACATCCAAAAGTAAAATCTGAATTAATGAGACTACTAGTGACTAGGCAATCCTAATTTTACCTGTAATGAAGCAGGACAGGGCTATACATATTTGTGGAGATTTCAAAACAACAAACAATCCAGCTGGCATGTGAATCAACACTCTCAATACCATTGGTTGAGAACTTATTTGCTGGTCTAGCAGTAGAAGATGGGTTCAGCAAAATTGACCTATTGCAGGCCTACCTGTAAATGAATGTCACAACACCTGAATCTCAGCACCTGCTCACCATCATAACACAAAGGCTGACTCCATTGTAAGAGATTATCTTTTGGGATAACTTCACCACCTGCTTTATTTCAATGGTCCATTGAGCAGATGTTGAGCAATCTGTAGGGGTTACAATGTTGCCCTGATATATTAAATGCTGGTACAAACAAACAAGAACACTTACGTAATCTAGATGCCACATTGAAATGTCTTCAGATGTATGACAACCATGAACATGTGTCCTTTGCATGGACATGCAAAGTACTATAGTGTTAATGTTGCCAAGATCACCTGCATGGATATAACAGGAACATTATGCTGCATTCCTTATCCGAGACAAACTAGCACAGTCCTACTTTTTTCTCAATCTGGGTATCAGATCCAGGCCCCCAGAACTAGCTCCTAGTAAGTTCTTTCATTAGAATTATATCTGGGTGACCTTTATGTAATTGTTGCAATATTCTTTGATGCAAGTTTGGAGAAAGTGTTACGTCATCCCTCACAACAGGTATCTGCGCTATACTGTCAACTTAAGTTTTCTGGAAATATATGGCTAGTTCTGGGGGGCCACATGTTCATGGCTGTCATAGATGCACAATCTAAGTGACCAGAAGTGACCATAATTAAATCAACAACTGTGGAACAAACCACCGAAAGATTCCATGTGATTTTTGCCAGATTTGGAAACCGGAACAATTTGTAAGTGATAATGGACCACAATTCACAGTTCATGAATTCGAAACCTATCTAAAGAGTGGTATCCAACACACAAAATCAGCACCACACCACCCAGACTGGTAGGAAATTCACTGACACAGCGAGATAGAAGTAATAAGAATACACATCTTTGTGCCAAAACCCAAGATCCCTTGCAAATTTGACAAACAGATATGCAACAAGACAAGCAAAATAAGCATCTGTGAACAAAATCAGAACTCTCTCAAAACTTGGAGCGCTGGGAAGGGTTGTAGAAGTGTCTGGAAACTGAAAATGGATGTACGTTGATATTTAGTTGATCTCATCTCTGTACATTAACAACTAATTGTGAATTATTAATGTGTACTCTAGACCTATCCAAAGCTGAATTCTGCTACATAATGTCACTGAATATGTAACGGTAAACGATCTACAAGCATTGTATATGACCTCCAGGAAGATATGTTTTAATGGGACAGGGTGTAATGGTCACACTACAAGAATTCAGTAAGGGTCTTGCTGTGCAGGGGTAGCTCTTTCATGTCTCTCATTACAACAATATTAAAATCTGCTATAACTCTGCATCCAGTCAAGGTCCCAGTAGTTTGTTTCTCTGGGCCTCAATTCAGCAAGTAATAGCCCTCTCTAAATTATAGGCTTTAATAGATTTTCCCCAAAAGGGTCATTCAGTCCTCAAATCATGCATTGAAAGTTTCCAAGCATCAAGATTCATTAAATTGGAATCAAAATAGTTTCTTGGTGACAAATTGCAAAACCATGGCTGTGATTCTCCAGCTGCACTCACTGAAAATAGGAGATTTCCATGCAACTTCAATGGACCTTGATATGGTCCGGCCTCCACCCACTAGAATCCCAGTAGTGGGTGAGATGAAGAATTCCAGTGCATACATCTAATTACTCAGAGATCCCTAGCTTTACTACTACCAAAGAGGAAGCTGAGAAATACCTTTGCTCTTCTATGGCAGGAGATGTCCAAGATTGTAGAATGTAATCAGTAGTCGTAAATCTCGAGAAGGCAATTCACGGCAGAGTAGCACAATGGTTAACGCTGCTGCCTCACAGCACCAGGGACCTGGATTTGATTCCGGTTTTGGGTGACTGTCCCTCCCATTGTCTGTATGGGTTTTTCCCGGGTGTTCCAATTTCCTCCCATAGTCCAAAGCGCACAGGATTATGAAGAAAAGGCAAAGAGGTGGGCCTGGGTGGTATGGTCTTTCAGAAAGACAGTGCAGATTCAATGAGCCACATGACCTCTTTGTGCACTGCAGGGTTTCCATGGTTCCAATTTCAAAAGAATCAAAAGTCCTGTTTCAACAAGAACTTTGCCACACTGTCACTCCAATGAGTTCCTGCAATTTTTTTTGGTACAAACGGCCCCCATCTCCTATACAGTACAAACTGAAAATGAGATAGTGTGGAAACGATGCAGAAATCAGTTGTTAGCTACACACCAACTTGTTAGGATGTGTTACATTTGGATATATATAGTTTGTTCTGCTGCCACTTTAAGAGTCTAATCACATGTTTAGTTTGTGGCATCACTGGCTGGCTCTTAATCAGTCTAATTCAAGTCACTGTACAGTGAACAACTTTTTAAGGATAAATTTATATATTAGTGTCACAAGTAGACTTACATTAACACTGCAACGAAGTTAGTGTGAAAATCCCCTAGCTTGTTGAAATGTGCTGTAACTCCACTTTTATCCTCACAAGTGCAACATATATAGTAGGCATCAGAAGAGAGATGCCAGTACAGTTGCTGAATAAGCCATTCCTTGCAAAACTTGGAGTTTTTTGAGAATGTTACCAAGCTGATGCATATGTTCGCTAAAGTAAATATAGCATTCTGAATTTTCAAAAGGCATTCAAAATTCCTTACTTGAGGCAAGTAGGAAAGATTAAAGTTTATGGACAAATTGTGTACATAGAAACATGATGATTCGGTTCTTTGACCCTCCTCCACTGTTCATTTTGATCATGGCCGACCACCAAATTCAATATCCTGTTCCCACCTTTCCCCTACATCCCTTGATCACTTCAGCCTCAAGAGTTATATCTAATTTTGTCTTGAAATCAGACGTTTTCACCTCAACTACTTTCTGTAGGAGTGGATTCCACGTATTCACCACCCTCTGGGTTGAAAAATTTCTCCTCACCTCAGTTCAAAAGGGTTTACTCCTTATCCTCAAACTACAACTCCTGGTTCTGGACAGCTGTACCATTGAGAACATTCTTTCTGAATCTACCCTGTTAGAATTTTATAAGTACTTATGAGATCGCCTTTCACTCTTCTAAACTCCAGTGAATATAATCCTAACCAATTTAGTTTCTGCTCATATGGCAGACCTGCCGTCCCAGGAATCAGTCAAGTAAATCTTTGCTATACTCCTTCTTTAGCAAGGACATCCTTTCTCAGATGAGATGACCAAAACCACACACAATACTCCAGGTGTGGCCTCACCAACATACTATACAATTGCAGTAAAACATCCCTATCCTCAAATCCTTTCACTATGAAGCCAACATATTTGCCTTCTTTATTGTCTGCTGTACCTGTGTGCTTACTTTCACTGAATGATGTACGAGGACATCAAGCTCTCATTGAGTATCCACCTTTCTCAATTTTCACCCATTCAAGTAAGAATCTGTCTTGCTACCAAAGTGGATAATCTCTCATTTATCAACAAACTACATCTGTCATGTCCACACACTCAGCCTATCCAAATCATGCTGAAACATTTCTGCATCCTCCTCAGCTTATCTTCCCATCTAACTTTGAATCATCTGCAAATTTAAAGGTAATACATTCAGTTCCTTCTTCCAAATCAATAATATATAACGTGAACAATTGGAGCCTGAGCACAAATGCATGCAGGACCCCACTAGAAACTGACTGCCAATCAGAAAAAGATCTATTTATGCCAACTCTTTGCTTCCTATTTGCTAACCAGTTTTCTATCCATCTCAAGACATTGCCAGTAATCTCATGTGCTTTAACTTTGCATAGTAGTCTGTTATGAGACCATGTCAAAAGCCTTCTGAAAGTCTAGATAAACCATATCCACTGGTTCTCAAAGATCAAAGAAAGTTACAGCACAAGATCAAGCCCTTCGGTCCTCCAAGCATGCACTGACCATGCTGCTCGACTTAACTAAAACCCCTACTCTTCTGGTGACCATATCCCTCTAATCCCACTCCATTCATGTACTTGTCAAGACACTCCTTAAAAGTCACTATCGTATCCGTTTCCACTACCTCTCCTGGCAACAAGTTCCAGTACCCACCACTCTCTGTAAAAAATCTGCCTCGTACATCTCCTTTAAACATTGCTCCTCGCATCTTAAACCTATGCTTCCTAGTAATTCACTCTTCCACCCTGGGAAAAAGTTTCTGACTATCCATTCTGTCTACGCCTCTCAATCTTGTAGGCTTCTATCAGGTCTCCCCTCAACCTCCATTGCTCCAGTGAGAGCAAACTAAATTTTTCCAATCTCTCCTCAGCTAATGCCCTCCATACTGGCAACATCCTGGTAAATCTTCTCTGTACCTCTCCAAAGCTTCCACATCCTTCTGGTAGTGTGGCAATCAGAATTGAACACTATATTCCAAGAGTGGCCTCACTAAGGTTCTATAAAGCATCAACGTGACTTGCCAATTTTTAAACTCAATATCCAGCCTATGAAGGCAAGCAAGCCATATGCCTTCTTGACTATCTTCTCCAGCTGCGTTGCCACTTTCAGTGACCTGTGTACCTGTACACCCAGATCCCTTTGCCTATCAATACTTTTAAGGGGTTCTGCCATTTACATATATTTTCTATCTATATTAGGCCTTCCAAAATGCATTACCTCACATTTGTCTGGATTAAACTCTGCCATCTCTCCACCCAAGTCTCCAACCCAATCTATATCCTGCTGTATCATCTGATGGTCCTTATCATATCTGCAAATTCACCAACCTTTGTGTCATCCGCAAACTTACTAATCAATTCAGTTACATTTTCCTCCAAATCATTTGTATATATTACAAAATCATACATCTTACAAAACTTCTTCTTGGTCAATTCTGCTAGTTATATCCCCAATGAATTTCAATAGATTCGTCAAGCATGATTTCCCTTCTGTAAATCCATGCTGACTTTGTCTGATTATTCCACTGCTTTCCAAATGCTGAATTATGAATCCCTTGGATAACGGACTCTAGCAACTTGCCCAGCACTGATGTTACGTTCACTGGTCTACATGGTTAGTGATCGCCTCCAGAATATTGATGGTGTTGAATGTTGGCTGCTCGTTTTGAGCAGATCATTCCATGAGCTCAGCAGCACAAAAATAATTGTGTTAGCGTCTAAAGTGTGGAACAAAAAAATTGTTCCTCAGACTCATTTGAGTCATACAACATTAACATACAATTGACTATTCTCATGGATTTCACTCGCACACTATCCATTGAACCTATACTTCCTTTACCTACTTCCCCTAAAAAAAAGCCCAGCAGTGCAGCTTGCTCTACAATTGTCAATGTTTTCTCATTAGAAACTTATCCGGTCCACTTTGAAGGTATCAATTGATGGTGAATCATTTACCTATATACTTTATATGTCTATTATTCTGCAAGCAAAAAATTTTTCTAATTTCAAATTGCCTGAATTTTATACTTGTATCTTCTACTGCTAGATTTAAAAAAAAAGGATCATCACTTCCATCTTCTTTGCTTCTGCTGTTTTAGTGGCCACTATAATTTGCTTTCAGTCTCCTCTTTCCATCAGCAAAATTTATTTTTGTTGCTTGACTCGTTTTACATAACTTACTTCCCTTAGGCATAGAACCATTCTGCTCCCTCTTCAGCAATGGAAAGTCAGAGCAAGATCATTAATACTTTTCCAATATATATTATCATTTCTTAATCCTCAAATCCATCTGCTGTGTTTCACCCACTTATCTAATTGTCCAGTTCGCTCTCTCCTTTCTACTTGTTTGTTTAATAATGCAGCAAACACTCCGTTACACAATGTGAACAGCAGTGATCTGAGAAAAGATCCACATGGATCATCACAGGATACATTTTCCATTGAATAGTGCCACTTTTCTTCCATTCTGGGTCATCTTTTAATCCATGGTGTGCAGGAAGTGTCTCCAACTACAGCTCCTGGAAGCCTGCGTTTTGGAGCTAGAGCGGTAACTGGGGACATTGTGGAGCATTGTGGAGAAGTGGTCGCACCGCAGGCTCAGACTTCACAGGCAGCAAGGGAATGGGTGACCACCAGGCACAGCAAGAGAGCAAGTCTCCACAGGAATCTCCTGTGGCTATTTCCCTGTGACACAGATATACTGTTTTGGATACTGTTGAGGGGAATGGCCTTTCAGGGGAAAGCAGCAACAGCCAAAGCCATTACACTATGGTTGGAGGGGAATAGATAGGTGTTTTTGTGGCCATAAACGAGACTCCAGGATGATATGTTGCTTCCCTGATGCGAGGGCAAAGATGTCTCTGAGCAGCTGCAGGACAATCTGAAGTTGGGAGGTGAAGAGGAGGAAAATACATGTTGGTACAAACAACATAGTTAAAAACAATGCGATGAGGTCCTAAAAACAGAATAGAGGGAGCTAGGAAGCAAGCTGAAAAGTACGTCCTCAAAGGTAGTGATCTCAGAGTTACTGCTGTGCCACGTGCTAGTCAGAGTAAAAACAGCATGCATGTGTTAAAGGAACATCTATAATTATGGGCGATTTTAATCTGCATATAGATAACGAGAATCAAATTAGTCACAGTACAATAGAGGAGGAATTTCAGGAGTTCACGTGGGATGGTTTCCTGAGCAATACGTGGAAGGGTCAACAAGAGTGCAAGCCACCTTGAACAAGGTATTGTGCAATGAGAAAAGATTAGTTGAGAGAGAACCCTTGCGACGAATGATCATAATATGGTAGAATTTTGTGTCAAGGTGGTTAGTGATGTAGTTGATTCTGAGACCAAGACTCTGAACCTTAATAAAAGGTAACTATGATGGAATGAAGCATGAATTGGCCATGATGGATTGGGAAACATAACTGAAAGGAAAGACAGTGGACAGGCAATGGTAGGCATTTAAAGAACAAATAGGTGAACTCCAGAAATTACTAATTCTTGTTTGGTGCAAGAATGATAAGGGAATTGTGGCCAAACCATGGTTATAAGTGAAATTTGAGATGCTATCAGGTTCCAGAAAAAAGCATATAAATTGACAAGAGAAAGCAATAGTCCTGAAAATTGGAAGCAGTTTAAAATTCAGCAAAGAAGGATGAAAGGATTGATTAAGGAGGGAAAAATGAAAGTAAGCTAGCAGGGAACATAAAAACTGACTGTAAAAGTTTTTATAGGCAAACTGAAAAAGATTGACAAAAACAAATGTAGGCCCCTTACAATCAGAAATGGGAGAAATCATTACAGGGAATAAAGAAATGGCTGGCAAATACATATTTTGCTTCAGTCTTCACAAAAGAATAATGTACTAGAGGTGCTGAGAAAAATACGTTTTAGTGAGGAGCTGAAGGAAATCAGCATTAGTAGAGAAATGGTTTTCAGGAAATTGATGGGATTGAACACAAGAACTTAAGAAATAGGAGTAGGAGTAGGCCATCTAGCCCTTCGAGCCTGTCCCGCCATTCAATAAGATCATGGCTGATCTGAAGTGGATCAATTCCCCTTTTCTACCTGCTCCCCATAATCCTTAATTCCCTCATCTATCAGAAATCTATCTGACCATGACAAACATATTCAATGAGGTAGCCTCCACCACTTCAATGGGCAGAGAATTCCAGAGATTCACCACCCTCTGAGTGAAAAAGTTCCTCCTCAACTCAATTCTAAACTGCCTCCCCGCCCCTTATTTTGACACTGTGCCCTGTAGTTCTGGTTTCCTTTCTAAGTGGAAAGAATCTCTCTATCTCTACCCTTTCTAGCCCCTTCATCATCTTGTAAGTCTCAATAAGATCCCCCCCAGTCAGTCTTCTAAACTCCAACGAGTACAGGGCCAGTCTATTCAATCACTCCTCATAAGCTAACCCCCTCATCTCCGGTAACAGCCTGGTGAACCTTTTCTGTACTCCAAGTCAATATATCCTTTCGCAAATAAAGGGACCAAAACTGCACACAGTACTCCAGTTGCAGCCTCACCAGTGCTTTGTACACTTGCAGCAAGACCTCCCCGCTTTTATATTCTATCTCCCTCGCGATAAAGGCCAACATTCCATTTGCCTTCTTGATCACCTGCAGACTGAGTTTTTGCGATTCGTGCACAAGGACCCCAAGATAATCTTCAACCCAGAGTGCTTAAGGAAGTAGCCCTGGAAATAGTAGATCCATTATAGTTATTTTCCAAAATTGTTTGGACTCTGGAATGGTTCCTACAGATTGGAGGATAGCCGATTTAAACCCGTTATTCAAAACAGGAGAGAGAGAGGAAAAAAGGGAACTACAGATCCAGGTAAGTCACCAGATGAAGCTCACTCCAAAAGTCACTCTGAAAGCTCGTGATTCCAAATAAACCTGTTGGGCTTTAACTTGGTGTTGTGAGACTTCTTACTATACTCTAAAATAGTGGTCAGGAGTTACTGTATCCTGTAAATCACAGCAACAGATGATGTATGCACAAGACATAGTTCCTAAAGGAGAAAATATACCACTGAAATCACAAATAGGTGATTTGGCCTCTTTGGAGTCACAATGAACTATCATGTCTACAATAGCATTACTGTGGGAAAACAAATTTGCAAAAGACACAAAACAGGAGGACTTCACTTTACTACAGTCGCCAGGAGTCAGAAGTGGTTTTATTTCTTTTAAATTTCCCTGGGCACCTACTCATGTAAAACAATCAAAACCATACAATTACTGGATAATTCTGCATTCAGGGTAATTGCTCATTAGAAGTTGACCTTCCTGAACAATTGTTCTACAATCTTTATATGAGGATTTCTGGGGGAGGATATAGGCGTGTAACAACGTATCCTTGAGATGCAGCTGTTTCCCCGCCACCGCGCCCCCCCAACCCCAACCCAGCCCCATCACATATGATGCCTCAAAACTCAGGAGGTGCAGGCCATAATGTACCTTTTGAAGGTACACTGTGTCTTTATTTACAGTTTAAGTCTGCATTATGACAATACACAAGGCAAACTGAATTTGTTTTTCATTTATTCAACCAAGCACATTTTAAATCTATATTACACCACAGCAGATCTGAATATCAACCATCTTTTCATGTCCTATTAATTCTTTATGTACTTTGCTTTTGAAAAAGGCAAGTGTTTTTCTCTTACATCACACTTCGAAAAATACGAAAATTTCCAAAGAATAGTGGAAAAAAATTAATAGCACACCTTTCCTCGGATTACAAAAAGTTACGTACTTTAACTTTCATGTTATACGCTAATCAATTTTATATACAGCTTAATAAGGATTTATTCAGAAGATTGAAAATGAAAAACAATCCTATGCAATAGTTGTGCTCAAATGCGCTATGTTTCCGAATATAACCAAAGATTTAAGAGGAACATGGCTGAAAAATTATAATAATTCAGTTCAGTTCTCTCTGATCACTAAGTGGAAATAAAGCAGTTACTTATAAAAATGATTTTCAAAGGCTAAATTATTTCAAAGACATGGCCTCTAGCATTAATTGTTAATCGGTCTGTAGCATCATGAGAATTGAGATTTTCTGAGTTAATAGAACATAATAATGTTTGTCAGAAATAAAGTTACATCAGAAATGTTAACTGCAGCATTTATCAGGAAACAATTAAAACTATAAACACATGTCTAATCTGGTTCATAATGTAAACTTCAACATAGAATATTGCACAAGTACAAAATACTGAGGAGCACCAACATATGATTAAGACAAAGCATTCACTGGCATAACAATGGTCTGCAGTTCCAAGTACGGTCGGTCTAAATTACTGTTGTAGCAAATTTGATTACACGTTTGATAAGCTTCAAAGCCTCACTTACTGTTGCCCGCATCTTTTTCATTCAACTAGCGTTACTACAATCCCTTAGGCTGCTAGAAGGTTCAACAATCAGTCTGCCAGATGCTCCAATCTGTTCCATTCACTAAATATTCAGCAGTTTCACTGACATTAGGTCATCAGGCCTGTTTTTCACGATCAGAAAATTCTAACCTAAAATCCATTACTTGACTGTATCTAAATCCTTTCATCAGTACCACAACTACGTTTTCACATTATGTATGTCAAGACAGGATGCCAAAGGTAGAACCAATTATCACTATGTTCATCTATACCTACTGCTAGCCTCACTTCCTATCAAATTAGTCCATGTACAAACAGCTTCCTGTTGTACATGAATATATCACATTACCTTGGCAACCAAACCAACAAATACATGTAGCATCTGCTGCTAGATTACACAATATCAGTCACAACGAACAGAAGTAACGAGTGGCAATCAACATATTCTTAATGTTGGTGCTAAATTTGGAACTACACGACCAGGAGTAAATAAGCTGTTGAATTTCTGTGCTACACTTTAATTTCCTTTTTCAGATTTACCAAAGTACAGTCTGCAATCTTTTAGATTCTGTAGATGTTACTTTTATAAATAGATTGTATTTTTATAATAGATTAATTCTCAAATGAAAACATAAATGAGTTTGGACCTTTTGCTCATGGTTCTAGATAATAATTTAGAGCAAAGGATCTCCTGATCCAACTATGCATATACAATCTATTGGAAAAAGATGGTACCAATCGTTTATTTAATCAATTAGCTTCAGCTTACAAAATCATGGTAATCAATCCATTTTTATTGACTGTTGGACAGCAGATTATTCTCTGATATTACAATTGCATTTGACTGAATTTCATCTTAATTGAAATTGGTATTGCTCTCATACAATTAACACCATATTGTTACGATCTCAATTGATGTTAATGCTGGACAAGTCAGACTCCAGAGTAACTTGGATTCTGAATTTTTTTTTAGAAATCGTGGAGGGAAGAAACTGAACAAATTCACAGAAATCTGATGAACATTTAACATGACAAATAATATATTTTTTTAAAAAGTAACAATGTTATACCAAACAAAAAGATTGAAAAGATACAATCGCAATTCCATTTCCCAGTATTTCTTGACGTCATCAATACCCTCATAGATACAAAACTTTGATATTAAGGCTTCTTGCTTTATATGGCTCAGTTGCAAATTGTTTTCTTACATTTGAGCATTTGTTTAATGCTTGCACTCAAATAGTATCGCTCTGAAACATCTAAAATCATACTACAACCTCACTACTGCTTCAGCTGAAGAGTAAACCCAAGTTCCCTAAACTTAGATTCCCAGTAGCCTTGTAGTATTTCTTACCAGAGAACTTACAATTTCTGCCCTCTCTCTCTCACATCCACTGAATTTGATTTGATTTATTATTGTCACATGTATTAGTATACAGTGTAAAATATTGTTTCTTGTGCACTGTACAGACAAAGCATACCGCTTATAAAGAACGATAGAGTACAGAATATAGTGTTAGACATGGCTAAGGGATAGTCAATGTAAAAGGGGTACTTAATGTAAGGTAGATCTATTCAAAAATATGATGGCAATAAGAAAGAAGCTGCTTTTGAGTGTCAGTTGGTATGTGTCCTCAGACTTTTTTATCTTTTTCCCCAATGGGAGAAGGTGGAAAAGAGAATGCCTGGGGTGTGTGGAGTCCTTAATTATGCTGGTTGCTTTGCCAGGGCACTGGGAAATATAGACAGAATCAAAAGATTGAAAGCTGGTTTGCATTATGGATTGGGCTACATCTATGAGCTCTCGTAATTTCTTGCAGTCTTGGGTACAACAGGACCCATACCAAGCTGTGATACAACCAGAAAAATTGCTTTCTATAATGCAACTGTAAAGATTATGAGAATCATAATGGACATGAGTTTCCTGAGAAAGTAGAAGCATTGGTGGGTTTTCTTAACTCTAGTGTCAGCATGGGGGGGAACAGGACAGGTTGGTAGTGACATGGACACCTAAAAATCTGGAATTTTTATTTTGTCCCTCATTGACATAGACAAGGGGATGTCCTCCACTACACTTCTTGAAGTCAATAGCTATCTCCTTTATTTTGTTGACATCGAGGGACAGATGGTCATCGCACCAGTTCACCAGATTCACTCTCTCATTCCTATACTCATCTCGTCACTGTTTGAGATCTGATCCACGACAGTGGTATCATCGGTGAACTTGAAAATCGAGTTGAAGGGGAATTTGGCCATACAGTCATAGGTGTACCAGGAGTAAGGGGTTGAGGACGGAGCCTTGTGGGGCACTGGTGTGAAAGATAATCATGGAAGAGATGTTATTGCTAATCCTTACTGATTGCTGTCTGTGGGTTAGGAAGTTTCAGTTGCAGTGAGAGGAGATGAGCCCTAATCCATAGGGTTTGGAGATGAATTTCATAGCAATAACAGTGTTGGAAGGCTGAACTGTAGTCAATAAATGGGAGTCTGACATTACTTCTCAGCTCTTGTTTTTCTTTACAGCTGTATCACTTGAGCATTGTTGCTCGGCAGCAATGACTTCAGGAAAAACCTAACTCTTTTAATCTTTCTGTTTAACTTCAAGCGTTGTAAAACTACATTAAAAAATATGTAAGCAGATATGCGTATATATACACACAATATATACCAATTCACAGCCACAGATCCACCCAAACTTCTAGGTACAAAGGTAAAAAAAAACTAAGTGAAGCTGGAACCATTCTATCTTCTTTATCACGAATATATATATGTATACATATTCAACTTCTAAACGAACCATTGTTCATCACAAAATGTTTTCAGAGTTGCAAGTTGGATTGGTTTCATTCACAATTAAATATTGTGCAGTACATTATGTTCAGTACAATTCAACATATTGTGGAGGCATGGTAGTAGAGTGGTTAACACTGCTGTCTCACAGCACGAGGGTCCCTGATTCAATTCTGGCATTGGGTCACTGTCTGTGTGGAATTTGCACCTACTCCCTGTGTCTGCATGGGTTTCCTCCGGTTGCTCCAGTTTCCTCCTCCAAAGATGTGCAGGTTAGGTTGATTGGTCGTGCTAAATTGACCCTAGTGTCAAGGGATTAGTAGGGTAAATATCTGGGGTTACAGGAATAGGGTTTGAGTGCGATTTTGGCTGGTGCAGACTCAGTGGGCTGAATGCCTCATTCTGCACTGCAGGAATTCTATGATTCTTGTGTACCAGCAGCTACCAGTTCTTTCTGCGACTCTCACTATTGGATACACCCTACAAATTGGTCAGAAAATTGGTCTTGCATTTGCACACCTCACTCCTACAACCCAAAGGAAAACATCAACATTCTCCTATTAAGTCATTTACTACAGAGTTTTTTTTAAACTGTTGTGATGTTAAGAGCCCACTCTGGAACCCAGTAGGGTATTTCAGCTTTCAAATACTTGTGTGAGATAGAAAGCTTACGCATTTAATTCCTGATTCAATGTTCTTCCAGATGTACAGAGATCAGACATCAGAGTTATCACATACATAAGCCAGCTTAGCCTTCCTTCAGGATACCAGTGCTTCTACCAGAAAAACATTGAATCTTTTTATTATCTCCTTTGTTGTTTAAGGCAAGCTTTCTCTGCCACACTCAGCCCTGTTCTTGACCCAATATTTATCTTTCAACTGCAGACTTCCCACCATTCTGTTTATATATTTAGTGGAACGTGGCTGGCAAAGTTGGAACTTATCGCACATTTGTGAGACCCCATCAAGGAGGAGTCAAGAGTCAGCCATGTTGGTAGAAGAATGCTGTCCTTATGACATCCATGTAAACAGCATTTAATCGTTAAGAGGTTTAGTGATAAATAAAAGTTTATTTATTCATTCACGGGATGTAGGTGTTGCTGGCTGGCTGGCCAGCATTAATTGCCCATCCCAATTGCTTTCAAGAAGGTAGCGGTGAGCTACCTTCTTGAACTGAAGCAGTCTACGTGGTGTAGGTATAACCAACAGTATTGTTAGGCAGTTTTAGGATTTTGACCCAAAACAGTGAAGGAACAGCAATAGAACTTCCAGTCAGGATGGTGTGTGGCATGGAGAGGAATTTTGCAGGTACTGGTTTTCCCATGCATCTGCTACCCTTGTTCTTTTAGGTGGTTTGGAAGGTACTATCAAAGAAACCTTGGCATGTTTTCATTGAATATCAAGGGACAATGGTTAGATTCTCCATTGTTGGAAATCATCATTGCCCGGCACTCATGTGATGTGAAATGATACTTACATCGAGGGCCGAAGGGCCTGTTCTGTGCTGTATTGTTCTATGTTCTATTGTCAGCCCAAGCCTAGATATTGTCCAGGTTTTGCTGCATTTAGACATGGACTGCTTCAGTATGGGGAGTTACAAATGATGCTGAACATTGTGTAATCTTCAGCAAACTTCTGATCTTACAATGGAAGGAAAATAACTGATGAAGCAGCTGAAGATAATTTGGTTGAGGACACCAGCCTGAGGAACTCCTGCAGTGGAGTCCTGCTTTGTCTGTGAAATATTTTATACAAACAGTTTGACCAGTTTATTACTCAAAACATGTTTACCTAGGTGCCTTTTATTTTATATGACAAAGAACTGTGATTCAATCTTAGCTTTATTAAAAATAGATTAAAGAATTCTTACACTATAGATTATGTTAATGTTTCCCCAAATTAGGCTAATTGCCTGAGAAATAGACACTATCCAGTCTGCTGAAATTGAGTGGGCTATTGGATTCAATTCACTGAGCTCATGACAACAGATGAACATCAAGGACTGTCACTCCCACCTCACCTCAGGGGTTCAGGTGAACCAAAGCAGTTATAAGATAAGGAACTGAGTGATCCTTGTGTAACCCAAATTGAGAGTCAGTGAGCAGGTTATTGCTAAGCAAGCACTGCTTGATAGCATTGTCGATGATCCCTTCCATCACCTTACTGGTGATCAAGAGTACAAAGAACAAAACAGCATGGGAAACAGGCCCTTCGGCCCAACGAGCCCGTGTCGCCACCCTAACGTTCCCACCTCTACCTGCGATCCCTGTCTATGTTTATAGATCTATGGATTAAAAACCAAATTTGAGACAATTTAGGGAGAATTTGTTTTGCCAATTAGCCTAAGAGCACATCTTTGGGATGTGGGAGGAAACCGGAGCACCCGGAGAAAACCCACGCAAGCACGGGGAGAATGCGCAAACTCCCACAGACACAGGCCCAAATCCATGTATCTGCACAGCACAGCGATAGTCACTGAGCTGTCGTGTTGCCCATCAGATGGTCCAGGTCAAGCATACACTAACGACGTGAAGCAGTAGGATACTCTCAAAAAAGATCCAAGAGCAGCCCTCTCACAACCCATCGCGTGTATGCCCCTCGTTAGACAACAAGGTGGACCAAAGCACCTGTAGGATAAAAACAAGTACATCAATATCATCATCTATTTACACACTTCCCAGGGACTCCCAAGGCTCATGATCCCTATTTTAAATCAGTTTTCTATACCCCTCCATTCCCATTCTGTTCATGTGCCCATCTAAGTATTTCTTAAATAACTCCAGAGTACCTGCCTCCACCACTTTACTTGGCAGCGCATTCCATACCCCCACCACCCTGTGTGAAAAAACTCCCTCTAGCATCCAAATTATACCTTACCCCCCTCACCCTAAGCCCGTGACCCCTCGTGCTATTTGAGTCCATCCTAGGAGAAAGCTTAACCCTGTTTACTCTATCTATCCCCTTCAAAATCTTGTACACCTCTATTAGATCTCCTCTAAGTCTACGTCTTTCTAAGGAAAACAGTCCCAATTTGCCTAATCTCTCCTCGTAACTCAGACCTTCCATACCAGGCAGCATCCTGGTAAACCTCCTCTGCACTCTCTCCAGAGTCTCCACGTCCTTCCGGTAGTAAGGCGACCAGGTAGACTAACGGGATGGTATTTGGCTGGATTGGATGTGTGTTTTCTGTACAGGACATACCTAAGTAATTTTTCACATTGCTAGTATTGTAGCTATACTAGAATAGTTTGGCTAGAGACACAGTAAGTTCTGGAGCACAAGTCTTCCGTACTATTGACAGAATATTGTAATGGTTCATTGCCTTTTCTAGTTTTCAGTGTCTTCAGCCATTTCTTGATATTACATGGAGTGAATCAAATTGTCTGGAGACTGGCATCAGCAAGCCTGGGACCCCCAAAGTGGATGCCAAGATAGATCATCCACCCTACACGTTTGTTTGAAGATTGTGGAAAAAAATTAAATAATAACAAATCGTTTTACTACTATCTTGTTTTTCAAGTGCATTTTCACATTCTGGCTAAGATAAGAACACATGATGCATCACTTTTTGCTTCTTCCCACCAGTTGACAAAATTAAGTTTTTTTTTTATAAAGAGCTCCTTTATCATTCTCCCTTACCCAAATTCACTTTTTGTTTTGATCAGTGGTACAAATACATCCCCATGTTATCTGTACTAGTTCTAATGTAGAGTTTCCATCTGAAACGTTAACCTTTGTCCTTTCTGATTTCAGAAAACAATTCATACATTACTAAAACTGTTTTCCAGTTTATTTTTAAATCATGTCACTGTTGAAATTAATTATCTGGCACTTTGTAACAAGAATCCTGACTTTTTTTTTACCCTCCCCCCCCTTTCTTGCTAAGGGATACAAACTGAAAGATCTGACTAAATTTTTCAGTACTGGCAGGACTGATGTATTTCCAACATCTTCTGCTTTTATTTTATTTCAAATTTCCCAACACTATTTTTTTCTTTTCATTCCTGTATTGAATTTGGTCACCCTACTATATCAAACGCTAGTTGTTTAACTGTCAATCTTATCCAATCATCAACTTTCCTGAATGCAAGTAAAACAAGCAAGTCTTCCCATAGCATAGTTTGAATTCTAACTTCTACTGATAAAGGCTCTACTTATTCGTAGCACCAAGAATCAATTTGTACCAAGTCAGCATTTCAAATATATCTTTATTATTTATATCATGGCAAACTAACAGTAAGTACATGATAAAAACTTTGCTGTGACAGCCATCACCAGCATTAAATAAATAAATAAAGTACACATGTAATTAATCAAAATGCTGAAAAGCAATGTTTTAAAACTCAGATACAGTCAACTATTAATTCAAATTGGTTTTCAACAAAAGGCTTGGCTGTGAGGCAAGATATCAGATTTTACATCTTCTAGCAGTGGTGTAAATACGTTTCAAAAGGGATGATATTTATTCGAAAAGACATGAACATCTGCCATTTTCTTAGGATCTTAAGAACAGAATAAGATCTTTAACCCTCGTGCTCCACTACTGGATTAGATAACAGCTGATTAATTACATTACAATCTATTCCCTCCCCCCAATCCCCGGTTCCATATCTATTGATATGCTCATCAGGTCTTAGGTGTTGATCTTGGGTGCTTTTCTTACACATTGTTTGAGATAGAAAGGGCAGCTGATCCTATCTCCTTGAGATCAAGCAGTTCAATTTTCTGATGAGGAATGGAGCCCACTCATCAAGAGAAAAAGCATACATATAGTGACACTCAAGAATTACAAGTCTTTTAATGAAGGAAAATATTGAACACACTATTGATATGTAGTATAGGTGTTTGGTCTCACTATATTCAGAGTATGTTCTTGTTATTCTAATTTTATCATTGCAGCCCTCCAAAAAACTATTAAAAGCTAGGCTCCTTTTTACAGCGTATTTGCCCAAATCAAGATACATGTCACATATGATCTTATGGCATGTCCGTTTCTGAATCTTTTGAAGATAGTACACTATATAAACAGTCATAGTAGTTTACCTCAATGTTACACAAACAAGTTTTCCTGACTTAATTGTTTACAAATCCTTTGAAGAGTAAGTTTTTATTAATTATCTTTCTACACTATAGTTGATAGATCCTCTGTCTACATTTATTACACTAGCCACTAAAGTTTTATTTTATTCATCAATGACTGATGTTTCCCAAGTTACTTAGTTAAATGCACAAGCATTTCTTCTGGGTAATACACAGACATCAAAATAAGATGATAAGTTATACTTTTGTTAGTGATACCCCAAAGCACATCTTTCTTATATTGGAAAGATATAAAGATTGCAAAATACAAGTAAGTTTGCTTATTAATCCTTATCTGCCCAGGATGTCTGTCATTATTCAGAGCGTCCAACGTCAGCCATTCTTGCATCTAAAATTGCCCAAGGTTTTGAACTTTGATCCTAGAGAAGGTTAAGGCACATGTCAATCGTATTTCATTACGTGTGTGTGTGTGTGTGTGTGTGTGTGTGTGTGTGTGTGTGTGTGTGCGGGTTTTTCTCTTCTTCCTGACAGCACTACAATGTAAAGTATTGTGGCTAGCAGCAGCTTAATGGTGTGTCTTTTATATGTAACTATTCCCCATGGGTGAATGTACATTTTCATGTTTTTCAGCCTAAAACTCTCTTTTGTAATTGTAACATTTTGTAATGTTATTATTTTTCTTCTGTTTCAATTCGATACCACGTTCCAGATCTGGGACATCAGATGTTTGATCCCATGTTGGATCAAATGACTGAAGCATTTGAAAAAAACATACATTCTCTAGCTCCGCGAAACATCTCTGAGCATGAGTTCCTCTTGACAAACACTGTTCCAAGGACTGATAATGAGCCGCACCCTCCCTGCCATCAAGCATGGTTCAAACTTTATCTCTATAACCTCTCTATATCTTTTTTCACCATACAAATATAGGTTAAACTTTATAAGTGACAATACAGGTGGCCAAGGTGATTAAGAAGGCATATGGCATGTTTGCCTTCATCAGCCATGGCATTAAGTACAAGAATTGGTAAATCACGTCACAGTTAAATAAAACCTTGGTTAGGCCACATTTGGAATATTGTGTGCAGCTCTGGTCACCGCATGACTAGAAGAATATAGAAGCTTTGGAGAGAGTACAAAGGGCGTTCACCAGGATGTTACCTGGACTTGAAGGCGTTGATCATGAGAAGATATTGAATAAACTAGGAGTGTTTTCATTGGAAAGACAGAGATTGAGGGGGTGATCTGAAAGAGTTCAAATTATGAGGGGCATAGACAGGATGGATAGTCAGAGGCTTTTTCCCAGAATGGAGTGTCAATTACAAGGAAGCGCAGGATCAAGGTGAGAGGGGGAAAGTTTAAGGGAGATATATGGGGGTAGTTTCTCACTTGGAAGTTTTTCACTAGTTCTAGATTCTCCCACAAAAGGAAACATCCCTTCCACATCCAGCCTGAAAAGACCCCACACAATTTTATACATTTTAATCAAGTTGCCTCTCACACTTCTAAACTTTAGTTGAAACAGTAACCAGCAATATGCTGAAAAGTGCAAACATAGAGCTTAGGCAAACATATGATCTGGCTCAGCTATGTCTCCAAACTCTGGTTGGGCAACATGCATGGTTTGAGATCATCCATAAGAGCCAGGTGAAAGAACTACTGATGAGATTTCACTACTTATAGCACAAATTATTGATTTTGGTAAGGGAGAAAAATTGCTTAAAGAAAGGTTATCAACTTTTGAGGTTCTTGTATTTACAGTAAAATAAAACTCCACGACTTACCCATGTCGATGAAGAAAGTTTCAATAGATCTCATGTGAATGATCGGAGTATGTGGATCTAAATTCAGATGTGCAGCATCATTTTAGACATCAACTCTCCAGCCAATGCTTATTCTAGTTTTGTCTTTTTTGCTCTGCTCTGGCTCTGAAGAGAGTACCCAAGTTCTCTACCTCAAACCACAGCAAAAATCTCCAAATTGGACCAACAAACACATCCTTCTTCAGATGAGGTAAACAGAAAAGGAGGGACTGGGAAAGCTAGTCCACATTACATAACCAATCATCGCTGTTGTTCTGACAGACTCCAAAGCAGTTGTGGCAATGGCAGGATCAGACAGGAAGAGAACAAAACCTGTACTGGATTCCAGACACATGAAGCGAAGCAAATGATTTCAGAGAGGAGAAATGGACATTAAAAAAATATTGAAAAAGGTTGGAATTCCAATTTTATCCAAAGTCATCCCTATATTCATAGATTTCCATGACTTTCCAATCACTTGGGTCAAGTTTCCACAATGTTCCCAGGTTTTCCATGACCAGCAGAAACCCCGATGTTTGGAATTTTGCAAACAAAATTCGGTTGAATTTATTGTATCAAAATAGTTAATTAGAATTTAAATAAAATCCGTTGCTTCCTTCAGTTTAATCCCAAGAAATCTCAGCTTTCAAAATAAATGCATGTAATAGTTGACTGCTGCTCATGATTTAATTTCTATAGCCTCACGAGATATAAATCAGGATATGATGTATCAGACACATACAGACTTCAAAATTTAAGAACCTACTTTTAGGTTCATAGAGTCCTAAAAATAACAGTTCAATTCATTCCTGTACAGGACGTCTGGTGAGGACCAAAATACATCAAGGAAAAATAACAAATTACCTGCCTGAAGGTGTCTTTTCATTACTTGAATGGTATACATCATCCAAGCGAACAGTAATATATCCAGGCTTGACTGGCTCTGGGGAAACCATGATGTTAAAAATAATCAGTGATCACAGTCTCCTACGCACATCTCAATAAACCCTAGGACCTGAGTCATTGTACAAATCACACTCAAACTAACCATCAACCTAATATTAAACCTACCCTCCATATAAACGTGATTAATTTAAGAAAATTTCAAAGCTCAAGATTTTGACAACTAAAGGCAAGCCTACTAATGGAGAGAGGAAAATCCCTATATTGTCAAATTTTGAACTGATGTTGATACTGATTAATATGTGAAGAAATGCTATTCATGATGGTAGATGTCCAGAGGCTTTTCTTTCCATGTCAAGTTGTTGGCTGTTCAATCAAGTTGCTAGACTGTCCAGTGAGCATCATTCTCTACAAGTGTTCAAAAGAGCTGAACTTCCCAATTTTTTTTTTAACTCTGGCTTTGTCACAGTGGACAAATAATAGTTGGGTGTTGTGTCACATGTTAGCACTTCCTGAACTTACCTTTCTTACAGTTAGGAGTCTGAGATGTTTTTCCAATACATCTAGATTTTTTTTTAATTCTGTTTTTATGTCTCTTCTGCTTCAGGACTCCATGATTCCCAATCCAGACACAAGCTGGCCTCAGCAGCTAATATTTTTCTGGTGCTTTTTATAGCTCTCCAGCATGGCTTCCCCAGAGTGATGTGCAACAGCCTACATATATTACAGATGCAGAGCCCTAATATCCTCATCAAAGTGGAAAATAACCGTTCTGAGGAGATGCCCTGGTAGTTGTTTCCAAATTGTTCATAATTGATTGTAGAAAACAAGTTCCCAAATAACGTTCTCTAAACTGCTTGCTTGCTTCCTGTCACTCAGCATATTGTGCTATAATAGTATTGCGTGTACCAATTTAATCTGAAAAAGGTCGATTGATATAAGATACTTCTGGTCATTTGAAAGAGAGTGCATGCAAGGTTTCTTGCCCACAGTTTTGATTTCTGTACCCTGTAGAAAAGACTCAGCATAAATTTTGCCTGAATAGGATGAAATTATCCAGAAGGTCTCTTTGTGGAAAATTGAGCAGAGTTCAATCAAAAGTCTTCTGACAACTCAATGTGGGGTTGCAGCAGTCCATCATGGATTGCAGTAAGCTCTTCCATAGACTAGACTGCTAATTAAGAATAAAGTAAGAAGTCTCACAATACCAGGTTAAAGTCCAACAGGTCTATTTGGTAGCACAAGCCACTAGTTTTCGGATGAAGCTGCTCCTTCATCAGGTGAGTGGGATTTCAGTTCACAAACAAGGCATATAAAGACACAAACTTAATTACAAAATAATAGTTGGAATGCGAGTTTTTACAGGTAATCAAGTCTTAAAGGTACAGATAATGAGTATTGTCTCCAGCCAGAACAATTTGTGCTACCAAATAAACCTATTGGGCTTTAACCTGGTGTTGTGAGATGTCTTACCGTGTTTACCCCAGTTCAACGCTGGCATCTCCACAATAAAGAACAAAATCAGAAGCCTGCAAAATGGTTCCGTTCCAACAGGTACAAATAATTCCTGAATTTGATGCTCAAGATCAGAAAGTAATCAGTTTTTTCACCTTTTGGAATCAGAATCTTGTACTCAATTAAGCAGTATTTCCTTCAAATATTTGATGTGGTTACCAGACTTGGATCTATTTATTTACAGAATTACATTATTCTATCTAGCCACAATTTCCAAAAACGTTTAAGGTCTATGATTCAAATACAGGTACTACACAAAAACTGAAGACATAAGCAGATTTTGGATTTATGAGAAAACAGGAAGAGAAACTTTTCTATTAAATGAGTATAGAAATCATTCAGCCCAAACTTCCTGCTTCACTTTTGGCAGTTGCGATTCAAAAGCTCTTATGAGTCTATCCAGGCATTTCCATTTAAAATTTATTAATTGTATTTAGTAAAATTACTCATGCTTCATGGGCTACATCAACCTGTTTTCTTCGAATTTCACTTACCAGAATTGCCATTGATACAATTTTTCTCTACCAGTTTAACAGCATAACAGCGCAGTTCCTCAAAACTATTCTAGCATTCCAAATCTTGAAATCTTGAAATATTGGATTTTGCAATGCTCTTTATCTGCCTCTGGTTTCAGCACTTCTAGCTGATATGCATGCTCTTTTGCTTTCACCTCAATTTATACATGGACTAATTCTAGCTTCTCCTTATAGATATGATGAACTACTATTGTTCTTTCTTACTGGTTCTCCACAAAGTCGAGTTGCTTGTTACATCGCATATGATATTCTAATCCTCCTTTTGCTTGCTGACATTGTTACTCCAAATGGGTTTTACTATAATTGATTTTCCCTGACTCAGGCCTTTTCCCCCATAAGCAAGCCCTTGTTCCCATCAACTACTCAATGCTGAGATAACTTAAAGCAAAACCAGTGACCGAAGCAACACTTGTAATTCAACTTACTGAGATATATCATATATATCCTCACTGCACACTGTCTGCCAGATTTATTAAGTAGTAAACTGAAGTAACAATTCATTTAAATATACAGTAGTTACAAGATCAAGTGTCCCTCCTCAGAAAAAATATACTTGTCTATCAGTTCTAAATCTACATGAAAATTAAAAGCCAACAATTCAATATCTTTTTTTTCCTGATCAGAAGGTACAAGTCACCCTAAGAAATGTTTTACAACAATATGGCGAAGACTGAACAAATTTAGCAATGTATTTCTTAAATAGAAGTGTTAATCAATCACACTTGAAGAAAATACTTGAAATGCTTCCATTTTAATTGAGCAGGAACATGTGTATCAAACTACTGGCAGAATTATGGCACATGGAACCACTGAATGAGTACAGCAGAGGAGGCCATTAAGCCCATCAAATCAGTGTTGCTTCTCTGCAAGAAAATGCTGCGCCAGCATTTATTGCCCATCCCTAGTTGTCCTAGAAAAAAGAATGGTGAGTTGCCTTCTTGAACCACTGCAGCCCATGAGGTGTAGGTACACTCACAGTGCTTTTAGACAGAGACTTGTAGTATTTTGACTCAGCGACAGTGAAAGAACGGGGATATATTTCCAAATCAAGATGCTGAGTGACTTGGAAGGGAGCCTCCAGGTGGTACTTTTGTCCTTCTAGTCGGGGCTGTGGGTTTGGAAGGTGCTGCTAAAGGAACCATAGTGTGGACATGCTTTCGGGGGACAGTGGGGGAGATATGTGATCTGGAGGTAAGTTACTTGCCGCAGGTATCTTAGCCTTTGATCTACTTTAGTAGCCACAATGGTTATATAGCTGGTCCAATTCAGTTTCTGGTCAATGGTAACCCTCAGGCAGTTGATAGTGAAGGGTTAAACATTGGTAATGCCATTGAATATCAAGTGTCAATGGTTGAATCCTCTTATGTTGGAGATAATCATCGCCTGACACAGGTGTGACACAACTTTTACTTGTTAGCTCAAATCTGGATATTATACATGGACTAAATTAGTATCTGAGGAGTCCTGAATGATATTGAACATTGTGCAGTCATCTGACAATATCCCACTATTGACCTTATAATGGAAGGGACATCACTGATGAAGCAGCTGAAGATAGTTGGGCCTAGGACCCTACTCTGAGAAACTCCTGCACCGATGGCCTGGAGCTGAGGTGATTGACTGCCAACTTCATGACTTCTTTCTGCATCTTCTCTGTGCCAGGTATGATTTAATCAGCAGTTTTCCCTGATTTTCATTGACTCCAGTTTTGTTAGGGCTCCTAAATGCCTTTCTGTAGAATGCTGCCTTGATGTCAAAGGCAGTCACCCTCACTTCATCAATGTGTTATAGTCCTATTTTCTTATAACCCTGCATTTTCTTCAGAACATAGAACACAGAAAAACTGCAGCACAAACAGGCCCTTTGGCCCACAGGTTGCGCCAATAATATCCATACCTACTAGGCTTACTATAATCCTCAATCCTATTAAGTCCCATGTACACATCCAGAAGTCCCTATTGAAAGACCCTATCAAATTTGCCTCCACCACCACCACCGACAGCAGCCGATTTCACTCATCCACCATCCTTTGAGTGAAAAAATTACCCCTGATATCTCCTCTGTACCTAATCCCCTGCACCTTAAACCTGTGTGCTCTCGTAGCAACCATTTCAGCCCTTGGAAAAAACCTCTGAGAATCCACCCAATCTATACTTCTCAACATCTTATATACTTCTATTAGATCACCTCTCATCCTTCATCTCTCTAAAGAGAAAACAACGAGCTCCCTCAATCTATCCTCATAAGGCATGCCACCCAATCCAGGCAACATCCTTATAAATCTCCTCTGCACCCTTTCAATAACTTCCACAACCTTCCTGTAGTGAGGCGACCAGAATTGAGCACAGTATTCCAAGAGAGGTCTGACTAGGGTCTTATAAAGCTGCAACATTATCTCCAACTCCTAAACACAATCTTTCGATTGATGAAGGCCCGTACACCGTACACCTTCTTAACTACATCCTCTACGTGCAAGGCCGATTTAAGAGTCCTATGGATCTGGACCCCAAGATCCTTCTGAATTATAAATTTTGTAAAGAAAATAAATAAATTTCATCATAAATTCTGAATTTTCCATTCTTTCTCAAGCAATCACTCAATTCCCCTTGGGAAATCCAGGATTGTACATGCATCGAATACTCCCTTATTCCGGATCTTAACCAGTTGCTACGTAAAAAAAAGTTTTCTCAATGTCACTTTTGCAAATCACCTAAAAGACTTTGGGCATCTATGAACTTATTGTGGATAGTTACTTCAACATCATTTAATGAATGGTGATGAAACCTTTCCCCTTTGAAGAAGCCTTCCAACTTGGCTGCCCTAATCCCCAAGTAAAATTATTACTCTTTTACCCAATCCATTCACCTGGAATGGCCATCATCTCTATTTTCAAGTCTAAGACATTTAGACTTGAAAGGATATGGTAGACAACTGGTTAAATCATCCACCTTGACCACTTGAAATATTGTTGAGTCCTGATCTCATTTGCTAAAAATACTCATTATTCCAAAGATAACTCCCAGCTACTTCACTGCAAAACATCTTTTTATACCTTTCTTGCTCCTTCCA
This sequence comes from Sphyrna mokarran, assembly GCA_024679065.1. Classification (NCBI taxonomy): domain Eukaryota; kingdom Metazoa; phylum Chordata; class Chondrichthyes; order Carcharhiniformes; family Carcharhinidae; genus Sphyrna; species Sphyrna mokarran. The sequence continues at coordinate 75,785,198 of JAGIQG010000013.1, read as the reverse complement.
CCACATTGACAACAAGTGAGGACCTTAGGGTAATTTTTGTCATTAGGGTTGGGACAATCTGCACAGCTGATTCTGCTGTACCCTTCCCTACCAGTAGCCTATGTGGTCAAACATCCTTTACTATTACCCCCTGACCCGAACATAATTTCTCCAGTTTTTCTTTGTACCACTCCTTATGCCCTATTTGAGCTCATCTTGTCTGAGACTTGAATTGTGTTCTCTTGGTTCTATTCCTACCAAACTGCTGACCATCCAATGTCCCTTACTGATAGCCACATTAGCTGATATTGCAAACAGTGTTCTCTCTTTAGGCAATGCTCTCTCTCCTTTCAATCTGCCATCGTCACCCTTTGCCTCAACAAAACAATCCTTGACCCTGCCATCCTTGCAAAATACCATCCTATCTTTAGCTTCCATTTCCTCTCCAAAATCCTTGAACATGACATCACTTATGTGACTATAATAAAGGTAATTTTTCCTTCCTTGGTTTTCTTGATCTCTCTGCAGTTTTTGAAATTATAACCATACCATCCTCATCCAACACCTCTCCACATATGTCCAGCTAGTTGGAAGTGCTCTTAGGTAGTTCTGTTCTTAGATATCTAATTGTAGCCAGAGAATCAACGGCAATTATTTACCTTCTTATTCAGCACCACTAACTATGGTGTCTGCCAAGGATTGCTCCCTTTCTATTCCGCATCTATATGCTGTGACATCATCTGAAGGCACAGTTTTACTTTTCACATTTATGATACCCAGCTCTACCTCATCACCACTTCTCTCAACTCCTTCACAGCTGCTAAATTATCAGGCTGCTTTTTTAATTAATTTGTAGAATGCCAGCATTATTGGCTAGGCCAGCATTTATTGCCATCCCCAAATACTCCTGAGAAGGTGTGGTGAACTGCCTTCTAGAATCACTGCAGTTTTTGTGGTGTCGCATCCAGTGTTAACAGGGAGGAAGTTTCAAGATTTTGATGCAGCGACAGTGAAGAAGAATGGATGCATTTCCAGATCAGGATGGTGAATGATTCAAAGGGAAGCCTCCAGGTTTCCATGCAACAGCTGCCCTTGGCCTAGATGGCAGCTGTCGTGGATTAGGAAGGTGCTGTCTCAGGAGCCCTGGGCAAGTTCCTGCAGCACATCTACTGTGCCTCGGTGGTGGAAAGGGAGTGAATGTTTGTGGATGGGGTGCCAATCAAGTGAGCTGTTTTGTCCTGGATGGTTTCAAGATTCTTGCACGTTGTTGGTGCTTCACTCCTGCGCAAGTGGAGAGTAATCCATCATCTTTCTGACTTGTGTCTTGCAGATGTTGGACAGATTTTGGGAAGTCAGGAAGAGAATTACTTGCCCCAGGATAACTAACCTCTGATCTGCATTTGTAGATGCACTATCAACCTGGCTAGCCCAATTCAATTTCTGGTCAATCTTAACCCCAGGATGTTGTGTTACAATCCCAGTTAGTGCCTTTCATTACTACTTTTTAGCTTCATAAAACACTCTATGATACAAATTGTATCATTAGTTACCATTAATAGAACATAGAACATTACAGCACAGAACAGGCCCTTCGGCCTTCGATGTTGCGCCGACCAATATAAAAAGCAATGCCCCTCCAAACTAAACCATTCCCTTCTCTTCCATATACTTATCAACTAACCTCTTAAACGCCACCAAACTTGGCGCATCTACAACTGCTGCAGGCAGGGCATTCCACTCCCGAACCACCCTTTGGGTAAAGAACCTACCTCTGATATCCGTCTTATAACTATCACCCCTTAATTTAAAGCTGTGCTGATCGATCTGTTCCTGTATTCTCAATATTTTAATTTGTTTGCTTATTTTTATACCTGAGTAAGGAAAAGCTTCTCCCTTTAAAACATTCAGAACCTTCAATAGCTTGATTTCCTTTACCTATACTCAGATAATTCTCTGAATTATCTTGAGATCTCTACCTCTTTCTTATTGATTCTGAAAGAGCACATTTCATCTGGACCACTGCTACAGTTTTAACAGACATTTCTTTTTCTGGTGATTCCTTTCTCACTACTGCAACTGAACATCCATCTAATTTCCAACAAACTGCCCCAAGTGTTTTCATTGTTACAATGAAGATATTTAGACCTCCAAATGCCACATCCACCCTCAGCACCTAACCTTTTGATCTGTGAAATTTCCTGAATCTTCCCATCTGCTCCACCTCTTTCATCATCATTTGTTGTCTTTTCTCCTTCCCACTTTCTTTCATTCTCTTAATTAAAAAGAAGAAAGATTGGTTCTATAGACCAGTTCATAATCATCAACTAGTTTTGCTTGTCTAGCAGTGCATCCTAATAATCAGAGAAAGTAAATCTTTACATTCTTCTAAAATAATTACCTTTAAGGGCTTTGTATGTTTTCTCTATTTTTAATGCCTGTATCCAATGATCAAAATTATTTTGATACACTCAAGTTTAATAAGTTTCTCTAGGTTCTTTTCTGCATTCTGAAATTTCTGCCTGTATCCATCAGGAACTAACATGTACACTGTGGTTAGCTTTCTTTACTGCATCGTAATCAATAGATACATCTTCCAACAATAATGTGCCACTTCAGTAGCTCTACCTCAACTGGACCAATTTAGAGTCCCAGGCTGACCACACAACACCACCCATAGCAAGGTCTGCATAACATAATAGGTTATAAGATGAAGAAATGTAGAATCATCAGCAACAATTCACCCTTATTCAAAGAATTCAACGCATTCTATTCAAGTCTTGAACAAGAGGTCAGTAAGAAGACATCTTCTGTGCCAGAAGCCTCAGCTAAATCAGTATCAAAAGGTCGCCATTGCGGATGTCAGATTAGCCTTCTTGAAAGTTAACCCATAAAAAGTGACTGGCTTGGATGGGGTAAGAAGACAACCCAGTCCAATGCCAACATCTCTACATCTGGGTGGGGTACTCAGATGAGCACTTAAGTTGTGTGGACCAGCTGACGAAGGTATTTGCAGGCATCTTTAACTTCCCTTTACACCAATCTGAGGTCCCTACCTGTTTCAAGAAGATGACCATCAGCCTTGTACCAACTAACAGCCAGACAACATGCTTTAATGACTATCGCTCAGTGGCTCTGACATCATCATTATGAAGTGTTTCAAAAGGTTAGTCATGGTACGGATCAACACCAGCCTCCCAAATTGCAGGGATCTATTACACATTGCCTATCACTGCAACAAGTCTACAACGCCATCTCCTTAGCCCCACTCTCAACCCTGGAGCACCTGGATATCAAAGGCACTTATGTCAGACTTCTGTGCATTGACTACAGCTTAGCCTTCAACACCATCATTCCAAAACACATTTCCAAACTGTGTAGTCTGGGCCTTGGCTCCACCTTCTGCGACTGGATACTAGACTTCCTAAACACAGACCACAATCAGTAAGGACAATCCAGGCTGATACCGGAGATGAGGGGGTTAGCTTATGAAGAGAGATTGAATAAACTGGGCCTGTACTCGGAGTTTAGAAGGCTGAGGGGGAATCTTATAGAGACTTACAAGATGATGAAGAGGCTAGATAGGGTAGAGGTAGAGAGATTCTTTCCACTTAGAAAGGAAACCAGAACTAGAGGGCACAGCCTCAAAATAAGGGGGTGGCAGTTTAGAACAGAGTTGAAGAGAAACTTCTCTCAGAGGGTGGTGAATCTCTGGAATTCTCTGCCCATTGAAGTGGTGGAGGCTACCTCATTGAATATGTTTAAGTCACGGGTAGATAAGAGAATTAAGGGTTATGGGGAGCAGGTGAGTAAGTGGAACAGATCCACTTCAGATTAGCCATGATCTTATTGAATGGTGGGGCAGGCTTGAAGGGCTAGATGGCCTACTCCTGCTCTTATTTCTTATGTTCTTACGATAAGCAACAACACCTTTCCACGCTTATCCTCAACACAGTAACCTGTAAGATTGTGACCTCAATCCCTTATTATACTCCTTATACACTTACAAGTGTGTGGCCAAGTTTGCCTCCAAATTGATTTTCAAGTTTGCTGATGATACTACCATGGTGAGTCAGATCTCAAACAATGAGGAGACAGAGTACAGAGATAGAAAATCTGGTGAAATAGTGTGATGACAATAATTTTTCCCTCAATGTCAATAAACATAAAAAATAGTCATTAACATCAGGAAGCATACTGGAAGACACGCCCATTTAAATCACCAGGGATGAAGTGGAAATGATTAAGAGCTTCAAGTTTCTAGTTGCCCAGATTACCAACAACCTGTCCTAGTCCTTCCACACTAACACGACAGTTAAGAAATCCTATCAACATTTCTACTTTCTCAAGAGGCTAAGAAAATTTGGCACATTTGCTACAACTTTTGCCAATTTTTACAGATGCATCATAGAAAGCATCTTTTTCAGACGTATCACAGCGTGGTATGGCTTCTGCTCTGACAATGGATTGCAAGTGTAGTCCAGTCCATCATGCAAACCAGACTCCCATCCATTAACTCTACCTATATTTCCCTGCTGCTTTGGAAAAGCAGCCAGCATTATGAAGGATCCCATACAGCCTAGATATTCTCCCTTCCAACTTCTTCTATCGGGAAAAAAAAATAAAGGTCTTAGGTCACGTACCAACTGACTCAAGAACAGCTTCTTCCCCATTGCTACCAGACTCTTGAATGGACCTACCTTATATTAAGTTCATTTTTTCCAAACCTAGCTATGACGGTAACATTACATTCTTCACCCTTGATCATCCTTCTCCCCATGTACTTTATGAACAGTATGTTTTGTCTGTATAGCATGCAAGAAGACTTGGCATTCCAATACTTGTGACAATAATAAATTAAATCTTCCAATCTGCTCCAATAAACTAAATGTCCAAGTCTCTTCCAGCCATTTCATCTATTTGGCTATGCTCTCAAATGCACATAATATCTCAGCATCTCATTCATCAAACTTGGGAAGAGCTTGCACATATCAGAATAGCTCCCCACTAGTTTCCTGTCCAAAGCCACCTTCCTCCCTCATCTGCATTAATTTATTATTTGCTGTTGAGTGCAACATTGGAAGCCTCTCTCTCTCTTTCCTTCCAACTTGCTCCATTCATCTTTCAAACTTCCTCTCTTTCCTTTCACTCCCATTGGAACGTTCTCTCCCTTTCTCTTTTTTGTTCTCAATCTCTTTCTCTCTCCTCCACTCTTTTTCATCATTGTCTCTTTCCCACTCCTTATCCTGCATCTCTAACTTCTTAATTTCTATATCTCTTTCTAATTGAAGCTTAACTAGTTCAATTTCTTCACTTCTTGAAATTTTTGGTGTATCATGCAATCCTTACAATTTTAAATGTTTTGCTAGAGCATTAATGTCAGCCATTCTTATCCCTGCAGGTTATCCTAATTCCAATTTATCACCAATTCCAATATTTGATTTTTGGTTACTTTCTGCAAATTAGTTAATTACCTCTTCATTCTAAGAAAGTTTTAGCCATTTCCAATGCCATTTTGGATTCTAATCTGTAAATTATACCTCCCAGTAACTCCTTTCTTTTGGTCAGTGCTAGGGTATTTCTGGTGTGAGTAGAGTACTTACATTTTATGAATTCTCAAATCCCAGTTACCAATTAATGCCAAAACAAATTTTACTATTCAGTAACTTGTCTCCCACCAAATTGTCACTAATCCACATCCAATAACCTTTATTCCACATTTTGATATCCTAGATAAACTCCCACATTTTGTTACAATCCCAGTATGTGTTGTAATTGAAGATGATGATCCCAGATCCCTACATTATCAAAAAAGGCTATGGTCCTGGTGTCAATCTCTGCAAAATTTTGCAGGTTAACTTTTTGCAATCCAAAAAGCAAGTTTACAACAAATGTTTCTTGTTACTCAGCCAACTTTGTATCTATATTTTCACTGTCCCTCTTATTCAATGAACCTCAACTTTGTGGAAAGCCTATTTTTGACCTTCCATCTCCCCACCGTATTGCTCAACTATCACGCTATGGATTTTGTTTCTAGTTACACTTCCCAGAGGAACCAACTCTCACCAGTATTCAAAACTCAATATTGATTGGAGAGTGATATGCACTCAGAGAATATTAGTACTATCTACTTGGTCTTCCTTTACTGTTTAATGATCACCCATTTCCTCCCTGTCTGCATTTCCTTAAGCTATGGGTTTTCCTATCTATAGCTAATTTGATGGATTTTGCTATCTCAAGTTAACTTAAGTTGGCTTAAAGTTAACAAATAGTGGTTATTTCAGCCAAATGTAATTGTCACATGACACTTAGTCCAATGTTGAAGCACATTTTCCAAGCAGCTACTGTGCATTACAAGCAAAGCTTTAAATTTTATGAATGAATAGATGTGATACATCAATTGAGATCACAGATATAAAAACAGAGAATGGTGGGAATGAAAGCTTGTTGACCTGAAATACTAACCCTGTTATTTTTTCCACACTTGTCTGTTTGATCTACAAAGTATTTGAGAATGCCTTACCTACAAGAATTGATGGAATGCTGTTTAGTCTTGCTCGCGTTTGATCCAAGACAATAATGTCATTAGAGTTGTTCTATGCTGATGATGCCACACTAGTATTCCATACCAAGGAACATCTTCAACAGCAAATGGACTCATGCTTGTGAAGAGTTTGGTTTGACCATCAACATCAGGAAGACAAATGTCACTATCTAAAAATTGCCATACTGCCATTTATCAGCATTGACAATGTGATACTGGAGATTGTTGATAACTTCACATATCTGGATTTGAGAATTGTCAATCTGTCTCTTGATGATGAAATCAACTCTCACATTACAAAAGCTAAAAATATGCCCAAATTGAGTGAGAAAACGTGGAATAGCAAGTTGCCTGAGAATACTAATCTGCAAGTCTAACAAGCCTGCATCCTCAATGCACCTCTCCACAATAGTGAGATCAGAACAATATATACCAGGCAGGAGAAAATGTTAAATAATTTCCACTCTTGCTGTCTGAGACACATCCTTGGCAAGGTTACCAACTCAAAAGTCCTGGAGTGCAATAATTTCCTCACGATACATTCATTGCTAAACCAATGGCACCTGTGCTGGCTCAATCACGGTCATCAGATGGATGACAGCTATATACCCAAAGGCCTTCTATAGAGTGAACTGGTCACAGGGTGTCCAAATCTCCACTACAAGGACACCTGTAATTGAGATACGAAGGTGAGAGACACTGACAACAGGGAAAAAAACGTTTGACTGTTTGGAGTGCTCAAAGCAAATAGAAATGAAAAGCTCAGTTGGCTAAGAAGCAGGCCCAGAGAATAGAGAATCATGCACTTTTGCAGCCCACTGTATTCCTCTATAGCAAATGTAGCAGAGTCTGCCATGCCAAAGTCGGGCTCCAGAGACACCTTGGACAACATTTAACAAAGTTGACCATCACAGCATAATCATTGCTTCACAAAATGGAAATCTAACAACCATAATGACTATTTCCAGCGTCCTATATTTTCATTACTTATTTCCAACATATTTTGCTTTAATATTAGTCACAATGTTGTGATTCTGACATTGGCAACTCTTCCAAATATAAATATGGCAGAACTGTCAGGTTTGTAATTTGAATTCATTTCTGTTCTTTAGTACTGCAATGTAAATCACTTTATGAAGTCCTCGACAACTAGAGAATACATGACAATAATCTGTCCCTTAATGTCAATAAAACAAAGGAGATTGTCACCAACTTCAAAAATTGTAGCAGAGAATATTAAATGGGGATGAAGTAATAATGGTCGAAAACCTCAAGTTTTTAGGTGTCCAGATCACCAACAACCAGTCTTGGCCCCCAACAGTAAAGTTAAGAGAGCCCACCCATGTCTCCACTTTCTCAGACTAAGAAAATTCAACTACGGCTCTCACCAACTTTTACTGATGCACCTAAAAAGCATTCTTTCTGATTATGTCACAGCTTGGTATTCCTTCTGCTCAACCCAAAACTGCAAAAAACTACAAAAGACCATGAATGTAGCCCAGTCCATCACGCAAACCAGCCTCCCGGAGTGTAGACTCTGTCCACACGCCCTGCTGCCTTAGTAAAACAGCCAGCATAATTAAAGATCCCACTCACCCTGGACGTTCTCTTTCACCTTCTTCTGTTGGGAAAAGTCAGAGGTCATGTACCAAACAACTCAAGAACAGCTTCTTCCCTGCTGTCACTACACTTTTGAATGGACCTATCTCGCATTAAGTTGATCTTTCTCTACAACCTAGCTAAGACTGTTACACTATATTTTGCATTCCCTCGTTTCCTTCTCTATGAATGTTATGCTTTGTCTATATAGCATGCAAGAAACAATAATTTTCACTGTATACTAATACACATGACAATAATAAATCAAGTTAAAAGTTCATAACTTTAACAGTGACAGCAAAACCAAATGAATGCCAAGGTTAAAAAAACAATGCTACTGCAAAATAATTGTAATGTTAAACGGTTTGAAAATACTTCAGGATGATTTTTGCATTACTTACCTGTGTTCCATCCCCATTCCCTAGGGGAGGCAGAAGAGACAAATCCACATTGAGGAGTGAGGGTGTGTCAAGTGGCGACGGTTTATCTGCCATTGTCAAAAGTACATATGTAGATCAACTTCCTCTTCTAACTCCTGATTTGATAAAAGACAATAGTTTAAGTGAATTTGTAGCAGTAACTTGAATACAATATTTCAGCATTTAAATTCTCATGTTTATACAACAATACTGGCTGTTTTATATTTAATTCATTAACATATCCTATGACATTACCCTGCTGCACTATCCTCCCCCATTTAGCGTCTCAGATTCCATAATCTTCCTGTCAAATTCCGAGACCCCATGATTTCAATTGCAACAGTTACTGGATTTAAGTTATGTCCTTGATGGGGGCCTCAGCAACCAGATGGAGGAGCATTGGGAAATCAACACACTTTCATGAGGGAAACCTGATCAAATTAAATGCTTGTAGGTAAGTAGGAGGCCTTCTACAGCATGTAAGTCTCTGGTGGCAGAAATCCCAACTGCCAAGTACTGCAGGCCTTTCCATTGACAGTAAAGCCATCATGAGCCACGGTAAATCTAGTTGGTCTCAAGGGGTTTCACCAAGGGCTGCGTTGAATCCCTGGACTTAGGGGGGGCTGGCAAGGGATTGGATTTCGGCACCCTTGTGCCTGAAAACGAGAAACACCTTTTCCAATGAAGGATTATCACTCTTTCCTCCCTGAAATAATCGTCTTCATCCTTCTTCAGTCACCTGCACAAATTGCAAATTTATGATACTCTTCTGCTGCTGTTGCCTTTACCTCCATGAATTTATGTTTGGAAAGAAAGTCCCCAATCATGTACTTCTGATTCTTCAGTCTCTAGCCTTCAATATCCTTCTGCACCGCCATCTGGCCTCTGGCATTATCTTTTCTCTTTCGAGGCACGCCATTGTGATGTCAGGCATCTGATTCTCTATTACCTCAGTCACTATTCTATTTTCTCTAGACATGCTTTGTTCTCTCAGTTTTAAGCTCGACATTTGTAAAATGAGCTATGTTGACATGTTGCCATATGGCAGAAAACTTTACTGGACTCAGGCCAAAAAACTGCTCTGAGGGCAATTCCCATATCCCTCTGCATCACTCCATTACAAAATGTTATTTCTCAGACACGAATCCATCATCTCTGGAGATTCACTGCCTCAAACCCAATTCTACCTCCATCTAAGATAGAACAGGAACTGAAATGACAGATGTCATATAATTGCCTATATGTCTTAGGAGTTAACTTCTTCTCAGCTTGATGCTTTTGAACAATGACCCAATCAGTTTCCACTCACCATCAACCTCCAAAATGTGGCTAAAATTGTTTTTACCTTGTTCAGCCTTTCTTGACTAACCAGTTCTAGATCCAAGATTTTTATATTAGAACCCAGCCACTAGACGGACAACCTACGTACTTTTTCATCTCCACCCTTCCTTTCTCGGATTTGTCACCATCTCCTCCAATAAATATTCAGTGCAAGCCCACTGACTCCTGCACCAGCAGGAGGTGCTTTCTCCTATCCTGATTCCTACAACGATTCCAGTCTTTTTTCCATCTGTGCTATCTCCTGTTGTGGATACCTCCTGTATGTGGGTTCCTCAAAGTCCCTTCAAGCTTTTTTGAAGAGAGTCCTTAATCGTGTCCACTCCATTTATGCCAATTCATCTTTTGCTATCTTCATGGCACCACAGTCCTATATGCAGCTTCCAATGCAAATGCAGGAGATGCAATTAATATTGCATCTCCTATTCCAAACCATTGGAATGCAGCCATTTGCCCCATATGCCTCTGGCTCACAACTTTAATTTCCCTTCCCATTCGCAGCCTGAACTCTGATACTTAAAATTTCATGAACACTCTATTTTGCCTTTTTTTCCTCAGCAATCTGCAGCTATCTGATAAATGAGCACAGTGATTTCAGCTGTCTTCTCATCTTTAAAGTTATTCAATTTGGTGTCCAATTTGCCGACTTTCCATCTCACCTCTCTACTTTTGACTATTTACACAGCCTTTTAATTTCTCCGATGTATCGAACACTTGAATGAGATTAAGTTACATCACCTACATTCACATATGTATTCATCATATATTATCAACGTCACACTTTTCTAATGTTGACATGTCTCTCCTTAAACTTCAAGTCTACATAAATGTCCTTGATTCAGAACAGTAACGCAAGTTAACCAATTTCATATCCTGAAACTCCCTTTCGAACAGCATTGTGGTTGTATCTACACCACATGGACTGCTGTGGTTAAAAGAAGAGGCTCACTTTCTCAAGGGCAAATGATGACCTAGCCAGCAATGACCACATTGTGAAACAATACGTTTTTAGAACAGCAAAATATTAAGGCTATAAGATATCTGAAATGAAAACAGAAAGTATGGAAATACTCAGCAAGTCAGGCAGCATCTGTGTTGAGAGAAACAGAGTTAAAATTTCAGGTTGATGACCTTTTGCCTGAAATGCTGTAAGGCAGTTAATAAAGACATAATTATGGAACAACTTAAGAGACAGTTTAATTCTAATACGGGGATTACAAACTTCTAGGAAAGAATTAGGCCATACCACAAAGTTAAAGAGTTTTATAGCACATTAAATTATACTTTGGCCCATTGTGTCAGCACTGACCATCAAGCACCTACCTATTCCAATCCCATTTTCCTGCATTTGGTCCTGTATGCTATGTTTCACTTCTTCATTTAAATGCTTCTTAAATGATGAGGGTTCTTGCATCTACCACCCTTTTAAGTAGGAAGTTTCATATTCCCACCACCCTCTGGGTTAAGAAGTTTTTCCTCAAATACTCCTGCAACTTATCTCAAATCTACGCCTATTGATTACTGACCTCTCTGAGGTTCCTTCCTATTTACTCTATGTCTTTCATAATTATGTACATCTCAATCAGGTCCCCTTAGCCATCTCTACTCTAAAGAAAACTTCACCCGAGTCATCCCCTCTTCGTAACCTAAGTGCTCCAGCTTAGGCAACATCCTGGGGAATTTCCATCATGCTTTCTCTCATTCAATCACATATTTCCTATATTTTATTTTTATCCTCTTCAAAAGTAGGCTTACATTAACATTACAACAAAGTTACAGTGCAAATCCCCTAATTGCCACACTCTGGTGCCTGTTTGGGTACACAGTGAGAATTTAGCATGGTCAATGCACCTAACCAGCACATCTTTCAGACTGAGAGGGGAAACCCACAGTCTGACGCAGGCACCAGGAGAACGTGCAGACTCCATACAGACAATGACCAAAGCTGGGAATTGAAACTGGGTGCCTCCACTGTGAGCAGCAGTGGTAACGACTGTGCCACCAATTTTCTTTTGACAATGTGGTGGCCAGATCTGTGCACACTATACCAGCAGCGACCTAACGAGTGTTTTATACAGCTCCATCATAATCTCCCTGCTTTTATACTCTATGCCTCAGCTAATAAACGTAAGAATCCTATTTTCCTTTTTAACCGTTTTTTCTATCCATCCTGCTTCCTTCAGGGATCTTTGAACATGCACTGCAAGGTCCATCTGGTCCTCTACTTGCTAGCAACTAATGTTTATTGTGTGTTCCCCTGCTTTTAAGTTCTCTTAAAATGCATCACCTCACATTTTTAAGGGGAATTTCCATTTACCACTGTTCTACCCATCTGACCAAACTGTCGATATCGTCCTGAAATCTAAGGCTTTCATCCTCACTATTTACACGACTAATGCTACCATATTAATCATACCTCTTACTTTCATGTCTGGGTAACTGATGTACATTGCAAACAACAATGAACCCAGCACCAATCCTTGTGATACACCACTGGACATAAGCTTCCAGCCGTAAAAACAAAACAATCGGTGACCATCACCCTCTGCCTCCTCCCAGTTATCTAATTTTGGATCTAATTTGCCAAATACGAGCGAAAATGAATCACTTGCCTGATCAAAAAGAGTTTAGAAATATTTTTTGTTGCATAGGAGAATGAGAGCTTGCTGCTACAAGGGAGTGGTTGAAACAGATAGCACTGATGACTTGTAATCATCCAGGTTACTTTTCTCTAAACATTTCTAATGCACGTACGATCATAGAACATAGAACATTACAGCGCAGAACAGGCCCTTCGGCCCTCGATGTTGCGCCGACCAATTAGGAACAAGCAGTGATCCTCTAACCTAAACCATTCCCTTTTCATCCATAAACTTATCTACCACCTTCTTAAACGCCACCAAACTTGGCGCATCTACAACTGACGCAGACAAGGCATTCCATACCCTTACCACTCTCTGGGTAAAGAACCTACCTCTGACATCTGTCCTAAAACCACCACCCCTTAATTTAAAGCTATGTCCCCTCGTGCTAGCTTTCTCCATCCTAGGAAAAAGGCTATCACTGTCCACCCTATCTAAACCTCTAATCATCTTATATGTTTCAATAAGGTCTCCTCTTAGCCGCCTTCTTTCTAACGAAAACAACCTCAAATCCCTCAGCCTCTCTTCATAAGACCTGCCCTCCATACCAGGCAACATCCTGGTAAACCTCCTCTGTACCCTCTCCAATGCCTCCACATCTTTCTTATAATGTGGGGACCAGAACTGCACACAATACTCCAAGTGCGGCCGCACTAGAGTTTTGTACAGTTGCAACATGACATTGCGGCTCCGAAATTCAATCCCCCTACCAATAAAAGCTAAGACTCCGTATGCCTTCTTAACAACCTTATCGACTTGATTACCAACTTTCAGGGATCTATGCACATATACACCAAGATCCCTCTGTTCTTCAACACTATTAAGAGTCCTACCATTAGCCCTATACTCTACACATTTGTTATTCCTGCCAAAGTGAATTACCTCACACTTTTCCACATTAAACTCCATTTGCCACCTCTCGGCCCAGCTCTGCAACAAGTCCAATCTACTCTTAATTCAGTCATATTTCACTCAGAATATTTTGAATGAATCAATCTTAATGCCACAGCGTACCAAAGCACAACAGGAACATTAATCAACAGCAAAAATATTAGGCAGTTGTTGAAACGTATGTGATTGAAATTTTAGTTATTTTACAAAATATTGTGAATGGAGTTTGCTTGCTGAATAGTGCATTCAACCACAAAACTTTAATTAGTCCAGAGAAAAGTCTATTAGTTCTCAACCATTCCCTCAGAGTGACATCATGGCAGTAGTAGGAACTGATTGCTCTACCTTTGTCTGCATATTAAATCTATTGCTTGGGTTTCTTCCTTACTGGGAAACAAATCCACTTGCACAACATCAACTAATCTCTTGTCCATCCACAATTAAGATGACACATGAAGCACAGAGTCACTGAGCAGAGACTGATAGCCAAGTTCTGCACACACGGGGACAGTCTCAACCAGGATCTTCAGTGCGACATGAACCACGTGTAACCCCCATGACTTGCCTGGATTTGCAAAACCTTTCTTACACTATACTGTCTGGAGACAATACACATCTCTTTAACCTATGCCTAGTGCTCTTTCCACTCACATTGTCGGCATCTTTAAGACTTGAATAGCAGGTTAGTTGTAAAGACTCACATTCTAATCAGTAATCTGTAAACTGCGTGTGCTGTTGTATGCGCTGTCCGAGACCAGAACTTTCCATTCACCTGACAAAAGGGCAAACCCCGAAAGCTTGTGAGTTTACTATCAAATAAATTGGTTGGACTTTAATCTGGTGTTGAGAGACTTCTTACTGTGTGCATCCACAATTAACACAGCAGGGCTTCCTTACCAGCACTGTCAATGGTATTCTTCACATCAATATTGATGTAGATGTGATATGCATCTCCACATGAACACTATCAATTGATTCAAAATTTCAATCAACAGAAATAGCCAATTTCACAATAACCAAATGGTATCTGCATTGGATTCTTGACTATGTCAAATTCAGCCACTTCCTCTGATCGCAACACTGATTTCAAGTGTTGGAGCAGTTTGAATTGATTTTATTTTATCTTCTGCTATGAGAATGGTATATAATTCTCTCTAGATAACCCAATGTAAAGTTTAGCAATGTTCACCCTTGCCACACATTTCTCATAGTGCAGTTTCACACCATAATTCAACCATTGGATGCCAGTATGGTTTATGAACGTCTTATTTTGAAGTAAAAATATTAGCTTGGTTAGTATGCCCAGAGAGCCATAAATTTGAGAACCATCAAGATGACATTATTGCTTTGTGATGCCACATTTCAAAAGTAATGCAGCCATTTTTTTAAAAAAACAGGCATTGGAACATTTTTGTTCTCGCAGATTATCAGCTATGTAACTACTCCGCAGAACATGGCTGGAGTGAGGGAATGGTGGTGGTGGGCACAGATAGAATTCTTTTATCAGCAGCAATTTGCTCCCCCAGTAATACGAGTGCAAAAGACGATATTTCCCTTTCCACAGTCTCTCCACACATTTTTAATCTGCAAAAGCTAGTATTCTGCTCATGAGCCTTGACTTAAAAAATTGGGCAGAATGATGATCACACAAAATGTCTTTAGATTTGAATAAAATTATAGTTATTTTATCATGTATACAGTTGGTGACACATTTGATGGACAATTGTTAATACCAGCAGCCAAAGAACGATACTTGAGTTACCATATGATTTACCACACATTAACTCCTGTTTTACAGCAGTGATGCTCCGGATCTCATTTCTCTCAGAAATATTTGAAAATACATTGCAGCTTTGCAGGAAGACAAATTATTCTGTCAACTTACATAGATAGTTGATTTAGTTAGTACCAATACCAACCCTCCAATAAGTAAAATTGAATGTCTTAAAACCAATAAGAGTCTCCATATTAGGAAACAAATTCTTCCATGACTTCAGCCCAAAAGGAAATGTGCCAATATTTATTCCCCTCACTCTTTGCTTTCTGAAGACTAAACCATACAGATGCTTTTCAAGTGTGCCTGAGAATCATAACTCAAATATTTAGCTGAAATATCAACCACTCTAGAATTCAACCTGATTATCAGTAATTCAAATAACACTATGCATTACTTTAAAAGATTAAAAAATGTCACACTGAAGCAAGCTAAAAAATACACAAATAAATTACAGCACATCACAAGATGAAGTATTAGTAATGGATCAACAGTTCAATGGATACCTGGTTGCTATAGGTTTTGAAGTCCTTCATTAAATTTCTAACTGACATTAAAGGTAAAGCAGAAAACAGCAGTAATTATCTGCCACATTTGAACAAATAAATTTCCAAGCGCCAACTACAGACTACATTTTATCACACAAGTCCCTGATACTTTATTTAAATCTTTTTTTAAACAACGTAAAAGTGATCTTCCTATATCAAAATGTTTTAAGGACTGACCAACCAGACATGTGAATAATTAAATCAAAATTAATCCTTCCCTCAAAATTCATGCAAATTATGTGTCTATCATAGTCATTTTTAACTAAAAATAGATGAAAGCGAGTAAACAAAGTTTCACATCTTGGATAGCTACATAGTTGTTTCAGTACTGGCTTACAAACAGGAAAATGGGAGCTCTTTCCTATCCCCACAATGCCCTCCACCAGCAACTTCATAGAATCAGTTAATTGCTTCTATTTGGATTTAAGCTCATCTAACACTATCTATGGCCCTTAAACATCCAAAGTATTCATTTTCTTCCTCAAAGCTTAGAACTTTGTGCTTAAATTCTGCAAGCTTTGAGTAACTTGTTTTTGGTTCACTGATTATTTCAAATAAAGAGCACAGGAATTTTTTTGATGTTTCCAACATTCAAAAGTGCAATTTTGTGTACACTAACAGATTTCTAAACACATTGCCACCTTTCAAGAACTACAAACCAACGGCTAACAGTACAGGTTAATTATCAGATGTATTAAACTGTTCTAATAAACAGTAAAACTTTTCAGTTAAACAGAATAAATCATATGCCATAATATATTTAAATATGCAAAACAATATAAAACTAATGCATAATTATTTTGGAAGATAAGTTACAGCTTCCATTAGAGTTCAGGATTTTTTTAAAAATTACACAAACAACCTAAGCTCAAATTTGTTCAATCGACATTTCAATCCTTGAGAGAGTAACTTTGCAACATAATTTAAAAATGCCTTCTTGTACGTACAGAAGATATTAATTAGAAACCAATCTGAGCAGCAGGTGCTTCCTCTCACAAAAAGAATGAGAAGTCATTCCTTGCTGCCAATATATATATTAGACAAAGCAATACTGAAAAATTCATGGGGATGAATGGATTAGTCACTAACTAACCTCTTACCTATAGTTTGATGTACAGTGAAGAGCTGAATTACATAGACTTTACAGTTCAGGAACATTCATTCAGCCTTCAAGCTATTCATGTAGATCTTGGTTTGTCTGCATTTTATCTCCATCCACACATCTCGACATAATGTATTCTGCATCACTTTTAAATGGTCTACTACTAATTTTACGTTAATTGGGATTCTTCCACCATAAGAAAAGTTTCCACTCACCCCTTCAATATTTTTTCACCATATGGAAAAAATGGTCACGTAATAGGATTCAGTAATTCAGAGACTCAGGATAATGCTCTTGGAATCTGGGTTAGAATCCCACTTTGGCAGATGGTGTAATTTGATTGAATAAAAGTCTGGAACTAAAAGTGTAATGATTATCATAAAACCATTGTCAACTGTTGTAAAAACCCTCTTCATTCACTAATGTCCTCATTCAGTCTAGTCTAACCTGACTCCAGACTCTCAGCAACGTGGGTCTGAAACGTCCTCTGAAATGGCCAGAAAAGCCACTCAATTCAAGATCAATTAGAGATGTGCAACAAGTGCAGGCTCAGCCCAGCAACACCCACATCTTATGAAAGAATTTTTAAAAATTTAAATATCTCAATAAAATCACCTCTTAATCCCTACTTCAAAAAAAAACAAACAAGTTGTCCCTTTTAGACATACTAGCGTATTTGTGCTGCACACTTTTCAAAGCCAATAAAGCTCTCCTGTGCTAGGTGCTGAATGCAGTAGTCCAGATAAAGACTGAGATTCTGTTGGACCGGCAGGAGGATTTGTCCCCTGGTCACAGTACTATTGCAGAAAAGTGGGCTTGGCCCTTTATGGTTCCTGCTGCAATGGGTTTCATTATATCCAGCCCCGAAGTTTAACTGGGGCTCTGTACAGCTGGCTTTACCATAAAATATAAAATGTCCTATCAATTTTTAAATTTTTTGATTGTTGTTTTAACTACTGGTACTTTCCATACTTTCCTATAAATCTCTCCTTATCTAAAGTTCCCTAATGTTTGCCATAGGTCCAAGGTGAATCATTTCTCATACATCCAGAGTGAACCCCTGCTGCCTCAGCTTTTGTCATCTCATTTAATCTATAATCAACTTTTTACCCCCATCCACATACCTATTTATAGGTATGTATTTATAAGATGTATGTATGTATTTATAGGCTGTATTTATAAGATGCCAGCCATCTTATAAATACAGCTCTCTTCTGTCAAGAAAGTCATTTATAAATATAATGAAAAACTGTGGTCCCTGTACAGATCCCTAGAAGAAAAACGATAAATAATATTTTGCAAATTTGAGTACAGTCACTGTTCTAGTTTTCCATTTGCTACCTCCTAACCAATTTCTTATCCAAGTCAAAAAGTTGCCTTGGACTGCACATGCTCTCATTTCTGTTAAAAGGCGAATGCTTTCCATATCTTTGCATCTATACAAAATAACCTCCATAAGGACTCCCTTATCTAATGTGTTAGTTACCTTCTCAAAACAAACCATTCAGGCCTATAGGGCTATGCCTGCTTTTAAACTCCGGAAGCTTCCTTCCATCTTATCATAGAATCCTGACAATACAGGAGGACCACAATATCAGCACTATTAGAGACCAGAAAACCTCATTCGCCTGACGAAGGCCATAAAGCCAAAAGCTTGCGAGTTTACTATCAAATAAATCGGTTGGATTTAAAACTGGTGTTGTCAGACTTCTTACTGTGTTTACCCCAGTCCAACGCCGGCATCTCTACATCAATACAGGAGGAGACCATTTGGTCCATCAACACGCATCAACAACATTCTCACTCTATTTCTGTAATCTCACTTATTATCCTGCTAATCCTGACACTAGGATCGATTTAGCATGGCCAATCAATCTAACCTGCACATCTTTGGACTGTGGAAGGAAACGTAAGCACCTGGAAAAAACCCATGCAGACGTGGGGAGAATGTGCAAACACCAGATTGCGACCCAAGCTGGAAATTGAACTCAGGTCCCCGGTGCTGAGAGGCAGCAGTGCTAACAGCTGTGCTGCCCCAAATCAACCCTCAAATATATATTCTGCTGTTTTACTTCTCATATTTCTCCACCTTCCACTTAAATGCATCTATATTATTTGCCTCAATTATTCCATATTACATACACTAAAAGTGACTTCCTTATTCTATTCTCTAAAGAAATTTCTCCTCTTTTATGGTCATAGCTTTGGCCTCTCTTAGTGGAAACATCATCTCTAAATTATGAAGGTTATAGAATAGATGTAGTGACCCAAATTACCTTTCAGTCTTTCTGGAGGTATAAAAAATAAAGGAAATCTCTGTACAGTTCAAACAAAACTTTCTCTGACTTCGAAAATACTGATCTGCCTTTGAGATTAAATATTGTATTCTTTGTTTGGTGTCACTTTGCAACATTTACCATTGGGTCTACCACGATTCACAGGGCTCAATGTCATCGTTTCAGTGTCACTTACGAATAAGAGTATGGATGTTACCTATTTTTTCATTCACAGGTCGGTACTTTACATTTGTTAGTATTCAATTTAATTTACTATTACTACAATGGTGCCAGGAAACATTTGCCCAATTTCTAAGCTTTCCTGTTCTGACCCTTGCCCCATCTAACTTGGTGTCTTTTGTAATAAAAGCAAAAAAAACGTTGGAAATATTCAGCAGGTCAGGCACCATTTGTCAATGACTTTTCATCAGATCTGGCAATTGGTAGAGATGAACTTCTCAACCAAGGATTCTTCCCACTCTGGTTGACAGAGTCCTCGATCATGGCTGCCGCAGTTCCAGCGTTTTGCCTCTCATCCCTTCTCCTATTTCCCTTAACAACAATAGAGTCACTCTCACCTTCACTCTCCACCCCACATCTTCCATATTGAATGGATCATTTTCCGCCATTTATACCATTTCCAGCATGATGCTATCAAACTCATCTTCCCTTCCCCTCCCTTTTCAAAATTCTGAGGGACTGTTCCCCAAAACTCAGGTCCACTCTTCAATCACTCCCAATATCTTCCATGCAAACACAGGAAATGTCACACCTGTTCCTTTACCTCCTCTTTCCTCACCGTCCAAGGTCTCAAACACTCCGAGGTGAAATAGCAAATTATGCACCCTTCTTTTAATTCAGTTTACTGAATTCACTGCTCATAATCTGGTCTCATCAAATGCATTTGGCGGCTGTTTTACAGAACACCTCCATTTAGTCTACAGGCTCAATCTTGCTTGTCAGAGTCATAGAGGTTTACAGCATGGAAACAGGCCCTTTGGCCCAACTTAACAAAGAACAAAACAGCACGGGAAACAGGCCCTTCGGCCCAACAAGCCTGTGCCACCACCCCGATGTTCCCACCTCTACCCGCGATTCCTGTCCATGTTTATAGATCTATGGATTAAAAACCAAATTTGAGACAATTTAGGGAGAATTTGTTTTGCCAATTAGCCTAAGAGCACATTTTTGGGATGTGGGAGGAAACCGGAGCACCTGGAGAAAACCCACGCAAATACAGGGAGAATGCGCAAACTCCCACAGACACAGGCCCAAATCCACGTGTCTGGACAGCACAGCACAGCAATAGTCACTGAGCTGTCGTGTTGCCCATCAAATGGTCCAGGTCAAGCGTACACTAATGACGTGAAGCACTAGGATACTCTCGAAAGAAAAATCCAAGAGCAGCCCCCTCACAACCCATCGCGTGTATGCCCCTCATTAGACAAGGTGGACCAAAGCACCTGTAGGATAAAAACAAGTACATCAATATCATCATCTATTTACACACTTCCCAGAGACTCCCAAGGCTCATGATACCTATTTTAAATCAGTTTTCTATACCCTTCCATTCCCATTCTGTTCATGTACCCATCTAAGTATTTCTTAAATAACTCCAGACTACCTGCCTCCACCACTTTACTTGGCAGCGCATTCCATACCCCCACCACCCTCTGTGTGAAAAAACTCCCTCTAGCATCCAAATTATACCTTACCCCCCTCACCCTAAGCCCGTGACCCCTCGTGCTATTCGAGTCCATCCTAGGAAAGAGCTTAGCCCTGTTTACTCTATCTATACCCCTCATAATCTTGTACACCTTTATTAGATCTCCTCTAAGTCTACGTCTTTCTAAGGAAAACAGTCCCAATTTGCCTAACCTCTCCTCGTAATTCAGACCTTCTATACTTGGCAGCATCCTGGTAAACCTCCTCTGCACTCTCTCCAGAGTCTCCCCTTGCTGTCCAGTTTTTACTATGAAGCTAGTCCCAATTGCCCATGTTTAGCTCATATCCTTCTATGCTAATCTTAACCATGCAACAGTTTAAATGCTTTTAAAAGACCTGACTTGACTACTACCTCTGCCAGCTCGTTCCAAACACTCACCACTCTGAAAAAAATTGTCCCTGGATCTCTCCCCTCTCACCTTAAACCTATGCCATTTAGTTTTAGGCTCCCCTACTTTCAGGAAAAGATGTTGATAATCTATTTCATCTGTGCCCCTCATTATTTTATAGGGGTCATAGAGTCAGAGATTTACACAGGGAAACAGGCCCTTTGGCCCAACTTGTCCAAGCTGCCCTTTTTGTAAAAGCTGCTAAGCTAATCCCAATTGCCTACATTTGATCTATATTTCTCTATACCCATCATACCCACATAACTATCTAAATGCTTTTTAAAAGCTAAAATTGTACCTGCCTCTACTACTACTTTGACAGCTTGTTCCAGACACTCGCCACTCTATGAAAAAAAACCTCTCCTCTGGACACTTTTGTATTTCTCCCCTCTCAACTTAAATCTGTGCCCTCTTGTTTTAGACTCCCCTACCTTTGGGAAAAATAATGACCATCTACCTTGTCCATGTCCCTCATTATTTTATAGACCTCTATAACGTCACCCCTCAGCCTCCTCCGCTCCAGAGAAAAAAGTCCCAATCTATTCAGTCTCTCCTTATAACTCAATCCATCAAGTTCTGGTAGCATCCTAGTAAATCTTTTCTATACTCTTTCTAAATTAGTAACATACCTTCTATAATAGGGTAACGAGAATTGTACACAGTATTCCAAGTGTGGCTTTACCAATGTTTTGTACAATTTCAACAAGATGTCCCAACTCCCTGTATTCAACAGTCTGATCAATGAAACTAAGCTTGTCGAATGCCTTCTTCACCACCCTATCTGCCTGTGACTACACTTTTAAGAGCTATGGGCTTGTACCCCTAGATTTCTTTAGAACTTTCCCCAATTCACTACTATTAACTGAGTAAGTTCAAGCTACCAAAATGCGTCATCTCACATTTATCTAAATTAAACTCCATGCCATCAGTCAGCCCACTGGCGTAATTGATTAAGATCCTGTTGCAATCCTAGATAACCTTTTCACTGTCTGCTATGCCACCAATCTGGATGTCACCTGCAAACTTACTAACCATGCCTCCTAAATTTTCATCTAAATCAATACCATAAATGACAAAAAGCAGTGGACCCAGCACCGATTCCTGAAGCACACTACTGGTCAAAGGCCTCCAATTTGAAAAGCAACCCCTCACAACCACCGTCTTTTGTCACCAAGCAAATTTTGTATCCAATTGTCTACCTCACCTCAGATCCTGTGAGATTTAACCTATTGCAACAACTTACAATGCAGTACCTTGTTAAAGGTCTTGCTAAAGTCCACATACACAACGTCAACTGCACTCTCATCTAACTTCTTGGTACCGCCTTCAAAAAACTCAAATGTGAGAGACATAATTTTCCACTCACATAGCCACGCTGATCTACCCTAATCAGTCCATGCCTTTCTAAATGCATATAGAGCCTGTCTTTCAGAATACCTTTTAACAACTAACCGACTAGACTCAAGGCTCAGCAGCTCGTAGTTCCCAGGCTTTTCTCTGCAGCCCTTCTCAAATAAAGTCACAATATTTGCTTCCTTCCAATCTTCAGGAACCTCACTTGTAGCAGAGATATTTGAAATATTGACAGCTAGGGAACCCACAATTTTCTCCCTAACCTCTCACAATGTCCTATGGTACACTTCATCAGGTCCCAAGGATTTATCTACCTTGATGCACTTTTAGACTTCCAGCACCAACTCCTCAACTACATACACTGAAGACATCACTACTTAGTCCCCCAACATCTATGCTTTTCTCAATAGTAAATACCGATGAGAAACATTCACTTAGGATCTCACCCATTTCTTGTGGCTCTGCACATAGATGACCTCGTTGATCTTTCTTTCCCTCGTTACTCTTTTGCCCTTTATATATTTGCAAAAGCTCTTTGGATGCACCTTTGCCTTATCTGCCAAAGCAATCTTGTCTCTCCTTTTTGGCCTCCTGATTTTTCTGAACTCTACTCCAACACCCTTTATACTCTTTAAGGAATCCATTTGATCCCAGCTGTCTATGCATGTCATATGCCTTCTCTTTCTTCTCGATCAGGGCTTCAATACCCCAAGTCATCTAGGGTTCCTTATTTCTACCAGCTTTGCCCTTCACTCTAAAAAGAATGTGCTTACCCTGAACCCTGATTAACACACTTCTGAAAACCTCCCACTTATCAGCCATCTCTTTGTTTGACAACAAACCCCCCCAATCAACTTTTGGAAGTTTCTGTCTAATACCAACAAAATTGGCCTTGCCTCAATTTAGAATTTTAACTTTTGTGTGAGACCTATCATTCTCCATAGCTATCTTAAAACTAATGGAATTATGGTCACTGGTCTCAAAGTGATCTCTCACTAAGCTTTCCTTATTTGTCAAGAGGTGGTAAATTTTGCCCCCTCTCTAGTTGGGCCATTCATACTGAATGAGAAATTCCTCCTGAAAACACTCAACAAATTTCTCTCCATCTCAGCCCCTAGCGTGCTTGCTGTACCAATCAATGTTGGGAAAGTTAAAGTCCCCTTCGGTCACCATCTTTTTTTTTCTTGAAGCTATCTGTAATCTCCTTACAGATTGAATGTTTGCTCTTCAATTTCCCGCTAATTGGGGGTCTATAGTATGATCCTATCAAAGTGATCTCCCCCTTCTTACTTTTCAGTTCTACCCATATAGACTCAGTGGGCAAACCCTCAGAAATATCATAGAACAGTACAGCACAATACAGGCCCTCTGGCCCTCAATGTTGTGCTAAGCTTTGTCCGAGACCAAGGCCAATCTATCCTACTTCCTATTGTTCTGGTGTGCTCCACGTGCCTGTCCAATAACCACTTGAAAATTCCTATAGTATCCTCTATCACAGCAGGCAGTCCATTCCACACTCCAATCACTCTGAGTAAAGAACCTACCTCGGACATCCCTCCTATATCTCCCACCATGAACCTTATAGTTACACCTCCTAGTAACAGCTACATTCACCCAAGGAAATAGTCTCTGAACGTCCACTCTATCTATCCCCCTCATCATCTTATAAACCTCTATTAAGTCACCTCTCAACTTCCTCTGCTCTGAAGAGAAAAGCCCTAGCTCCCTCAACCTTTCCTCATAAGACCTATCTTCCAAACTAGACAGCATCCTGATAAATCTCCTCTACACTCTCTCCAATGCTTCTACATCCTTATAGTGAGGTGACCAGAACTGCACACAATATTCCAAATGTGGTCTCACCAAGGTCCTGTACAGTTGCAGCATAACTCCATGGCTCTTAAACTCAACCCCCTGTTAATAAACGCTTACACACTATATGCCTTCTTCATGGCTCTATCCACTTGAGTGGCAACCTTCAGAGATCTGTGGATATGAACCCCAAGATGTCTTTGTCCTCCACATTCTCAGATCCCTGCTGTTGACCCTGTAATCTGCATTCAAATGTGTCCTACCAAAATGAATTACCTCGCACTTATCAGGGTTATACTCCATCTGCCATTTTTCAGCCCAGTTCTGCATCCTATCAATGTCTCTTTGCAGCCTACAACAGCCCTCCACCTCATCCGCTACTCCACCAATCTTGGTGTCACCAGCAAATTTGCTGATCCACCCTTCAGCCCCTTTCTCAATACTGCCGTGATGTTCTCCCTAATCAAAAACAGAACTTCACCTCCTCTTTTATTCCAGTTCTATCCTTCCTATAGCATATGTACCCTGGAGCTGCCAGTCCTGGTCCTCATTTTGCCATGTTTCAGTAATAGCTATAATATCCCAATTCCATGTAACTATCCATGCGCTAAGTTCATCTGCCTTGCCTATCAGGCCTCTTGCATTAAGATACCTGCAATTTAATCTAGACTTCCCTTGCTATCTGCTTTGTTTTTGCCTGACCTGTCTAGTACTAGGATTACTGACACTGCTTTTAATATTTAACATGCTCTCTCTAACTTTCATGCTGTCTTCAATCTTCTGTTTCCCTATTACTTGGGGTCCCAGCTCCTTGCCAAACAAGTTTAAACCTTTCCGAGTGGCTCTAGCAAATTGCCCTGCCAGAACATTAGTCCTCCTCCAGTTTGAGTATAACTCTTTCCTCTTGAACTGCTCACCGTATCCCAATGGTCCACAAATCTAAATCCCTGCTCCTTGCATTCATTTACCTAAGCTAACACTCACTACCACATGGCTTAGGCAGTAGTCCAGAAATTATCCTCAAGGTCTTGCACTTCAACCTTCTGCTTAACTCTCAATATTCACAAGTCAGGATTTCATCCCTTTTCCTACCTATGTCTTTGGTCAGAATGTGTACAACAACCTCTGACTGCTCACCCTCCCACTTAAGAAAATCTTGCAACCACTCAGACATTCTCGACCCTGACACCAGGGAAGCAACACACCAGCCTGGATCTCGATCATGGCCACAGAAATGCTTGTCTGTGATTCTAACTTGTGAGTTCCCTATTACTAGCTCTGCAGCAGAACCAAGTGTGATGCCATAGTTACGCTGGTATTTTCCCTTGAGAGGCTATCCCCTCAACAGTAACCAAAACAGCATACATTTTCGAAGAAGCATTTTCTTCGAAAATGTGACTGAACACATTGACGAAGGAAGAGCAGTGGACGTGGTGTACGTGGACTTCAGCAAGGCATTTGATAAGGTCCCACATGCAAGACTTCTTGAGAAGGTGAGAGGCCATGGGATCCAAGGGGCTTTGGCCTTGTGGATCCAGAACTGGCTTGCCTGCAGAAGGCAGAGGGTGGTTGTGGATGGCTCTTTTTCTGCATGGAGGTCGGTCACCAGTGGAGTGCCCCAGGGATCTGTTCTAGGACCCTTGCTGTTTGTCATTTTCATAAATGACCTGGATGAGGAAGTGGAGGGATGGGTGAGTAAGTTCGCCGATGACACGAAGGTCGGTGGTGTTGTGGATGGTCTGGAGGGATGTCAGAAGTTGCAGCATGACATCGACAGGATGCAAGACTGGGCGGAGAAGTGGCAGATGGACTTCAACGCGGATAAATGTGTTGTGGTCCATTTTGGCAGATCCAACGAGATGAATGAGTACACTATCAAAGGTAGGAGTCTTAGCTGTGTGGAAGAGCAGAGGGATCTTGGGGTCCGGGTCCATAAGACTCTCAAATCGGCCTCCCAGGTGGAGGATGTGGTTAAGAAAGCTTACGGTGTACTGGCCTTCATTCATCGAGGGATTGAGTTCAGGAGTCAGGAGGTAATGCTGCAGCTTTATAGGACCCTTGTCAGACCACACTTGGAGTACTGTGCGCAGTTCTGGTCGCCTCACTATAGGAAGGACGTGGAAGCTATTGAAAGGGTGCAGAGGAGATTTACAAGGATGTTGCCTGGATTGGGAGGCATGCCTTATGAAGACAGGTTGAGGGAGCTGGGACTGTTCTCCCTGGAGAGACGAAGGTTGAGAGGCGACCTGATAGAGGTTTACAAGATGTTGAGAGGAATAGATAGGGTGGACTCTCAGAGACTATTTCCCAGGGCTGAAATGGTCGCGACGAGAGGGCACAGATTTAAGGTGCAAGGAAGCAAGTACAGAGGGGATGCTAGGGGAAAGTTTTTCACTCAGAGGGTGGTGAGTGAATGGAATCGGCTGCCGTCGGTGGTGGTCGAGGCGAACTCGCTGGGGTCTTTTAAAAGACTTCTGGATGAGTATATGGGATCCAATGGGATTGGGGGTTATAGATAGGTCTATGGCTGGGTAGGTTTTGATGTGTTCGGCACAACTTGTGGGCCGAAGGGCCTGTTTGTGCTGTAGTGTTCTATGTTCTATTTGAAAGGTGAATAACCATAGGAGACTACTGCACTACCTGCTTGCCTTTCTTGGTATTCACTCATCTACTTGACTGAACCTATGATGTGACAACCCCCCTGTAATTGCAGACACTGCCCCCGGTACGGTTTGTAGTGTGTTCAGCTGCACCTCCAACCAAACAATGCAGTCTGTGAAGAGTTGCAGCTGGACACAGCTCTTGCAGACAAAGTTGCCAGGGACACTAGATTGCTCCCTGATTTCTGGCACATCTGGCAGTACATTATGACATCTGGCAGGAGCATACCACTGCCCTAACTGTCCTTTTACAGTAAAGCAAATAACAGAATCTCAACTCACCTTTCCCATGCTTGTGGTCGCTACAGTGACTTTTGTTTGGCTAGAGGAGGGAGGGAAACATTGAAGTAGCGTTTGGAGTTTAACTGTCCCTTGACAACGGCTCCTCTACAAACCACTGCCTGGAAGCAGTGACTGCGTTG
The DNA here is from genome assembly GCA_024679065.1 of Sphyrna mokarran. NCBI lineage: Eukaryota > Metazoa > Chordata > Chondrichthyes > Carcharhiniformes > Carcharhinidae > Sphyrna > Sphyrna mokarran. The sequence continues at coordinate 75,757,728 of JAGIQG010000013.1, read as the reverse complement.
ATGCAAATTTTCACCCCAAACAGCCAATCAGCATCATCTCTCTTCTGCCCTCTACTTGCACACTTGCCATCACTTGGCGAGAGGAAGAGGGAAGCTGTTATTTTAATTCTCTGCCTTACTATCATGTTCTTGGCTTGCTGCATGGTTTGAAAGCAAAGCTCAATATTAACTTGAGAAATGACATATCATATTTTGACTAGGCATTTTACAGTCTTCCAGTCTCAACACCGAGTTTAACAATTTTCGACCAAGAACTACACCCACGCACACACAATTTCTCCTCTCTTCCTATAGAGTCAGAGATCACAGCATGGAAACTGACCTTTTGGCCCAACTTGTCTATGCTGTCCTTTTAAGCCCCTAAGCTAATTCCAATTGCGTGCATTTGGCCCATATCCCTCTATACATATCTTACGTCGAAATGCTTTTTAAAAGACAAAATTGTACGCGTCTCTACTCTGGCAGTTTGTTCCACACTCATCATCCTGTGTGAAAAAATTGTCCCTCTGGACACTTTTGTATCTCTTTTCTCCCACCTTAAACCTATACCCTCCAGACATCTTTCTTGTCCCTTATCCCACTCACCACATGCTCAAAGATTATTACAGCTCTAACTTTCCCCATTTCTCATGGAAAGTCAGTATATTGAAACATAACTCTGTTTCCCTCGCCACATATTGCTGCCCGATTTGATTGTTACATGATAAGATATAATGCCTCCTTTACTCATGTTAAAATATAACAAACTGTTACCAGCAGACAGAATTCCATATCTTCAAACTTCAAATTATAGGGATCAACAGGCGCAGCAAGCAAGCAACCAACCAACTTAAGGATGGCTGGCAAAGGACATTGAGCATATTTTTCAATTGTTTCAGTTGACTGATGTTAGAAATAAAAAGCAACCAGGATAAAAGAGACAGGCTACATTACAGTTCTTTGAAAATGGAATAAAAACCTTGTCTCTCCTCCCTAGCTGCTTCCATCTGGCTACGTAGCACACACAAAAATCTCTGACTTTTATTCCTAATATTATCCAAATTTTATTTAATGTTTAGGTAGATAAAATCTATTAAAATACTACCTTGTTAGATTTGTTCCTTACTTCCAGACAAAATATCTAGTGTAGAAACTTGCAAATTTTCTTCAGCGGTTTTAGCTTAGATCAACAGACACTCAAGTCTCTCCAGTGATACTCCACTTTTTAATCACATGTAACACTTAACTTCTCCACCTTTCACCATCCCTTCACAGCCCATGGCACTCCAACATCATATGCAGTTCATACTTTCCCCAATTTCCCTCACACCCCACTAATTTCTACCATGTTGGCAGATATTTTGTTTGTAGTAATCCTTCCAATGCAGTCTGTTTGTGCCTAAACGTCGAACATGCCTATACTCTTGCACTCGTCTATTTGTGCCCCACTGATTTAGCTTTGATACATTGTTCTTTCTTAAAATTGATTTCTGTTTCATCAATACCTCTTAAAACCAGCTCTCTTTTCAAAAACAGAGAAGTAGGACAAACATATACCCATTAGTAAGGATTCTGCAAGGATTCATCAAAATTGATGTTCACAAGAGATGAAGGAAAGCAAAATTGTGCAGACACTGTTCGTTGCTAATTTTAAAACTAACTTTTTGCTGAACTCAACAAGATGGTTATTACAAGTCAAATGGGTGTTTTAAAATCAAGGCATTGTTCAACGGGAGCCAACATAGATCAGCATAGATAAATGGAATATTAAAAAAATTGACAGAGTTTTGGCTGACCTCAAGTTTATGGTAAATGGGGGAGGCTGGTCAAGGGTGTGTTGTAAGGTCAAGTTTAAAGGTAACAAAAGCTTTACTGAATGGCAGAACAGATACAAAGGGCTAAATGGCCTCTTCCTGCTCCAGAATCCTTACTAATGGGAATATATTGTTGGTCAATTTCTCAATTTTTTTTTTGTTTTGAAAAGAGAGCTGGTTTCAAGAGGTATTGATGAAACATATGAATCAATTTTAAGGAAAAAGCAATGTATCAAAGCTAAATGTTCTATTATTATAGCAACACTCCAGAATACATTCAGCTGTTTGTTGATAGTTTTACATTAACCTCAGAATACTTTCCTGGCAATAAGTCTAAAGACATGTTGTACCAACCCACCCTGGCCATATACTCCAAGACCTTACATCTGTAACAACATAGCTCTCCATTCAGTACAAAAGTTTTTCTATTTTGAGAGTATTCTCTTCAAAAACACTTCATCAGTTGACAAAATTAACCATCGCTTGATAAAAACAAGTTCAGCATTTAGCAGACTCACAAACTTTGCCTCACAACAAAATTCAAAGTCTATTAGGCTGTGAATCTCAAGTCATTTCTTTATGGATGTACAACTTGGACAAGGCTGGCATCACATAGAAAAGCTAGAAACATTCCATCTTCGCTGTCTGAATCTTTTTGCAACATCAGACAGTAAGGCAAATCCCTAACACCATGGCTGACCAAGGCTAACCAAGGCTACATACCTGACATTGTGTGCGTGCTCAGAGTGGGTTGGTCATGTGGTTTGCATGGAGTCTTCCCACATCCCAGTACACTCCAGCCAGCTGAACACAGGAATCCACATCACAGGCATCGCAAACTTAGATATAAAAGTAATATGAAAGACAAACTCAGAGCTCACAAGCTGCATCCCAGAGCATATAGAAAAAGCAATCTTCAACAAATGGAGAAGTTTCTATCATTAAGCAATTTTTGACTTTTGAGAAGAAAAGATAAATGTCTTCAGAACAAGTGAACACAGTGCAAAACCAACATCTCCATCCAGCCAACGCTATGTTCATATGCAGCATTTGCAATCAATTACACAAACCAAGACTTGGCTAACATCACATGAGATGACATCAACATAGATTCTAAAAGTAGTCTTTTTTATTTGTTGCACACAAATCCATCAAAGCAATGGGTGAATCCATTAAGAAAGAAAGATAGACAGACATCATTTACAATTATAAGAACATAAGAAATAGGAGCAGGAGTGGACTATCTTGCCCTTCGAACCCGCCCCGCCATTCAATAAGATCACAGTTGATCTGAAGTGGATCAGTTCCACTTGCCCACTTCCTCTCCATAACAAAGAACAAAGAACAAAATGGCATGAGAAATAGGCCCTTCGGCCCAACGAGCCTGCGCTGCCACCCTGATGTTCCCACCTCTACCCGTGATCCCTGTCTATCCTTTAATTCCTTTGTCTACCAGAAATCTATCTACCCGTGACTTAAATATATTCAATGAGGTAGCCTCCACCACTTCAATGGGCAGAGAATTCCAGATATTCACCACCCTTTCAGTGAAGAAGTTCCTCCTCAACTCTGTTCTAAACTGCACCCCGCATCCCCCCCCCCCCCACCTTATTTTGAGACTGTGCCCTCTAGTTCTGGTTGCCTTTCTAAACAGAAAGAATCTCTCTATTTCTACCCTATCTAGCCTCTTCATTATCTTCTAAGTCTCTATAAGATCTCCCCTCAGCCTTCTAAACTCCACAAGTACAGAGCACTTCTATTTAATCTCTCCTCATAAGCTAATCCCCTCATCTTTGGTATCAGCTTGGTGAACTTTCTCTGTACTCCGTCCAAGGTCAATATATCCTTACGCAAATAAGGGGACCAAAACTGCACACTGTACTCTAATTGCAGCCTCACCAGTGCCTTGTACAGTTGTAGCAAGACCACCCTGTTTTTATATTCTGTCCCCCTCGAGATAAAGGCCAACATTTCATCGCCTTCTTGATCACCTGCTGCACCCACAGACTGAGTTTTTGCGATTCGTGCACAAGAATCTCCAGGTCCCTCTGCACGGTAGCATGCTGCAATTTTTCACTCTTTAAGTAACATTCCTTCCTATTATTTCTACCAAAGTGGATAACCTCACATTTGCTAACGTTATACTCCATTTGCCAGATCCTTGCCTATTCACTCAGCCTATCCAGATCTCTCTGCAGACTTTTCCTGTCCTCCACACAATTCTCTTTTCCACTCATCTTCGTGTCATCAGCAAATTTTGTTACCCTACACTCAGCCCCCTCCTCCAGATCGTTTATGTATTGGTAAACAGTTGAGGCCCCAGCACTGATCCCTGCAGCACTCCATTAGTCATCAACTGCCAACTAGAAAAGCACCCACTGACTCCAACACTCTGCTTCCTGTTAGATAACCAATCCTCAATCCACGCTAACACTTTACCCCCAACTAACCTTCTGCAGCAACCTTTTGTGAGGCACCTTATCAAACGACTTCTGGAAATCTAAAAACACCACATTTACCCGTTCCCCTCTGTCTACCACATTAGTCACATCTTCATAAAAATCCAGTAAAGTCATCAAATATAACTGCCCCTTCGCGAATCCATGCTGCATCTGTGTGATCAAACCATTCTTTTCTAGGGTGTCCTGCTATTTCTTCTTTGATGATGGATTCTAGCATTTTTCCAGCTATGGGCGTTAAGCTAACCGGCCTGTAGTTCCCTGCCTTTTGTCTGCTAACTTTTTTAAACAGCTGCATAACAGTAGCTGTTTTCCTATCTGCCAGAACACAATTAATCAAAACCAACACATCAAAAATAATTTATTACGTTAATGTCACTATCAATCAAATAAGGTTTCACAAGGTATTAGGACGTTTGCAAAAACCTGCCAAACAATTCACACACAATTCAAGACAGCCACAATTCATGGTCACAGGATCTTCTAAGTGGAGTGATCAGCAAGTTTGCAGGTGATACAAAGATGGCTGGACTTGCGGATAATGAGGAGCATTGTCAGGCGATGCAGCAGGACATAGATATTCTGGTAGCTTGGGCAGACAGATGGCGGATGGAATTCAATCCTGATAAATGTGAGGTGATGCATTTTGGGAGAAAGAATGTAGGGGGGAGGTATATGATAAAGGATAGACCTATTAAGAGTATAGAAACGCAGAGGGACCTGGGGGTGCAGGTAAACAAGTCTCTGAAGGTGGCAGAGCAAGTGGAGAAAGTTGTGAAGAACGCATATAGTATGCTAGCCTTTATAGGAAGGGGTATAGAATACAAGAGCTGGCCTTTAATGCTGCAGTTGTATAAAACGTTGGTTAGACCTCATTTGGAATACTGCGTCCAGTTCTGGCCGCCTTACTACCAGAAGGACGTGGAGACTCTGGAGAGAGTGCAGAGGAGGTTTACCAGGATGCTGCCTGGTATGGAAGGTCTGAGTTACGAGGAGAGATTAGGCAAATTGGGACGGTTTTCCTTAGAAAGACGTAGGCTTAGAAGAGATCTAATAGAGGTGTACAAGATTATGAAAGAGATAGAGAGAGTAAACAGGGTTAAGCTTTTTCCTAGGATGGACTCAAATAGCACGAGGGGTCACAGGCTTAGGGTGAGAGGGGTAAGGTATAATTTGGATGCTAGAGGGAGTTTTTTCACACAGAGGATGTGCTGCCAAGTAAAGTGGTGGAGGCAGGTAGTCTGGAGTTATTTAAGAAATAATTAGATGGGCACATGAAAAGAATGGGTATGGAGGGGTATAGAAAACTGATTTAAAATAGGGATCATGAGCCTTGGGAGTCCCTGGTGTAAATAGATGATGATATTGATGTACTTGTTTTTATCCTACAGGTGCTTTGGTCCACCTTGTTGTCTAACAAGTGGCATACACGCAATGGGTCGTGAGAGAGCTGCTCTTGGATCTTTTTTGATGGTATCCTCGTGCTTCACGTCGTTAGTGTACGCTTGACCTGGACCATTTGATGGGCAACACGACAGCTCAGTGACTATCACTGTGCTGTGCAGATACATGGATTTGGGCTTGTGTCTATGGGAGTTTGCGCATTCTCCCTGTGCTTGCGTGGGTTTTCTCTGGGTGCTCTGGTTTTCTCCCACATCCCAAAGATGTGCTCTTAGGCTAATTGCAAAACAGATTCTCCCTAAATTGTCTCAAATTTGGTTTTTTAATCCATAGATCTATAAACATGGACAGGGATTGCGGGCAGAGGTGGGAACATCGGGGTGGCGGCGCGGGCTCATTGGGCCGAAGGGCCTGTTTCCCATGCTGTTTTGTTCTTTGTTCTATGATGACCGGACCGCAGTGATCATCACATAGAAACACCATCTTCTCTAGCAGCTGCCATAGCAAAACATTTCAGGAAAAAAAATAAATTGAACTAATTAAAAATGACTCGAAGAAAATGTAACAAGAGTTAATATTTCAAACCAGATGACTTCCTGATCTACATGTGATAAAAGAATGCCTCACTGACATGTTATTATACTAGCCATGCATGATCCACAAAAACAAGTACTTGGAACTGTTCATTTGTTGTTTACATTGTTCTTTTACCCATTCATTCCCTTCTCAGAAAACGATCCACAGCATTAAGATATAATTCTTAATAAACTTTATTCTATGGAAACCTTACTAATCACATTTACCGTAACATTTGAGTGTTGAATTGATAACTTTGGAAACATATTGGCAGTTAGATTATGGCCAAAGAGAGTAAGGTAGTTTACAGAATCTGACCACTTGAAAACCATTTATATTAAAGTATGAGATATATAAATATGGGCAATACTTATAAACTATACTGGATGGTTGAAATGAGTAAAATTAGGTTGCCAGGAGCATTGTCTGTTTGCTTTCTTTCATATGATTTATAGAATCAACTGAAAGAAAAACCTACATACTACAGTGTTAATGCATTCCTGCTGACTTATTAAAGCAGAGTCTTCCTTTTAATGCCAAAATTACAACATTAATTATTTTCTTTTTTACCAAAATTCAGGGAACACAACATGAAGAGGGCTGGGAAGTATTTTTAATGTTTGCCTTTTTGGAAGGAAAAATAATCACTGAGACTATCTTTTTCTCATGAAGAAGAACCTCTTCAGTTTATCGAGTTTGAAAGTTAGATTCGAAGAAAATAAAAATCAGCCAGAGTTCCAATACCTAACACTTTTAGTGTAGATGTCAGGTGAAGTCTGCACCATATGTGCATGTACCTCATAAGTCAAATGTCTAAACCAGCAATCTAATTTTGTTGCTTTAAATTCAATTTTAAGACTTATGAATTAAAGCTCTAAATCAAGTCTTAACAATTAGAACAAGCTCTGACAATCTAACTGTTGAAAATGATTTGCATACTTACAATGAACAGAACTGCAAATCAGGCTTTAAGTTGGAACAGGACATAGATAAGTGAAACAAATCAGGTTTATTAGCTGAACGAAGGGTTGTGATTATACTGACCACAATTGCCTTTTAGGGCCGCTAAAAAAAACTCAATCTTGGATTATCATGACAGCTTTAACCATCACCATTTCCCACCATCTTCCCTCAGTTAAAAAATTAAATGTGTCACTCTAATCCCAACCTGCCGTTTTCAATTTCACTTAATTGTCCACATGAAATTCATTTTGTTTCACAAACAAATAATAAAAAGAAAACCAACCTATCACAGAGGTTTAATTTTAGTTTTATATTTTTATTTTATTTAAAGGAATATCAGGGCATCCCATCATGAGAAGCAGAATACATGCTACCCATTTGAAACCAGGATTAGCAGACCTGTTCTGTGACTCTGGCCATGTCAGCTCTTCTGGGCATTTTCAGCTGCACCCACTCCCCTCATAAATATAAGGGCTATTATTTTAACAGCATGCTAAAAATATTCTAGGCATTATTGGAATCAAATCACAAAAACCACAAGATGTCTCACAAACTAGAACCACTTCTAAGCTTCTCTAAAATTGTTTTATTTAGATTCGTGTTCATTCTACTTTGCGGTGCAATAATTTATGTAATATAGTCAGTCACCAGAAAAAATAGAGAATATTGATTAAATTAATTGGATTACAAAGGTGTTAGTTTCACTAATTCAATCAGAAAACGTACAAACATGATAATCAAGCTCTTCACATTTAGCTTCATTCAACCTAGTTCAAAGAATGCTTCACAATTCAATCAGTTGCTAATTACCTGATTTTTGTTTTATATATTTCTTCATGTCACTTTTTCTGTTCCAGTTAAAGGGGCTTGAAAATGCATTGTACCTCACAGGAATGAACAATACTGTTGACAACTTGCATCATAGGGGATGGTGTCTAATTTGGAGATGATGTTCCAATGCATCTGCTGCTCTTGACCTTTTACAAATTGGAGGTGCTACAAAACCTTGGTAACTTGCTGCCGCACATCCTGAAGTACACACTGCAATCACGATACCCTCGAAGTGGAAATATAAGAGGGTAAATGAGGTACCAATTAAGTAGGTCATTTGATATGGGTGATGCTGAGTTTACAGTGTAGTTGCAACTGTACACATCCAGACAAGCATTTGGCATTCTATTATGGAATGTTACAGCATTGAAGGAGGTCATTCAACCTAGGTGTCTCTTCTAACCCTCTGAATGGGCAATTGTCGTATTGCCATTCTCTTGCCTTTTCCCATACCAGTTCACATTTTTCCTTTTCAGATAATGATTCAATTTGCTTTTGAAAGCGCCAACTCACCCTGTCTCCAGCACACTCAGGCAGTGGACTCCAGATCACCAATCAATCACTGCAAATATAAAAGTTTCTCCTTGTGTTGCCATTGCTTCTTTTGTTAATTACCTTAAATCTGTGCCACCTGGTTTTCAATTCTTTCATAATTTTGGCATGAACCTTGGTTGAGGGCTTTGGGGCACTAGTAAATGAACCAGAGAACAAATAGCTCTGACCTGATCCAGTTGCCAAAACATGGTTATATGATTGCTCAAGTTGAGTTTCATTCAGTCTGATTCCCCCAGGATGTTGATGGTCTAAACTCAATGAGGGTAATCAAAATGAACGCCACTGGGAGGCGATTTGGACCTCATTTGTTGATGGTCATTACCTGATACTTGCATGGCACAATTAAACATTCCATTAATCCACTCAAGTCTGGATGCTGTCCTGTTCATGCAGCATATAGGCATTGTCTAGGACACAGCAAATGGAACTGAACAGTGACATCTTTAGCACACATCTCCACTTCTAAGTTGAAGATGTTAAGAAGGTCATTAATGAAAAAGCTAGAGATATTTCTCAGCAGCATTCTAGACCCAAAATACCTGCAGTAATGTTTGAAGCAGAGACTTAGGAAACCTTCTGGTAATGAGCTTGACATAAGATACATCAAACCCAATATAGCAAATATTTTCGACTATCGAAATTTATCCTCTGCTGCCAGAGGAATGCTTTCCCATCTTTGAACAGAAGAGCAACACATTTGATCCTCAAGTTTAAAGCTGCTTAGTAAATTTATTAAATAATGAAGTCAATTAATTTATAGATCGTTGACTTGATTCTACCTTAGTTTTAAAACTGATCCCAATGACATCCTCTCAAACCATTCTTTGTAAAGCCCCAACATCACATTTGATGGCACCAAACGGTACTACCTACAGGCTAATTACTGATCGTGATGAGCCCCAGCTAAGTCAAACAACAAAACGTTTGTTCCAAATCTGCTTCTCTCAGTACCAACAACACATCATTGATCACTGATGGCCATACTGAATAAAATGGGACACAAAGTTCCAGACTGTCTCAATTAATTTTCAAGAGCCCGTGGTTCCCAGTCCTTCTTCAACTCTTACATAGATCATGGAATCTGCAAAATAGATTCTGATTAAAATCACCAAATTTGATCAATTATTTTCAACACTTTTTTTGAGATATTAAGTCGAAACAACAACTTGCATTTATAAAGCTCCATTTAACATATTAAAACATCACAAAGCATTCATGGCAGCATTATTAAACAGAATTTAATCTGGAAAAGCCTTTTGTGATGCAAAAAAGAGAGAAGCACAATCTAATCAGACAAACAATGTTTAAATTAAAACTAGATTAAGAAAATAAAATAGGTCTCAAAACAGAAGTACTGTAACAGTATAGCCAGCGTGAATGTGAAACAATTTCAAAAATATCTAGATGCTGCAAAGCTTAAAGATATAATTTTAGATATAATGAAAAATAACTATTTTCAAAACCACAGATATATCACAGTCTTTTGTAAAACAAAGGATGTGAGATCACTATCACCAAGTATTTCATTAATAGTTGTGTAAATTTTCTTTCTTGAAAAAAACATTTTTTGTCTCAAGAGAGAAACAAGGAGAGTATCACATTAATTTTCATCGTGATAACAAGTTTTTCACATCTTTATTTTAAAATTTTATAATAAATAATGGCTGGAAATATGTAGGGTAGAGAACACAGCAGGAATTACTAAACTATTAGGTGTCCTATCTATATCAGGCAATAAATTAAAAATCTTGTACTTGACTGTTATATGAGGAGACACTAAGTTAGTTGGGATTATATTAATTGAAATTTAGAAGAGTGAGGGGTTCTCATAGGATTAGAGAGGGTAGATTCAGAAAGAATGCTCCCAATGATGTGGGAGTTCAGAACTAGGGGTTGTTTGAGGATAAAGGGGTGAACCTTTTGGAACTGAGGTAAAGAGAAACTTCTTCACCCAGATGGTGGTGAATATGTGGAATTTGCTACCACAGAAGAACTTAGATATAGCTCTTGAGGTTAAAGGGATCAAGGGAATGCAGTGAAGGTGAGGTCGGGGTTTTAATTCAATGATCAGCCATGATTATAGTGAATTAGTACCTACATTATGCCTTTTGTGCCTCAGGATATCCCAAAATGATACATATTAATTCTGTTCTAGAGTGTTGGTAGACAGATGAGAATTGGCGAGGACACTGGGAAAAGACCCCTACTCTTCTTTGAATAGTGTCATGGGCTTGTTTACATCTATCTGTATATGCAGACAGGTAAAATATTTTATCAAGGCCCTGAAAAACAGCAGCTCCAACACTGCAATGCTCCTTTAGGATTGCATTGAAGTAACAACCTAGATTATGTGCTCAAGTTTATGAATTGCTTGAACTCACAACTTCCCACCTCAGAAGTGAGAGTGACTACTGAATTTCTTTTCACTACTGAGAACTGAACATATTCTATCTGCCTAAATTCTTCCTCAGCATTTCCAATACAGGCTGCCATTGATTGTGATAACCAATGCAGAAAAGCAGCAAGATAAACATATTGCTCCCAAGAGTGAAAATTAACTTCTGGTGTGTGACAATTGAAATAACAAAGCAAAAGGAAAAATATGCATCCTTTATTGTATATACAACAGGCCACAACACTGGGAGCATTATTTTCAATAACAATAGATTGACAGGGTAGATTTAAAAATAATGAACGACAACGGAGGTTGATCCAAAACAACACCATGTAGGAAACAAATTAGTATTTATACAGCACTTCATTATGTCCTCAGGATATTTGAGAGAGATTCACGATTAATTTTGATGTAGATGCTTCTGTAGATCACATAATATATATAGCAAGGTGTCACAACAGCAAACTAATGAACAAACTTTCCATCCACCTGAACAAGCAGAGGGAATCTTGGTTAGCCTCTCACCCAAAAGGAGGAAGCCTGGTCAATGGTATACTCCATTGGAACTATGAAGCATCAGCCTGCTCAAGTCCATTAGCAGAACTTTAACCTACAGCTTTGTGACTTTGAGGTGAGTTAATCAACTGAACAAAGCTGAAATTTTAAGCTTTTTCACAACATAGATGAAAGAACTGAAGGAGAATGATGGTATTCTCCAAACCATTATGTCACATTCAAGGGAAGCTGACCTGGGTAAACATTATCTGCTTTAACTGGAATGCACTTATAATTAATTCTCTGTGGTTGGCCATTTACCGAACCCCTCAATCCTAACATAATTTTTAAGAATAGTATGTTTCAACAAAATTGTTGGATTTAGCGTTTGATATAAAAGAGAATAACGTCAAACAACTGAAATACGGACCACATGTTGAGAAACGAAAGAGAAACATTCCAAAAATTAACAAATCATTGCTTTGTTGTGTGGTGTTATATTTAGTTTGAAAGCAGAGGAAAGTGAAACTGAAGTCCACATTTGGCATTGATCAGGGCATTTATGGCTTTCTATCTATCTCAAACTCAGTGTTTACAAAATAATCAGTTGAGTAACCTGAACTGTCATTCAGACAGTTTCAGTTTAAGAGTGAAAAGCATTGCACTAAATGCTGAATTTGGTTCAAGTTCTGTATGCACACATTTTAATACTGAACACAATTAATCACAAAATCTTCCAGTAGATGTGGTCCACTGTAAGCTATACTAATTCTCTGAACCAGCTATCCTATTTTGGCAAAGGCCTTGATCTTTCCCCATAGGTCTGATACATTTCCCCTTCAACTTTTCGGGCAATGCAGTCCAGATAACAAATCGCTGTGTAAAAGCGAAAATACAGAGACAGATTTCACTCAGCAGTATGTCAAATACAGCTGTCACAGTACTGTTTTTAGCTTATTACCTGTACCCCTCAGCTAACTTGGTATTCCAAATGTGTTTATGCCTCCACTTATGCTCCACCCAGGCAAAACTGAACATCTCCCCCACCCAGCGCTTCCTCCCATCCTCCATGTGACCACAGTCCCTCCCAGCCCACTACCCCCATCTTCACACTCAAATTCTCTTCTCGCAATGCTCACCCTCATCCTTTCTTCTGCATCTTCACCAACACTCCTCCAACCCCTGGCCCACGCTCCCCCATCCCCGACCCATACTCCCCTATACCCTCTACCCAACCCACGCTCTCCCATCCCTACAACTCAACCCATGCACTTCCCCACTCCAACCAACCTACATTCATTCACACCCATTCCCTCACCCTTAGGGCCCATGCTTCCCCACCCCTCATCCACACACACTCCTCCATCCCCCATTTGCTGTCCTCCACTTGCCCTCCCTCTCCACCCCGCCCTCCCCCACCACCCCCCCCCCAACTTGCCCTCCGCCTCCGTCCCCCCCTCCCGCACTTGCCCTCCGCCTCCGTCCCCCTCCCTCCCTCCTTGCTCTCCCCCTCCATTTCCCCCTCCCCTTCCCCCTTCTCCACCCTCCCCCGCCCCCTCCCTCCTCCCCTGCCCCTCCCCTCCCCCCCCTCCTTCCTTCCCCCCCCCCTCCCTCCCCTCCCTCCCCTCCCCCCTCCCCCCCTCCCTCCCGTCCCTCCCCTCCCTCCTCCCCCTCCTCCCCCCTCCGCCCCCCCTCCTCCTCAGCCTCCCCTCCTCCCCTCCCCCCTCCCCCCTCCCCCCTCCCCCTCCCCTCCCTCCCCCCTCCTCCTCCCCCCTCCCCCCCCCGTCCCCCCTCCCCCGTCCCCCCTCCCCCGTCCCCCCCCCCCCCCCCTCCCCCCCCCCCCCCGCCCTCCTCCGTCCCCCCTCCCCCCGCTTGCCCCTCCTCCCTCCCCCCCTTGCCCTCCTGCCCTCCTCTCCTCCCCCCCCCCCGCTTGCCCTCCTCCTCCTCCCTCCCCCTCCCCCGCTTGCCCTCCTCCTCCCCCTCCCCCCGCTTGCCCTCCTCCTCCTCCCTCCCCCCCCCCCGCTTGCCCTCCTCCTCCCTCCCCCCCTCCCCCCTCTTGCCCTCCTCCTCCTCCCTCCCCCCGCTTGCCCTCCTCCTCCCCTCCCCCCCTTGCCCTCCTCCTCCCCCCCCCCTCCCCCCTCCCTCCCCCCCCCCCGCTTGCCCTCCTCCTCCTCCCTCCCCCCCTCCCCCCGCTTGCCCTCCTCCTCCCTCCCTCCCCCCTCCCTTGCCCCCCCTCCCCCCTCCCCCCGCTTGCCCTCCTCCTCCCCCCTCCCCCTCCTCCTCCCCCCCTTGCCCCCCTTGCCTCCCCTCCCTCCCCCCTCCCCCCCGCTTGCCCTCCTCCTCCCTCCCCCCCCGCTTGCCCTCCTCCTCCTCCCTCCCCCCGCTTGCCCCCTCCTCCTCCTCCTCCCCCCCCTCCCCCCGCTTGCCCTCCTCCTCCCTCCTCCTCCCTCCCCCCTCCCCCGCTTGCCTCTCCTCCCTCCCCCCTCTTGCCCTCCTCCTCCCTCCCCCCTGCTTGCCCTCCTCCTCCTCCTCCTCCCCTCCCCCCTCCCCCCGCTTGCCCTCCTCCTCCCTCCTCCCCCCGCTTGCCTCCTCCTCCTCCTCCCTCCTACCCCCTCTTGCCCTCCTCCTCCCTCCCCCCTCTTGCCTCCTCCTCCCCCTCTCCTCCCCCCCCCCCTCCTCCATCCCCCCGCTTGCCCTCCTCCTCCTCCTCCCTCCCCCCGCTTGCCCTCCTCCTCCTCCTCCTCCCCCCTCCCCCCCGCCCTCCTCTCCCCCCCTCCCCCCTCCCCCCGCCTCCTCCTCCTCCCCCCCCCTGCCCCCCGCTTGCCTCCTCCTCCTCCTCCCTCCCCCCGCTTGCCCTCCTCCTCCTCCTCCCTCCTATCTTGCCCTCCCCTCCCTCCCCCCTTTGCCCTCCTCCTCCTCCCCCCGCCCCCCGCTTGCCCTCCTCCTCCTCCCTCCCTCCCCCCGCTCCTCCCCTCCCCTCGCTTGCCCTCCTCCTCCTCTCCCTCCCCCTCCCCCGCTTGCCCTCCTCCTCCCTCCCCCCTCCCCCCGCTTGCCTCCTCCTCCTCCTCCCTCTCCCCCGCTTGCCCTCCTCCCTCCTCCCCCCCCCCCCTTGCCCTCCCCTCCTCCTCCCTCCCCCCTCCCCCCGCTTGCCCTCCTCCTCCTCCTCCCTCCCCCCCCCGCTTGCCCTCCTCCTCCTCCTCCCCCCCCCCCCCCGCTTGCCCTCCTCTCCTCCTCCCTCCCCCCGCTTGCCCTCCTCCTCCTCCTCCCTCCCCCCCCCCCCCGCTTGCCCTCCTCCTCCTCCTCCCTCCCCCTACCCCCCCGCTTGCCCTCCTCCTCCTCTCCCCCCTCCCCCCGCTTGCCCTCCCTCCTCCTCCTCCCCCTCCCCCCGCTTGCCCTCCTCTTCCCCTTACCCTCCTCCTCCCCCCCTCCCCCCGCTTGCCCTCCTCCTCCTCCTCCATCCCTCCTCCCCCGCTTGCCCTCCTCCTCCTCCTCCCTCCTCCTCCCCCCCGCTTGCCCTCCTCCTCCTCTCCTCCCTCCCCCCTCCCCCCCCTTGCCTCCTCCTCCTCCTCCCCCCTCCCCCCGCTGCCCTCCTCCTCCTCCTCCCCTCCCCCCCCTCCCCCTCCTCCCTCCTCCTCCCCCTCCCCCCGCTTGCCCCCTCCTCCTCCTGCCTCCTCCTCCTCCTCCCTCCCCCGCTTGCCCTCCTCCTTCCTCTCCCTCCCCCGCTTGCCCTCCTCCTCCTCCCTCCCCCCTCCCCCCGCTTGCCCTCCTCCTCCTCCTCCCTCCCCCCGCCCCTCCTCCTCCTCCCCCCCTTGCCCCCGCTTGCCCTCCCTCCTTCCCCGCTCTCCCCCTCCTCCTCCCTCCCCCCGCTTGCCCTCCTCCTCCTCCCCCCGCTTGCCCTCCTCCTCCCTCCCCCGCTCCCTCCTCCCCGCCCTCCTCCTCCTCCCCCCCCTCCCCCGCTTGCCCTCCTCCTCCTCCCCCCTCCCCCCTCCCTCCCTCCCCCCTCCCCCCCGCTTTGCCCTCCTCCTCCCTCCCCCCTCCCCCCGCCTTGCCCTCCTTCCCTCCTCCCCCTCCCCCGCCCCTCCTCCTCCCTCCCCTCCCTCCCCCTCTTGCCCTCCTCCCTCCTCCCCTCCCCCTCCTCCCCCCCCCTCCCCCTCCCCCTCCTCCTCCCTCCCCCCCCCTCCTCCCTCCCCCCTCCTCCCTCCCCTCCTCCCTCCCTCTCCTCCCTCCCCCCCCCTCCTCCTCCTCCCCCTCCCCCTCCTCCCCCTCTCCCCTCCCTCCCCCCCTCCCCCCTCCTCCTCCCTCCCCCCTCCCCACCCCGCTTGCCCTCCTCCTCCTCCTCCCGCCCCTCCTCCCCGCCCCCGCTCTTCCCCCTCCTCCTCCTCCCTCCCCCCGCTTGCCCTCCTCCTCCTCCTCCCTCCCCCCGCTTGCCCTCCTCCTCCTCCCTCCCCCTCCCCCCGCTTGCCCTCCTCCCTCCCCTCCCCTCCCCCCCGTCCCCCCTCCCCCCGCTTGCCCTCCTCTTCCCACTTGCCCTCCTCCTCCCTCCCCCCTGCTTGCCCTCCTCTCCTCCCTCCCCCTCCCCCCCGCTTGCCCTCCTCCTCCTCCCCCCTCCCCCCGCTTTGCCCTCCTCCTCCTCCCCCCGCTCCCCCCCTGCCCTTGCCCCCCTCCCCCCTCCTCCCTCCTCCTCCCCCTCCTCCTCCCCCGCTTGCCTCCTCCTCCCTCCCCCCCTCCCCCCTCCCCCCCCCTCCTCCCCCCCTACCCCTCCCCCCTCCCCCCTCCCCCCCCCCCCCCCCCCCTCCCACCTGCCCTCCCCCCCCCTCCTCCCTCCCCTCCCCCCTCCTCCTCCCTCCCCCCTCCTCCTCCCCCCCCTCCTCCTCCCTCCCCCCTCCTCCCCCTCCTCCTCCTCCTCCCTCCCCCCCCCTCCTCCCCTCCCCCTCCTCCTCCTCCTCTCCCCCCTCCCTCCCCCTCCCCCTCCCCTCCTCCTCCTCCTCCCCCCCTCCTCCCTCCCCTCCTCCCCTCCTCCTCCCCTCCTCCTCCTCCTCCCCCCCCCTCCCCCCTCCTCCCCTCCTCCTCCCCCCCCTCCCCCCCCTCCTCCTCCCCCTCCCCCCTCCTCCCCTCCCCCCGCTTGCCCTCTCCTCCGTCCCCCCTCCCCCCGCTTGCCCTCCTCCTCCGTCCCCCCTCCCCCCCGCTTGCCCTCCTCCTCCTCCCCCACCCCGCTCCCTCCTCCTCCGTCCCCCTCCCCCCGCTTGCCCTCCTCCTCCGTCCCCCCTCCCCCCGCTTTCCTCCTCCGTCCCCCCTCCCCCCGCTTGCCCTCGCTCCTCCGTCCCCCCTCCCCCCGCTTGCCCTCCTCCTCCTCCCCCCTCCCCCCTCCCTGCTCCTCCCCTCCTCCTCCCCCCCCTCTCCCCCGCTTGCCCTCCTCCTCCGTCCCCTCCCCCAGCCCCCGCTTGCCCTCCTCCTCCGTCCCCCCTCCCCCCGCTTGCCCCCTCCTCCGTCCCCCTCCCCCCCTCCCTTCTCACTTGCCCTCCCCACTTAACCCCCATCTCCTCCCTTCATCTAACCTCACCCTCTTAGCCGCTCCCATCTACAACTTCGCCCCCCTCCCTTTTGTTACCCCCCCCCACCCCCGCCCACTATATTCCAGGCCTGCATAAGCGGGCTCCATCTCCACTTACCCCCGGAAGCCAAGCCGAGTAGTGCTGACTGGCTGATGCTCGTATACTGGAGCAAGCTCCCTCTCGGTATGGCCGCCTCATCTCCTCAACGGAGAATCAGGCACTCTCCAACCGGTACCAACTGTCAGCACTGCCGCCATCTTCCTGGCCGCAGCGCGCGTGCGCGACCGGCTGGAGTCTATCAGCAGCTCGAGCTGCCTGAAGAGGCGACGGCAAGATGCCGTTAGATGGCAGCTGAGCCATTCACAGGCCCACATCGGCCTCTTTACAGTTATTTTCCCTATGCTCAGTGTTGTAATATGGTCAATTTGAGCAAAACAAATTTCCAAAAACAATAATTAGGTCAAATGTTGTTTCATGTTTTCATCATGTGAATTGAGGGATGAACATTCGCCGGGCTTCAAGTGAAGAATCCCCTACTCTTCCACCAGAAAAGGACAGTTTAACATTGTGCCAACTGAGTGTTGTCCCATTCAACCTCAAGGCAGAAGTATTGAAGGAGGATGGTGTCGTTAGTCTCGTCAACAATTGCTGCTGACAGGTTGAGAAGAATGATAAGGCTAATTAACCCCATATGATGCCATTTGTGATTTAATTAAAGCTATGCTATACTGTGGGCAAAAGTGGAAATCTGTTTGGTAGGTTTCAAACATGTATGAAGCTGAGCACTAGAGGTTTCATTACATGACTTGCCCCACACTCAAGTTCCACAGATGGCAATTTAATATCATCAGATAATGTTTCACAATGTTGATAGCAGTAACTTCCCTGCTCTTCAAAATATGAGTCATAAAAGCCATGGAGTCTTTTACATAAAGTGAGCAAGTACATGGAGCCTTGGTTTAACATCTCATTCCAAAAAATACATTGCCAACGTGCAACACTCTCTCAGTGCTACACTGGAGTGTCAGCCCTGATTTGATTTATTATTGTCACATGTGATAGACGGAAAAGTATTCTTTCTTGCATGCTATAAGACAAAGCATACTGTTAATAGAGAAGGAAACAAGAGAGTCAAAGCTAGGGTGTAGAGAAAAATCAACTTAATACAGATAGCTCCATTCAAAAGTCTGATGGCAGTAGAGAAGAAGTATTCTTGCGTTGGTTGATATGTGACCTCAGACTTTAGTGTCTTTTTCCTGACAGAGGAAGGTGGAGGAGAGAATGTCCAGCTGCATGGGGTCCTTAAGGATGGCTGCTTTGCCGGGGCTGTGGGAAGTGTAGACAGAGTGGGAGATTGGTTTGTGTGATGAATTGGGCTACATTCACCACTTTTTGTAGTTTATTGCTGTTTTGGGCATAGCAGGAGCCATACCCAGCTGTAATATAACCAGAAGAAATGCTTTTTATGGTGCATCTGTAAAAGTTGGAGAGAGTCACAGCTGGCATGCCAAATTTCCTTAGTCTTCTGAGAAAGTAGAGGCTTTGATGGGCTTTCTTAACTATAGTTTTGGCATGGGGGGGGACCAGGACAGGTTGTTGGCGATCTGGACACCTAAAAACTTGAAGCTCTTGACCCATTCTACTTTGTCCCTGTTGATGTAGACAAGGGCATGTTCTCCTCTACACTTCCTGAAGTCAATGACAATCTCCTTCATTTTGTTGACATTGAAGGAGAGATTATTGTTACCACATCAGTTCATCAGATTCTCTATCTCATTCCTGCACTCTGCCTCATCATTGTTTGAGATCTGACACACTACGTGACGTCTTCAGTAAATATGAAAATTGAGTTGGAATTTGGTCACACATGTCATGGGTGTATAAGGAGTATAGTAGCGTGCTAAGAACACAGCCTTATGGAGCACTGGTATAGAGATGTTCATGGAGGCAGTAATGTTGCCTATCTTTACTGATTGTGGATTAGAAAGTTCAGGATCCAGTAAAAGTTGCTTTATTAGTCACAAGTAAGGCTTACATTAACACTGCAATGTAGTTCATGAAATTCCCGTAGTCACCACAGTCTCAACCTGTTCGGTTCAATGCACATAACCATCACATCTTTCAGAATGTGGGAGGAAAGCAGAGCATCCCAAGGAAACCGACACAGACACGGGGAGAATGTGCAAACTCCTGGAATTGAACGCAGGTCCCAGATGTTGTGAAACAGTAGTGCTAACCATTGTACTATCATACGAGAGAGAGTGAGGAGCCAAACTCCAGGCTACAGAGTTTGGAGCTGAGTTTCATCAGAATAATGGTGCTGGAGGCTGAGCTGTAGTCAATAAATGAGAGTCTGACATAGATGTATTTGTTATCTACATATTCCAGGGTTGAATGCAGGATCACAGTGATGGCATCTGCCATGGACCTGTTGCTATAGTAGGTGAACTGTAGTAGATCCAGGTAGTCCAGGAAGCTGGAATTAATTCATGCCATGATTAGCCTTTCAAAGCAGTTCATAATGATGGATATCAAAGTCACCAGACAGTAGTTATTAAGGCATGCTGCTTGGCTTTTCTTTGGTACTGCGATGATGGTCATCTTCTTGAAGCCTCAGATTGTTGTGAAGATGCAAATATCTCCGCCAACTGATCCTCACAGGACCTGGGCCAGTCGCTTTTCGTTCGTTGACTTTTGAGAAAGCTGCTCTGACATCTACAATGGTGAATTCAGATACAGGCTCATCCAAGGTTTCTAGCTGACCTCTTGCTCAAAACGGGTGTAGAATGTATTGAACTCATTTGGAAAGGGTGCATTGGAGCCGGCAATTTTACATACCTTCACCTTATAACCTGTTTGGTCTTGCGGATCCTACCATGGTTGGTGGGGGTCTGTGTGCCTAGCCTGAGATTCTAGTTTGGTCCGGTACTGTCATTTGGCATCTTTAATGGATCTCTTTAGAACGTATCTAGCTTTCTTGTACTTAATCCAGAACAGGAGGAGCGAACCTAGAGGAAGTCTGTTCCAGCAGGCATGGAGAAGGATGGGAAGCAACAGAGACAGCTGAAGAGATGGTTTCAGTTTTAATAACAAAGTGATCTGCGAACTCTTAGAACCGTAGAATCCCCACATTGTAGAAAGAGGCCATTGGGCTGATAGAGCACCAACAACCTTCCTATCCCCATAACCCCACACATTTATGCTGCTAATCTCTTTGACACTAAGGGGCAATTTAGTATGGCCAATCAACCTAACCTTCATTTCTTTGGGAGGGAATCAGAGCACTCAGAGGAAACCCAACATAACAGACACAGGGAGAACATGCAGCGGCCACACAGACAGTCACCTGAGGCCAATTGAACCCAAGTTCCTGGTGCTGTGAGGCAGCAGTGCTAAACACTATGCCACCATGTTTGGTCTTCACTCTTCGGAGCTGAGTGCCATGGCAAGAGGTTTAAGAAGACAGTTTTTAGCGGAGAAAGGAAGCTGAAAATTAGCTTTGTATTCTAAGATGATGCTACAATGATGATCAATTCTAGCAAAGGGTGACAGGAGCTGATAGTGCTATATGTAGTTGAACCAAATCTAGTGATGAATTGCTAAACCAGTTGTCTGTTATGACCATTCAAAATGAGAAGTTAATGATCTTTTCAAATAGTTTTAGCTTCAAATTTAATTTGAATAACACAGGTTTCCTGGAAACAGGCCAAGAAAATGGAGATAAGTTTAAGCAGCTATTCAGTGGGCATTCAAAACTCTAGGTGAATTGAAGTTCACTTATTGCAGTTGCTGTTTCAGATCCCTATGGTAAATGTTTGTCTTAGAGTGATTTTACGGCAAAAGCTTTTTCAAGATTAGAGGATTTCAAACTAGTATCATCAGGATGGAGGTGCCTTCAATATGTTTGACAGCATATTAAAAGAAGAAGGCCATCACTATCCATAATCGTGAGATCAGGACTGTGGTGCAGCAGTGCTGAGGAGAGATGACAATGGCCAAAATTACTGGACTCTCGGCATCCGTGTACTTTCCCTCCCAGGATTCTATAAGTGCATTAAATTGCACAAAGACCAAGTTAATTTTTTCAACTGTCACAAATGATATATTCAGATCTTCACTGCACCCTTGACTGCTTTTGCACTAAACAATTTATCAACCACATAGTGCAAATCTGTCCAATGGACCACATCCCATACTGACATTCTTAATGAAACAAATGAAAGAGCAAGTTGATCCATGTGGAACAAAAATGGACAAGAATTGAAAATGCTACAGATTGGAGGATAGTTAATGTAAGCCTGCTATTCAAAACAGGTGGTAAAGAGAAAACAGGAACTATAGACCAGTAAGCCTAACATTGGTAGTGGGGAAATTGCTAGAATCCATCATCAAGGGATTCATAACGCAGCATTTGGAAGGCAGTGGTATAATCAGACAAAGTCAGCATGCATTTACAAAAGGAAATAATGCTTGACAAATCTACTGGAATTGTTTGAGGATGTAACTAGTAGAGTTGATTGAGGAGAACCAGTGGATATGGTTTATTTAGACTTTCAGATGGTTTTTGACAAGGTCTCACATAACAGAGTACTGTGTCAAATTACAGCACATGGGATTGCAGGTAATGCTTGAGATGGATAGAAAGCTAGTTAGCAGATAGGAAACAAAGAGTTGGCATAAATGAGTTTCTTTCTGATTGATAGTCAGTGACTAGTAGTGTTCCACTGAGATCTGTAGTAGGACGCCACTTGTTCATATTATACATTAAAGATTTGGAAGAAAGAACTGAATGTATTATCTCCAGATTTGCATATGATACAAAGCTGGGGGGAGGGTGAGCTGTGAAGAAGATGCAAATCACGCTTCAGCGTGATTTGGACAGGCTGAGTGTGTGGGATTACTGCATAGTACGTACAGTATAATGTGGATAAAATGTGAGGTTATCCACTTTGGTAGCAATAATAGGAAGACAGATTATTACTTGAATATGTGTAAATTGAGAGAAATGGATACTCAGCGAGACCTTCGTATCCTTGTGCATCAGTTACTGAAAGTAAACAGCAGGTACACAGGCTTAAAGAAGGCAAATGTCATATTAACAATTTGGATGAGGGAACAAAATATAAGATCTCAAAGCTTGCAAATGATATTAGGTCGGGTGGGAAAGTGAACTGTGATTGGGTAAGTGGGCAAATCAAAGGCAGATGCAGTATAATTTGGATAAATGTGAGATTATTCACTTTGGAAGCAAAAACAAGAAGGCAGATTACTACCTGAATGGCTGTAAATTGGGAAAGGGGAGCGTGCAGCAGCATTTGGGTGTCCTTGTGCACTAGTCGCTGAAGATAAGCATGCAGGTGCAACAGGTAGTAAAATAGGTAAATGGTATGTTGGTCTTCATTGCAAGAGATTTCAAGTATAGGAGCAGGGATGTATTGTTACAATAATACAGGGTATTGGTGAGGCCATACCTGGAATAGTGTGTGCAGTTTTGGTCTCCTTTTCTGAGTTCTTGCTCTTGAGTGCAGCAAAGGTTTACCAGGCTGATTCCTAGGATGGGGAGACTAATGTATAAGGAGAAATTAAGTAAGAACTAAGTTAGGATTGTTTTCACTGGAGTTCAGATGATTGGGGGGGATCGCATAGAGACTTATAAAATTCTAATAGGACTAAACAGGATAGATACAGGAAGGATGTTCCTGATGGTGGGGGTATCCAGAATCAGGGGTCACAGTCTGAGGATACAGGGTAGACCATTTAGGATGAAGATGAGGAGACATTTCTTCACCCAAAGAGTGATGAGCCTGTGAAATTCATTACCACAGTAAGCATTTGATGCTAAAACACTGAATGTATTTAAGAGCCGAGTGGATATAGCACTTAGGACAAACGGGTTCAAAAGTTATGGGGAAAAAACAGTATTAGGCTGTTGAGTTGGATGATCAGCCATGATTATGATGAATGGCAGAGCAGGCTCGAATGGCGTCCTGCTGCTACTATCTTCTATGTTTCTATAGTATGTTGGTCTTCATAGCAAGAGGATTTGAGTAAAGGAATAGGCATGTTTTGCTGCAATTGTGTAGGGCATTGGTGGGGATACACCAGGAGTATTATGTGCAGTCTTTATCTGAGGAAGGATGCTCTTGTTATAGAGGGAGTACAGCAAAGGTTTATCAGGCTGATTCTTGGAATGGGAAGTCTGTCATATAAGGAGAGACTAAGTTTCTTATATTCACTGGAAGTTAGAAATGTGAGAGGGGATCTCATCAAAACTTGTAAAACTCTAACAAGGTTAGACAGGGTACATTCAGAAAGAATGCTGCCATTGGTGGGGGAGTCCAGAATTAGGAGTCATAATTTGAGGATAAGGGATATAACTCCTAGAATTGAGGGGAGGAAGAATTTCTTCACCCAGAGGTTGGTGAGTGTGTAGAGTTCACTACCACAGAATGTAGTTGAGGCCAAAGCATTTGCTGCTTTCAAGAATAATTTAGATATAGTTCTTGCAACCAAAGGAATCAAGGAATATGGGGGCAAGGGGAGTTCAGGAGGATATTGAATTTAATGATCAAAATGAATGGTGGAGCAGGCTTGAAGGGCAGAATGGTTTACTGCTACTTCTAGTTTCTATGGGTGAGATTTTACAGCCTTTCTCGAGTGAGAACGGAAATTCCCACCCGAGGACAATAGATATTTCTGTTCCATTGCACTCTGATTCTGTGGTAGGTGGGGCAGTATAATTCAGGAATATGTTTTTATAGCAATAACCATGCTAATCAGATCTATGCATATTATTGAATTAAAGTAAGACATTGCTGCTTTCTTTGCTGGAGAGAGTTTATTGACTCAGTTAACAAACACAACTTCCATCCCCCAGGATTCCAGTTATTCCCACCTATAGGGATACAAATATCTATCACCTGTTTATCAATGTAATTGCCATTAAATATTAATAATGTCATATCATAATTTTGTTATAATTAATAAGACATTGACATTTAATTTTAATTAAAAATTGTTGAAAATTCAGGAACAATCTTTCAAACTAATCACAAAGAAATAAAATGAAATGCATTTTTCTATCTTTTATGCCTCATTAATAGATCCCACATTACACTTCCTTAAATGATTTTTTTCATAACCATGTATAATTACAAAGCATTCAAGGAAAATATTGGTTTTCTACATTCTGATCATAACATAAGGCATTCC
Source organism: Sphyrna mokarran (assembly GCA_024679065.1). NCBI lineage: Eukaryota > Metazoa > Chordata > Chondrichthyes > Carcharhiniformes > Carcharhinidae > Sphyrna > Sphyrna mokarran. Next base: position 75,733,496 of record JAGIQG010000013.1, on the reverse strand, counting down.
CTTCTAGTATATCTAATAATTTATTGGAGCAAGAATCTCACTTTGTAAAACAGTCTGAGAACTGATGACTTGATATCACCTACTTTACTTTGGAAATCATCCTTCCGTTATTTCTGATATTCTAGCAAGCTCAAACCCTTTACAGTGACATTCTTTGTCAAATGATCAGTATCCCAAAGAGAAAAGTTATCCATATTCCATGGGCTTTAGTAAAAACCCTGATGATTGAGAAGTTTTGTGGCCACTATCAATTAGAAGATACGTTGATAAAGAGTGTCAAACGATAAGAATTGGAAGTAATTTGATAGGTACATTAAAATATCAGACAGGAGACAGTCAGCCTTATCACACAGATGGATACGCACAGAAAAGTTAATTTCAAATGGCATGTATAAAACTAAAGGTAGGTAAGTAATTACGGGTTTCAAAGAGAGACTTGTTGATCAAAGTGCAGGGTGGATTCCCCTACTTCAGTAAAAGTGAGCTTGAAAATTTTCTTAGCTCTTTTAGCTACTAATTCATGGGAATGTAAATTAGTTGATATAAAAGCTACATTTTTGCAGGTTGAGAAATTTCAAAGGGAAATGTTTTTGAAACTACCTAAAGAAGCTAGCAATATAGAAGGGAAACTGGAAATTGAAGTGTGTTTATGATTTGTATGATAATCAAGAGTATGGTATATAATGGTGGCATCCCTCCACACAATGGCCCCTACTGTTACTCAAAGACTTTGAATAGTTGCACTTTAGGATCTTATCTTGTGCTTTGATGTAATTTTGTTTATATTAGTCATCCTTTTATCTGCTGCAATCTTCTCCTTGTAATTATCCAACATATATGTATGTGAAGTTCATGGTGTTTCTTCACTTTCTCTGCCCTGTTCAGATTCTGTAAGTGTATAATCAGTGCCAATTAGCCTTGAGGAATATATCCTAACAACTGGATTCCCATATTGTAAAATTACTCTTGTTTCATCACTGCCTATCACCTTACCAGGTCTTTTCTATCCTTTTGCTTTGAAAATACACCATGTGTGGTGCCTTAAGGCTTGCCTAATTTTCTGTGATACTTAAGCCTGATAAACATTTCTCTCCCTTCAGGCAGGTATTCAAATACTCAGAAAAGGTAGAACTAATCATGGTTCCTTTCAAGGTTGGGGGATGATCCCACATCAAAGATATTTTTGCATTGCTGCCATAAACTAATTGATAGAGACTCAAGTTCCCTAATCATTTGAAGTGAATTCTTTGCATGGACTGCCAAGGTCAAGATAGATGTCAAATTACAGCTTGGTGGGTCAGCTAAGGTTTTGTAAAGCATCTCATCAATTACTGTGTAATCTCTTGCACAAATCCACAATTATTAAAGGGACTCTCCACTGCTGTGTTTATGACTACAAACTTAATACTTTCACAAACTTTTAAATTAATTGTTGGCACACCCCATCATTAATTAGGAATTTAGCTGGTATTTCCATTACAGTTCCTATCCTTTTTTCCATCACCATGTCCATAATTATCTTTCCTCTCTACTATATATTACTGTTAACAGAATGAATTTAGTTTCCAAGTGCACAAAGTGCAAGGAAAACAACATTTTTGTCCATGTCTCAAAGCTTCAGATCCATTGCTACAATTTCATTGATTCACTACAGTATCTGATTGTGTCCTGTATTTCCTACCTATATCATATTTCTCACTGGTCTCTCCTATAAGTTTAGAATATTCATCATTCATTACTCCAGCATCCTTTCATAGAACTTTAACTTATAACAAGATGGTTGGGCAAAACTGCCAATTTCATTTACAAATAATTTGCCTTTTTTCCTTTAAATTTGAGGTGGCATAGTTAGCGCTGCTACTTCATAACCCTAAGAATCAGAGCTCAGTTCTGACTTTGGGTGATTGTCGGGTTTGTGTTCTCCCCATGTCTGCATGGATTTCCTCCGGGTTCTCCGGTTTCCTCTCACAATCCAAAGATATGTAGGTTAGATGGATTAGTCATGGTCAATATGTGGGGGAGCAGGGGTAAATGTTTATGGAAACACTTGAGAAACCATCTCACCAGCTTGTCACACAAGTCGATTGGTGGAGGTCCTCACTGGCAAGGGTCACATATATGGTCCAATAGGGACCTGAGGTAATGGCCTCGCCAGTGGGACTGGAGGCCATTGAGGGTGGGGAAGGATAGTGCCTCTTAGGCAGTGCCAGCCTGGCACTGTTCAGCAGGCACCTGGCAGTGCCCAGGGGCAGCAGCCTGAGTGGACGAGTTGGGATACTCTGCATTGAGAGTGGGGATGAAATCGGCCATAGTAGTGATCAGCGAGAGTGGTTGACAATGTTTGAGGCAGTGAGAGATGACATCTCCCAATGAACTATGTACACTTGTACACAATGCACTGAGAGAACGTGGGGCCTGTGCAATGGCACCTCTATAGCTCAGAGGTCAGCTTCTAGGCATGAATAGGCTCCACCTACTCACCCTGCTGTCATGAACCACACTTTGCCTAATCTTTTTCTATAAGTCTCATACGATCGCATTTCGAAGCTTGCCCAAAAAATGGGCGCAATTCTGTCCTGCTTTTATGCTTGTTTGACATTTAGAATTGTTTTGTTAAGATCAACCCCTCCCAAATCTACAGATTTTCCCCTGCCCAAAACAGTAGCCTTATCATATTCCCTAACTAATTTAATTTGGACCTTTCACAGATGGCTTATTCATTAGTTAGAGCATTTTACTGGATATTACATTTGTGCTGATAATAGTTTATTCCAGCAATGTTATATGTAATTTTAACATGTTACTGTCCCCAAACCTGAAGTAAGTAAAACTTTCATATTTCTTAACCTTACTTTGCTCTTTACTATTTAGAAAATCCAGGTAGTACTTCAACCAATCCACTGCATATGCCCTGGGCATACATCCACTGTCATATACAGCACACTTGAATGAGTCTACCATTAGAAAACCTATTAGTAAGCTAAAGGTTGTTGTGTCCAATGCAATTCGTTCTGACTGATCAGTGTCATAATCTTCCCATGTCAATTCTTCCATCTTAGCTAAGCTGTCCTGAATTTGGGGCTTCAAGCAGAAGGTTATATTAATAGAGCTTCTCATCCTCATCCGAAATCAGAGCCCTCGCATAGCTTACCTCATCTGTTTCCAAATCTTAATCCAACACAATATTTATTATTTTCTTTCTGAAATCAAACATACCATTTGCTCCTCGTGTTTAACATGCTTTGTTTGTTAACTTAATCCCTTTGTCACAGTATCATTGTATATCTAAATTTCCAATAGTCATAGCTCAAATCTTTTGTCTTTTATCATTCTTTCCCATGAGTAAAGTAATCTGCTCAAATTCTGTACTTTATTCTTCTTCTGTAGTTTTGACTTCCATTCTGTAACCCCAGACAACTAAACAATTGAAAATCCTATCGTCTGTGGCAATTTCATGTCACCTCACTCACGAACACATAACAACTCTTATCCTTTTATAGAAAGTAATTTATTCCCATTTTATGAGCATTTAAGTATGTAGATTACAATAACAGGCTTTACGTGTTAACATATCCATGAGTTAATATTTGCTCAGAGTAGATATCACAAAAAGAGAACCAAAATATTGCTTTTCTGTAAATTACCCAAATTGACTTCATACGTTGAGAATATATTTAATTTATCTCTTTAATCAACGAAAAGGTTTATTTTTATATTCTTAAAAACCTATACAGATTATTTGTCCATTACCCTTCAGTCATCAAAAGTTATAATTTATCTATCCCCTTAAAATTTAGTAAACTTTCTCTTTTATATGAATTGCTTTTCTATGCACTCAATTTATTCAATCAATTAAATATCAAGAATAATTATATTCAGCTACGATGGTTTTAAAAGAAAGGTCAAATTGTCACAAACAGCGGTGCCTATAATTGGTATGAAAATTAAGTGTAATAAATCACAAACACTTTAATTCAGAAGATGACAGATAAGTTTGAATGAGTCAACCTTTTCTACAAAAGGCAACACTTAGGTTCTGATTATCACTATGTTATGATAACAATCTTGAAGCTGCTAGAAGTATTTGTTATCTGAAAGTGCAAAAGTTACATTTGGTTTGGAGCCAAATGAGTTCATTTGGTTCAGATATATCTTGCTCTAAAATTTATAATCTATAAATACACAAAAATAAAATAAATTGAACAGAAAATAGTGAAATCAAAAATAGAACAAAAGTTTTCAAATGTAATGATATCATCACTGCCCCTTAAATATCTAAGAACAAAGGAGGGGGCACATGGTCTCCTGCCAAGCTTTAAATCCTTCCCCCCCCACCTTCCCAAGTTGCAATTATATATTTTGTTTTTAAATTTTTCATTTACTTTGAGAATTGTATTCAAAATAACTTCCAAAATGTTGATCATTATTATTCTCTTTCTCATGCATATATATATAATATATATATACATGTGCCCACATATTTTTGAGCAGTGGTTGTGGCCAGCAGTCATACCAAAGATTGAGGATGTAAACATTTGCCTGGTTTCAAATTACACTCGATTTTGTTTTAAACTTAGTATCAAAACTACTATTGCAAAATCACAACTTAGGGGAAACATCAAAAACATTAAAGTTAACAATACAACAAAGAAAATCAACACAAATTCTTTATTAAACACACAAACACACACACACACACACACACACACACAAGTTTCCCAACACATCAGCTGGAATTCTGCCACTCCACCTGCCATGGATTCGTAGCGGGCAAAGGGTGGATTGGCAGGATTTTCTGGGCTCTGGTTGAGGAGCTGTAAAATCCCGCCCCCTATCTCCGCAGCATTTAATCTTGCTTTCATTCAATCTTAATTCAAAACTGAAAGAAAAATAGAATATTCAACAAAAATGAAGGAAATAGGTTAAAACAGATGTTTTCATTATTCTTTCAAAGTGTAATTAAAACCCAAAGGAAAAGATTAATTCTGAAGAAATTATATATAGTTTTCACAGTCACAGATAGCCTTTGAAGCAAAGTCAAAGTGTAAAGCATCCCATTTTATTGTCCCAGAATCACCATTCTCCTGCCAGAAGTTCTCATCACAACTTAGGCTTTTCCTCACTTGATCTAATTCAAAATGCATTTGTCTGTCTCCTTCTGACACATTGTATAGTTATTGATTTCTATCTCTGTTTTATGCTTATGTAAAACCTTCACAGCAACCTGTAAGTCATGACGTGTCTGCTCTACTTTCACAATCTTCCTATTAGCTGTGCCCCTTTCTCACATAGCACTCATTGCTTTCTCATGCTGCTGCAATTGACTCATATGTAACACTCGTATTTCATGCCTTTGTTCAGCCTTTACGGCTCCAGCACACCACCTGTCAGTTTTCTGTTTTACAGCACTTAATTGCTGCTTTAACCTTACATTGACTTCCTCCTTCTCATGTAATTCTATCAATCTAATGCTTCTATGGCTATTGCCGTGACCCTTAAAAACCTCATCAACATCTTTGTCTCTTTTGACCACTAGCCATTCAGATACTCATGGAATATCTTCTGCCAGTCTTGTTCTCACTTCCTTTATCGACCCACATAATTTGGTTCGACATAGTGTGACTAATAATCAGTTAATTGTGGTCCATCCAGGGACACCAAATGTTGCTCTCAAACTCTGGTCAACTGACATCAATTATGCTTCCAGTCACATATTCACATAATATTAATAACTGTCTATTTGGTCACAAATGCTCAGGGGTCTTGTCTCTGTCAGGAGCATGGTATAGAGATTTATGTTCAATTACTGTCTGTTCAAGGCATAGCAATGGTCCAATCTGCTCCTGTGCCTGCATGTCCCACTGCATGTCCTCAGCACAGCCTTGCTGCTCCCACAATCAGTGGTCAGGTTTTGCTTGTGTTTCACTCTTGTTGGTGTCATTATAAATGCACAAATCAGGCTACAGCACATCATATCTAAATGGTATTGAAACACTGCCATCTTTTGTGTTATCACTGAAGCTGTCATAGGTACCATGAAAATGACTAGAAATGAATGTGTGTGTGGGCAGGGGGAGGTAAAGCAAAAGGTTTTGAAGCTGGGTCATGCTTTATCTTATTGCCAGTTTCCCTTCACCAAATGTAGATTTAGTTACATAGTCAGCCACCATCGATCAGGTAGCTCCTCATAGAAAGTATAAACTCAAAGTACCTGTAATCCCAACGCTTCACATTTTATACACAGGCAGACTGGCCAACCCATTACTGCCTTAATTAGGGAGCTCATATTATAAGAGGTCACATTGTGGGCCTTACTAAAGTCATTGCACTCCTGATTTCATTCAGCCATAATCCGCAGTGATGCTTTATTGGATCTGGATGCTGCCTTAGCTTCATCCTCAAATGACCAATTGTGCACTGTTTTATAAATAGAGGTGTGATTGCGCCATATAGGTGACAATCACAGTCACAATGCAGCTTGGTAACAGGGAAACTCAGAACTCAAAATTTATTTCCTCAGTCTAACTGAAATTGGAGAATACAACTCTCTAGTCCATTGACCTCATTTCCAGCTTCAGCCACTCAATTCATCTCCTTGCTCTCAGAGCCCCCAATTAAATTGGAGCTAGAGTGTCAGTTCACTGCTAGTGTTCTGTTGCAGACTATAGGCCCATTAAGCCTGTATTAACCTTGAAACCCTTAACCTCAGTGCCCTGGATTTTAATTCACCTTCAAAGACTTTCCTTCCAATTTTGCGCAGACTTTCTCATTTGTTAATTGTCATTTAAAAAATATTAATTTCCTTTAATTTTCTTTATGAAATCATTCATTTTTTAAAATAAATCATCCTGGATTTGTATATCTTTTCTCGAGATTGTGTCCTTTTCTTGCCAACTTTATTCAAGTGATAGCCTGGATCTCAGGGCTTGCGGAAACCTGGTGAGGAATGTGTGTCAAGAAAGGAGGAATTGCTGAGACTTAATTTGAAGCTCTTTGTCGCCCCCTAGTGTTTAGAATCTTTTGTATAATTCTTTTACTCAGCTTATTTAATGCCTTTTAGATGTTTTCATTTTTCTGTCTCTAAATCACTAATATTTATTGTTGAACCTCTTGTATCTCTGCTATCTTATTCCCAACTACTGATGACTGAGTCTTCAGCTGCTTAGGACCTGAGATCTTAATTTTTCTTTAAATATCTTACCCTATGGCTCCTTTATGATCACTCTGAAGCTGTGGACAGAATTTACCCAAAATGTTTCTAAGTGCCAAGAATCACCCATGCCAGCCTCTCAAGGTCACTTGGCATCACGATTTTTCAACACTTAATGCCCTAGAAGAACCATCACCTAACTGTGTGCCATTAAGCAAGGGGAGCTCCATTTACACACTTCCAGGAATAGTGTACAGTTCAGGTAGATGGTGGAGAAGCACCCCTCATGACTTTGATGCTATAGGTAGCTTTTATAGGGAGCACTGCAGAGCTCATGCACTGTGAGGAGTCATGTTAACACTAAAGGAACTCCCTTGATTGGTGCGACAGCTGCCAACCCTGGTGCTTGTTAATGTTAGTGAGCCTGAGATGAAATGTCTGCAATAAACCACAGAGCCTGTCCAAGAAACAAATGGCAGAGTAACCAGTGTGACATTAGTGAGGTTGGAACTCAACTGCAAATACATCTCTTCGTGGGTCATTCAACCACCAAGGGGAATACATGCAACATGAGCCCCAAGTCAGCAGCGACTCAACCTGTGGTCCTCTGGACAAGCTCAAAAACCCCCAATTTCCCACATCCATGCAAACCCCCTATCCCATCCTGCAGCATGGCAGAGGCTGACATCTCCATCACCACCACATTCCCGCTAATTGGCGCCCATATGAGGTCAAGCCAGAGAGGTGGAAAACCTCCAGGAGGGCAGATGATTATGTGCTGAGCTCGCTAATGATATTGAAATCCAGTCAATCTCATGCTAATAATCTTCGAAACTTAGAACATAGAACAGTACAGGTCCTTTGGCCCTTGATGTTGTGCCGAACTACATCCGAACCCAAAATCAAGCTATCCCACTCCCTGTCATTCTGGTGTGCTCCATGCGCTTATCCAATAACCGCTTGAAAGTTCTTAAAGTGTCAGACTCCACTATCACAGCACAGCAATGCATTCCATACCTCAACCACTCTCTGAGTAAAGAATCTACCTCAGACATCCCTCCTATATCTCCCACCATGAACCTTAAAGTTATGCCCCCTAGTAACAGCTACATCCACTGAAGGAAATAGTCTCTGCATGCCCACTCTATCTATCCCCTCATCATTTTATAAACCTCTATTAAGTCACCTCTCATCCTCCTCCGCTCTAAACAGAAAAGCCCCAGCTCCCTCAACCTTTCCTCATAAGACCACTTCCAAACCAGGCAGCATCTTGGTAAATCTCCTCTGCATGCTCTCCAATGCTTCCACATCCTTCTCATAGTGAGGTGACCAGAACTGCACACAATGTTCCAAATGTTGTCTCACCAAAGTCCTATATAGTTGCAGCTCTTAAACTCAAACCTCCTATTAAAAAAACTCTAACACACTATAAGCTTTCTTCACGGCTCTATCCACTTAAGTGGCAACCTTCAGAGATCTGTGGATATGAATCCCAAGATCTCTCTGTTCCTCCACATTCTTCAGAATACTGCCGTTGACCCTATAATCTACATTTAAGTTTATCTTACCAAAATGAATAATCTCGCACTTATCAGGATTAAACTCCAAGTGCCACTTTTCTGCCCTATTACTGATTCTTTGCAGCCTACAAGAGCCCTCTATCTCATCTACTTTTGTACCAATCTTGGTGTCATCAGCAAACTTGCTAACCCATCCTTCAGTTCCCTCTTCCAAGTCATTGATAAAAATCACAAATAGCAGAGGACCCAGCACTGATCCCTGTGGTACACTGCAGGTAACTGGCCTTCAGTCTGAAAATTTTCCCTCCACCACCAGGTAGAGACAGCCAGTTACTTATCCAATCGATCAAATTTCCTTCTATCCCACACCTCCTTACTTTCTTCATGAGCCTACCATGCGAAACCTTATCAAATGCCTTACTAAAATCCATGCTTTTGACATCAACTGCTCTACTTTCATCTACACACTTATTTACCTCCTCAAAGAACTCAATCAAATTTGTGAGGCAGGACTTAGCCCTCATGAAACCTTAATCCCGGATTAAGCTGCATCTTTCCAAATTGTCATAAATCCTATCTCTCAGGATAATTTCCATTAACTTACCGATCACCAAAGTATGACTAACTGGCCTATAATTACCAGGGTCATTTCTATTTCTTTTCTTGAAGAGAGGAACATCATTCGCCATCTTTAGTCCTCTGGCATAATCCCTGTGAGAAGTCTGACAACACCAGGTTTAAGTCCAACTGATTTATTTGACAGTAAACTCGCAAGCTTTCGGGGTTTGCCCCTTCATCAGACGAATGGAGAGTTCTGGCCTCAGACAGAGCATATAACAGCACAGACAGTTTACAGATTACTGATTAGAATGCGAATCTTTACACCTAACCTGCTTTTCAAGTCTTAAAGTGGCCAACAATGCGAGTGGAAGGAGCATTAAGCCCAGGTTAAAGAGATGTGTATTGTCTCCAGACAGTACAGTAAATGAGGTTTAGCAAACCCGGGCAAGTCATTGGGGTTACAGATAGTGCGACATGAATCCAAGATCCCTGTTGAGACCATGCTCATGTGTGTGGAACTTGGCTATCAGTCTCTGCTCAGTGATTCTATGCCGTTGTGTGTTGTGAAGACCGCCTTGGAGAATGCTTACCTGAAGGTCAGAAGCTGAATGCCCATGACTACTGAAGTGTTTGCCAACAGATAGGGAACAGGCTTGCCTGATGATTGTCGAGCGATGTTCATTCATCCATGGTTGTAGCGTCTGCATGGTCTCCTCAATGTACCATGCTTTGGGACATCCTTTCTTGCAGCGTATTAGGTAGACAATGTTGGCCGAGTTGCAAGGGTATGTACTGTGTACCTGATGGATGGTATTCTCACGTGTGATTATGTCATCCATGTCGATGATCCAGCATGTCTTGCAGAGGTTGCTGTGACAGAGTTGTGTGGTGCTGTGGTCACTGTTTTCCTGAAGGCTGGGTAGTTTGCTGCGAACAATGGTCTGTTTGAGGTTGCAGGGTTGTCTGAAGATAAGAAGTGGGGGTGTGGGGATGGCCCTGGCGAGATGTTTGTCTTCATCAATGATATATTGAAGACTCGGGAGAAGATGTTGTAGTTTCTCCGCTCTGGGGAAGTAATGGACGATGAAGGGTACTCTGTCCACCATGTTCTGTGTTTGTCTTCTGAGGAGGTGGGTGCAGTTTTGTGCATCGGAACTGTTGATCGATGAGTCGAGCGCCATATCCTCTTCTTATGAGGGCATCTTTCAGCATCTGGAGGTGTCTGTCACGATCTTCCTCATCTGACTAGATCCTGTGTATACGGAGAGCTTGCCCATAGGGGATGGCTTCTTTAACATGTTTAGGGTGGAAGCTGGAGAAGTGGAGAATTGTGAGGTCATCTGTGGGCTTGTGGTACAGTGAGGTGCTGAGGTGACCGCCCTTGATGGAGATGTGTATGTCCAAGAATGCACCTGATACTGGAGAATAGTCCATAGTATTACTATTCCTATGGTGGGGTGGAACTTGTTGATTATTCACCATGAGTCCAAATGAAGGAAATATCATTGATGTATCTAGCGTATAGCATCGATTGATGGTCCTGTGTGGTAAAGAAGTCGTTTGACTACGCTGAGAGATTTTGCCATTGCACCTCCCTCACACTCCTCAACCACCTCATACACCAGCTTTACAGCAAACACTGCACCTTGGAAACTGAAATAGAATACATATTCTCAACTTGCACTCAGGACACAGACCAGCTGTGAAACTTGCCAAGCAGATGAGACAAAGAAACTGCACCACCTACATGCACACCCAGAACAGGAAACTTGAAAAACTCGGCATCACCACCAGCAACGGCCAAGCCTCCCCCGGCACCACAGTAGAAAACAGTACCAGTGCAGGGAGGTCCATTGTTAACTTGTCGGACTACACACTTCAACCAGATGAAATTGAAGCTCTCAGCCAAGGGCTCAATTTCTGCCCCACCACCAAAATGGACCCCATCATTCTCACAGCTGACACAGAGGAATTCATCAGGCGAATGAGGCTGTGGGAGTTTTTCCAGAAACGCCAAGAGGCCAACAGCGACCAAAATGAGACAACCAATGAACCAGAACAGCTGACAGAGAGATCCACAGTGCAGCAACCGAAGAGAAAGGAATCCAATTGGACTCTTCCGGAAGGTTGCTGCCCTCGATTAGACATGTATGCCCAAACCATCAGGAGGTGCATTAACACCAGATTCATAAGCCGCACTCACAAGACAGCCCCGACCATCACCCAAGCATAACACAATGCCATCCACGCTCTTTAGACCAACTGCAACATTGTCATCAAATCAGCAGACAAAAGAGGGGCCATCTTCATACTGAACAGAACGGATTATTGCAAAGAGGTGTACCGACAACTGAACGATAAGGAGCACTACAGATAGTTACCCGCAGATCCGACCAAAGAACACACTCATCAACTCAACACTCTGATCAAGACCTTTTATCCAAATCTTCAGAGCACCCTCCGTGCTCTCATTCCACATACTCCCCACATTGGGGATCTCTATTGCCTCCTAAAGATACACAAGGCAATCACACCTGGCTGTCCCATTGTATCGGCAATGGGACCCTGTGCGAGAACCTCTCCAACTATGTCGAGGGCATCCTGAAACCCATTGTACAAAGAACTCCCAGCTTTCATCGCGACACTACGGACTTCCTATGGGAACTCAGCACACATGGAGCAGTTGAACCAGGGACACTCCTCGTCACAATGGATGTTTCAGCACTGTACACCAACGTCCCCCACAATGATGGCATTGCTGCAACTGCCTCAGTACTCAACACCGACAACTGCCAATTTCCAGTGCAATTTTACAACTCATCCGCTTTATCCTGGACCACAATGTCTTCACCTTCAACAACACCAGTTTTGCATCCAGACGCATGGAACAGCCATGGGGACCAAACTCGCATCTCAATATGTCAAAATCTTCATGCACAGGTTCGAACAAGACTTCTTCACCACACAGGACCTTAACTGATGTTATAGACTAGATACATCAATGACATTTTCTTCCTTTGGACTCATGGTGAACAATCACTGAAACAACTATATGATGATATCAACAAGTTTTACCCCACCATCAGACTCACCATGGACTATTCTCCAGAATCAGTTGCATTTTTGGACACACGCATCTCCATCAAGGATGGCCACCTTAGCACCTCACTGTACCGCAAGCCCACAGATGACCTCACAATACTCCACTTCTCTAGCTTCCACCCTAAACATGTTAAAGAAGCCAAGCCCTATGAACAAGCCCTCCATATACACAGGATCTAGTCAGATGAGGAGGATCATGACAGACACCTCCAGATACTGAAAGATGCCCTCATAAGAAGAGGATATGGCGCTCGACTTATCAAAAAACTGCACGGACCTCTTCAAAAGACAAACATGGGACACGGTGGACAGGTCTGAGTTACAAGGAGAGGTTAGGCAAATTGGGACTGTTTTCCTTAGAAAGATGTAGACTTAGAGGAGATCTAATAGAGGTGTATAAGATTATGAGGGGCATAAATAGAGTAAACAGGGTTAAGCTTTTTCCTAGAATGGACTTGAATAGCACGAGGGGTCACGGGCTTAGAGTCAGGGGGATAAGGTATAATTTGGATGCTAGAGGGAGTTTTTTCACATAGAGGGTGGTGGGGGTATGGAATGCGCTGCCAAGTAAAGTGGTGGAGGCAGGCACTCTGGAGTTATTTAAGAAATACTTAGATGGGCACATGAACAGAATGGGAATGGAGGGGTATAGAAAACTGATTTAAAATAGGGATCATGAGCCTTGGGAGTCTCTGGGAAATGTGTAAATAGATGATGATATTGATGTACTTGTTTTTATCCTACAGGTGCTTTGGTCCACCTTGTTGTCTAACAAGGGGCATACACCCGATGGGTCGTGAAAGGGCTGCTCTTGGATTTTTTTTCGAGAGTATCCTAGTGCTTCACGTTGTTAGTGTACGCTTGACCTGGACCATTTGATGAGCAACACGCCAGCTCAGTGACTATCGCCGTGCTGTTCAGATACATGGATTTGGGCCTGTGTTTGTGGGAGTTTGCGCATTCACCCTATGCTTGCATGGGTTTTCCCCAGGTGCTCCGGTTTCCTCCCACATCCCAAAGATGTGCCCTTACGCTAATTGGCAAAACAAATTCTCCCTAAGTTGTCAAATTTGGTTTTTTAATCCATAGATCTATTAACGTAGACAGGGATCACGGGTAGAGATGGGAACATCGGAGTGGCGGCGTGGGCTCGTTGGGCCGAAGGGCCTTTTCTATAGCACACACTAAATGAAGGTGTGTGCTATTGCAGACCAGAACACTGCATTTGCCTGACAAAGACACAGAGTGTCGAAAGCTCGCAAATTTACTATCAAATAAATCGGTTGGATTTAAAATCGGTGTTGCTAAATTCTTACTAAGGTCATAATTGCCTGGGGAGAGTCAGGTCTTCTGACTGAGTATCAAGGGCACTCTTGGAGTGAAATAGAGTTGTAAATAAAAGGAATCTGGTGAAGCGACACCGACCTCTGAAGAGTTATTTCCATGACTCCTCACGGTATTTCCATCCCTCTCCTCTCCCCTCCCACACCTCAGCCATCATCAATGGCAGGGTAATCCCCCCTTCTCTCCCCCATGGCAAGGGTGCCGGCATCATGGCATCGGGACCTCCCGATGGACCCTGAATTCTTCAGTGGCCCACCCTATGTGCCCTTTCCCGTGCCTGTCTCCCCCTACCCCTTACTGATCACTTCTTTGTGCCGATCTCTTCCACACACTTGCCAATTGTTCTCTGTGCTGGACCCTACAGAAAGGCACAAAACCGATCACATCGGCAAACAGGGCCAGTACGATTGCATGCAGGATGTGAACCAGATATTTGGTTGACCGGCACAGCGAGCCAGTAGGATCACGGCCTTTGCCTAAGGTTGGGTTTGAAGGGGGCAGACCCATGATGGGGTCAGAGTGGGGGATGTACTCTGCACTGAGGCAAGTTCAGCAGGTGGGTGGACATATTCTGTGTCAGTGATTGACTGAGAGTAGAGGATTTACTCTGCATTGAAATAGGTCAGGGTGGTGATTGGGGTGTGGGGGAGGGGAGCGATCAAGTGTGTTGGAGGAATATTATCTGGAGATGGTGGGGAGTAATAGATCTCCAAGAACACATTGTACACAGTACAGAGGGCAACTGCATATTGATGCCCCTAGCACTCTGCAGCTGGCTTTCCAGCTTGTATAGGTGTTCCCCCTCCCCCTATTTTGCTTCATGTTTTTCTACGTGCTGTACAATCTGAGAGTTCATCCAAGAAATGGATGTGATGCTCTCTTATTTTCATGCTCATTTAGCACTTCAGATTTCTTTGTTAAAATCACACACTTAAGGATTCAGATATAATTATAGCTGCCCAAGCACATAGGAAATGAGTTACCTTTGCCACCAACAATGGCATCAACAATGAAATTTTCAGGTGGTTGTGCCGCTATCTGCTGATGCAGGGTTTCCTTAGTTACATCTAAGGAAAGCTGTTATGCTCCACTATATAATGTTCCAGGAGCAAACAGTTTTGACTACACATTTTTACCAAACTGGCCCAAAAAGACCACTGTTATGCTCTGTTTGCTATTATCCATCTTTGAGATTATATAAAGCAGTCATGCCTAGTAATGCACCTTTCTAAATGGCATGAAAAAGTGCTGTGGTCAGTTGATGACACAGAGCATTGCCTGAAAGGGGGAGCCAGCTCCTGCTATCCTTCTGCTGGTATTTAAAATGACCATACTGTTTCTAATGCCACCTCTGATACTATTCTGGCCCAACTTTAAACTGCAGTGATCATAATGTCATTAATTTCAGTCAAATCCCAAAGAAGATTTCCTTATCTATCTGTTGTAAATATATTGGTGAGGTTTAAAGTTTATTTATTTGTCTCAGTAGTTTACATTAACACTGCAACGAAGTTACTATGAAAATTCTCCAGTCACCACACTCCGGTGCCTGTTTGGATACACTGAGGGAAAATTTAGCATGACCAATACACCTAATCAGCACGTCTTTTGGATTGTGGGAGGCAATCGGACCTCTCCCACCTCCCCCCCCACAGGAAAACCCATACAGGGGCCTGGGCAAAACATGAAGAATCCACATAAACAGTGACTCAAGCCAGAAATTGAATCCAGGTCCCTGATGCTGTGGGCAGCTGTGCTAACCACTGTGCCACTGTGATGAGCTACATCTGGAGACCCCTGACATGCAAAATGCCACTCTGCATTGCAAATCACGGATCACATCACCAGTGGCTGCTGATGATAACATTGTAGGCCAATATTTTGTGATAAGTAAGCCACATCATTTGATGGTTGGAAATCGGAAAGCCATGGATGAATATAGGTTGCTGTGATTCACAGATGATATAGCACAGAAGTTGATCATTTCTTCTTTCCCAACTGCCGAACTATCCACACTTCTCTCATCTCTTCACATAACTAAAGCTTCAATCACTTTGCCAAGAATCAATTTTTAAATATTCTTATAAGAGAGTGAATAGCTTCACCTAGTTCCTCCAATGAAACTCAAATTTGTGGAAACAAAACTGATATTTTTTATTTTCATGTTTTTTAAGAATTGATAACATTACACACTTAATGTAAAAGTAATACAACAAATTTCTAATTGCAGCAAAATATTACAGCATTTAAGGTACATATACAAAAATGCTTATTTATGAAACAAATATTTTTGTGTTTTGCATAGAAGTCAATTTTGTAAGATAAAATGTATCACTTAGTATATTGATATACTTGATCAACAGTAGTAGTTGGAACAAGATAAATAATCTAGTATAGAACCAATCAGTTACTGGATGGCACATTTATGTGATGATGTAGAGATGCCAGCGTTGGACATTTATGTGGACGTGTGGACATTTATGTGAATCAGGCATCAGCAAAACATCAATTCATGATATAAGGTAGATGTGGGCCAAATGCTGTGTTACAACACCAATATATATAAAGACAAATTAGTAACAAAAAGGTGATGAAACATGCTCCATGTAGGAGAGAGACAGATCAAACAATGAAAGACTTAAGAGAATTAGCTGAAACACATAACAGCTACAAGCAGATTAAGGAAGATCTACTCAGGACTCACAGATTGCTGCTTTACACTATTTAATAATACTTTTAAAGTATCCTTACAGTTTTAATGCAAAAAATGCAATTGGCAAATTGCAACAAAGCACGGTTCCACACACAGCAATAGTATAAATGATCAGCTGTTCTGGTTTAGTAACGTCAGTTGAAGGTTAAATGTCAGCCAGGATATTGGGAGAACTGTCCTGCTTGTCTTCGAAATAATGCCAGGTGAATGTTTTCATTTAGCTGAAAGGATAGGCAGTGTCTCAGTTTAATGTCCCATCTGCACAGTGTAGCACACCCTCATGATTGCATTGAAGTGTCAGCCTAGATTACATGTTTAAATCTCTAGCATAAGTCTTGAACCCAAAACCCTCTCACTCAGAGACTGAATCAGTGTATACACATGGGCTGTGATGGCAAAAACAATGGTAATCATTTGTGATTTATTGGGAAGTTTTTGTTTAATGTGATAACCCAACAGGAAGTTCCAATCAGTTAAATAAAACCACAGCAGCAGGATAGGCACATACAAAATAGAAAACAAATTCAGTAGTCTAATGGAAAACTGCTAACTCTAATCATTACCATCACAACAATTTTCTACTACCCCACATCACATTTGAAGGCCTGTCTAAGCATGATTCTCAAATAAAATGTTACTTCCACTTTCAGTTTTAAATCTGTTTGTGAATTGCAAGCGATCTGGGTCTAATGATTTTTTTGTGTGATATCTATACTGGCTAATTAATTCATTCATCAAATGTTTTAAAATTTGACATTTGTTTATACTTCCTCTTTTCCTCCCACCGTGACCTTGTCCTCTAAACCATCTATTTGTGCCCCCATTTCCAATATTATCTTCAAGCTGAAGAAAGAGCTATGGGGACTACATTCAGTTACTTTCCCACTTGAAAGCCTAAATTGAACTGACAGAACCTTCAAAAATGACCAGTGTGGAATTCAAACTTTGACGGCTCTGAAGAAATCATCTGAACAGGTACATAATAAAGATACTTGAACCAATATAAATTGTAATTTATTTCCTTCATATCTCAAAAACATCAGGTAATTTCCCAAGAGTTTATAGATTCCATTCGTGTTAGCCCCCATGAGTTCCATGAGGAATCATTTATTGATCTCCTTGTTGGGCTCATTGAATATAGGTTCCCTTGGTAACAGGCAAATTCATCACCCCAGCCTTTATAAGGCAAACAGTGGAAAGAGACTGATCCAGGTAGGGACTTGTGTATGTAAGCCAGTGAGCAGTGGCTTAATTTTGTGCTTAACAATAAATACTGTTCCTTTCCAGTTGGGCTTCCTGAGTTATTACATCATCTCACAGTAATTCGGTATGTTCAAAGAAACCACCCCACGATAAAATATTTGAAACATCTGAGTCAGCTCCATTTCATCTGAATTTAATGCACTTCCTTTTCAAATATCACCTAGCTGTGATAGGCTGAGTACTGATCACAATGTTATGTAGCCAGACCACTGAATTCATCCTTCACTTGCTTGCTCTGAAATCATTCCACTTTGTGACTTTGTCACAATACATCATCCTCAGATTTGATTCAATTACACCTTTCACTGATTGTCAAAATGTTAAATCATTCTAGCCTGACTCAATGCTATTTTGAGATTTGCCAACATTACATTCATAAGGAAAACAGCCAAATCCAAATTATAGGGAATTATAGATGAGTGGTGTTTTGAACAACCTGAATTGTAGTTACCTGTTTCTAAGCAACATCTGCAAATAAATTTATAGGACAAAATCAATCTGTGAGGGACTTGTTGGAACAAAGGTGGCGAAATGGATTTGATGTACATTTGCTGGGGTGTCAGACTTCACTCTAATAGTAGTATTTCTGCATCAAAGTCCACTCGAGAAACATATAATTTATGTAATACCTCAGTTTTTTGGATCAGATGTTATAGTAAGGTCATATTTGCCCCTCAAATAAATATTAAAGATCCTATGGCACAATTTAAAGATCAGAGGCATTGACTTCGTCAATATTTTTGCTTCAAATAAAATCATGAAAAGCAGACCATATATAGGCCTTGACTTCCTAACTGATTGAGGGATATTTTTGTGCAGAAATTGATTGCAATATTTCTGTATATTCAAAAGGTATTCCATTGGTTGTGAAGTGCTTAAAGTCTTTCTGCACTCATAAAATATTCTATCTACAGCCACTTCACTGTGTTTTTCTGATTCCATTATTTTCTTAATTCTTCCACCAGTAAATGAATACAATTTGCTTTACAGAAGCATTATCAAATGAAATTTGACACTGAGTTAAATAAGGTGATATTAGGGTAGAGGAACACAAGCTTGGTCAAAGAGATAGGTTTTAAGGAGGACCTTAAAAGAGGAAAAAGAGGTAGTGAGGCAGAAAGATTAAACTGCATACCTTATGCCCAAGCAGCTGGAGGCACAGACAGCAATGAAGGAGTGATTACAACTGCATGCAGAAGAGGCCAAAATTACAGGAAGGCAGACATCTCATAGAGATGTGGGGCTGGAGGATTCAAATAGTAAATTTGAAAGTAAACATTCAGAGCAGTCCAAATGTGTGCAAGGATTTGAAGAAAATCCACAACTAATGTTGCTGCAAGATAGTGTAAGAAAAGAACTTTACTATTCTGCAAAAACATGAAGGACTTGATGAACCCTTCAGTCTGGATTTGTACTCAATAAAAGAGGGCTGTATAAAGAGCTGGTGCTCTTTTCAGGTGATAATTTGTGTCTGCAAGTTGAATGTTTAATATAAGGACATTGTCGCATTTGATTTTTTTGACCATTTGTATTCTGAAAAAGAGGAGAAATCTTGCATTCCCTTCGGTCTTAAATAATAATTAGAAATGCAAATTAACTGCTGGAGGGATCAGGTTTGCTGTATCGGGGAAAAGCTTTTGAATGCATTCTTGATTGTGCTTCTCACCTTGTCCCTGAAGGTCTCTGCTGCAAAATAATATAAAACTGGATCCAAACAGGGATTCATTATTGCCCGGCAATAGGTAACCACTGTAGTCTTCCGAACCAAACAGCTAACATTGTATATATTCCCCGCGGGGAAGAGCTCGGCAATGTAGATAGTTCGTACAATATGATAAATCGGAAACCCAGTTATAAATATAACCATTACACCAACAATCCTGGCACTAGCTTTCTTCCGGGATATAGTTTGTGTGAGATGATTTGCCTTAGAAGTTAGCAAGGTCTTAACAGCAAGTGTGTAACAAACCGTGAAAATGAAGAAGGGAATAATGAAACCCAAGACCAGGGAAACTAAATTCATGGTAAATATTATTTTTATATCTGCATCAGCAATCCAGTCCCTGAGTTCAAAGCATTGATTTTTGTTATTTTCAATTGCCAGAAAAGGAATGGCTGTTATTCCAACAAATATCCATATTGCGATGCATATGATTTGCACGTTTTTGACACTTCTACACTTCAAACCTTTAATTGGATGCACTACAGCGAAGTAGCGCAATATGCTCATCAGAGTCAGAAAGTAGATGCTGCAGTACATATTGAGGTACAGAGCATACGTTAGGAATACACACAAATGACGTGTAAAACGCCAATAATGTTTCGGATAATAATAATAATGAACTCGCCAGGGCAAAGTGCACACAAAGAGCAGATCCGACATCGCCAGGTTCACCATGACAACGCTGAATGCAGTCTTCTTCTTGTATAACCTCAAGAATACATATATACAGAAGACATTTTCAATGAATCCAAAGATGAATACAGTGATATATGTTGGTACATAGATACTAGTTTTAAAGTTGTCAATGTCCTCACATGAGCGATTCTCCGGGATGGTATTGGCATTCATTTTCTGCTTTGGGGAAATTTGTGCACTTGGACGTTTCTGTAGGAGGAAGCCAATAATTTTAATGATGACAAATGAACAAAGTGTTAAATAGATTTACATGCTTTTTTGATTTAATACTGTGAATGCAACATGCTTTGATTATTTAATCACTTCAGCATAGTTAATGGCATCATTTTTCCTCTCAATGCAGTCTCTGAAAGAGTTTTAACAGGACTTCCAATCTCCAGAAGTTCGCATCTGGAGTTACCCCCTAAGATATGCTAAGGGATCTCTCAACATGGGAATTGCCTGGCAAGTTTGAACTCTCTGAAACTGAGTTGGCATTCCAGAGGTCACATAGTTCTGATTTACTTATGTTCTTAAAATAATTGCTCAGAAGTTAGAAGGATTAAAAACAATTCTAACATCCACACCTGACTTCTCCTGAGCCCCTCGCTTCTGACTCCCCATTTCCTTCTCAGTTATATCATGATCCCCTCCCTTGATCAAGTCCCAAACTATGCCCTGACAACTCAACTGAACTCCTGATGACTCCAGACCTGACTACTCCCCACCCGATTGCCTGTCGAACCCTGACTGTCCCCACAACCCCTGACTTCTCTCCTGACCATCTGACTACACCCTGAGTACCCCCACATGATTACATCCCAGCCAATTACCTCCCTGACCCCCAATTATCCCTGCATTTGCCCCAATCCACTCTTAACCTGTACTTATCCATCTGCCAGCCTACCCTCTCACCCACTTATCTTCCACGCTTACATAGAACATAGAACACTACAGCACAAACAGGCCGTTCGGCCCACGAGTTGTGCCGATCACATCTATATCTACCAATCCACAGACCTATCTATAACCCCCTATCCCATTCATTTCCATATACTCATCCAGAAGTCTTTTAAAAGACCCCAGTGAGTTTGCCTCAACAACCTCCGACGGCAGCCGATTCCATTCACTCACCACCCTCTGAGTGAAAAACTTACCCCTGACATCTCCTTTGTATTTGCTTCCCTGCACCTTAAATCTGTGTCCTCTCGTAGTGACCATTTCAGCTCGGAGAAATAGTCTCTGAGAGTCCACCCTATCTATTCCTCTCAACATTTTATAAACCTCTATCAGGTCGCCTCTCAACCTACGTCTCTCCAGTGAGAAGAGTCCCAGCTCCCTCAACCTATCTTCATAAGGCCTGCCTCCCAATCCAGGCAGCATCCTTGTAAATCTCCTCTGCTCTCTCTCAATAGCCTCTACATCCTTCCTATAATGAGGCAACCAGAACTGCGCACAATACTCCAACTGGGGTCTGACAAGGGTCTTATAGAGTTGCATCATTACCTCCTGACTCCTAAACTCAATTCCTCGATTAATGAAGGCCAGTACACCATACGCCTTCTTGACCACTTCCTCCACCTGCGAGGCCGATTTAAGAGTCCTATGGACCTGGAACCTTCTTTCTCTAGTTTTCTTTTACTGACTTTGGGACATTAAAACTTAGCAGAATAAGATGATCACCACTTTCTCCCCATTAAGCACCCTGCAAA
Organism: Sphyrna mokarran; assembly: GCA_024679065.1. Classification (NCBI taxonomy): domain Eukaryota; kingdom Metazoa; phylum Chordata; class Chondrichthyes; order Carcharhiniformes; family Carcharhinidae; genus Sphyrna; species Sphyrna mokarran. Next base: position 75,711,733 of record JAGIQG010000013.1, on the reverse strand, counting down.
GTTCCGATCACAACATCCTCCCGATCATCACTTCTGCAGAGTTCTCCACATCACCACCCCTGCAGAGTTGCTCTTGCCTCCTCCTTTATTAAAACCAAAAAGGTCTTTAGGTTATTCTTGTCAGAATAGAACAAATGCTCACATGACTTTCCCAAACTGCCTACAACTGAACTCCCTTAATAAGGGAGAGCTCCATATAAGCACTAAAGAATGCAGTAACACCAAGAAGATGGCACCAAAAACAAGCATCTGATGATTCAGTGACACAGAGCTGGGCTGTCTGCTGGACACACTGCAGGAGAGACAATAATCTACCAGGGATTGGGCCAACAGTGTGGCCTGGGAGGCTGTGGCAATGGCTCTGAGTGTCAGTGCATTTGTGCAGAGGATGGCGACCAGTGATGGAAGATGATGACCAGTTCCTTTGGGCAGGAAGGATGCATCCCATCCTAACATTGCAGGTGCAGCAGACAGGACCAATGTCAAACCATCTGCTGACAACTCATGATCTTCTGGAGGTGGGTCCTCAAGCTGTCTTTAAGGACCATGCATGGAATTGACACAGAAATGCAAGGTAAGAAATATCAATTACAGCAGGTTAGTGTGTGTGACAGAAGTGAACATCTACAAAAACTTTGTTATGACTTATTCCAAGTAAGTGGCATACGTTTCCTTCTCTTGCACTGAACCTTGTGTTATTTGTTGCAGGGAATGACTCTGATACACCTGGTCCTTTAATGTCCACTCCCCACCCCCAGTTGTTCCCTCTGAGACACCCCACAACAACTTAGATGACACTTGCACGGAGGCCCCGAGGTATCCACTGAGGCACATTCCATTCATCACAGGCTTCCACCACACAATCCACTTATGCATCACCACAGTGGGACAGGCTAGCAGTGAGGCCTCTGGGTCACTTACTGATGTGCACAACACAGACATAAAGGCAGGAACATCCAAGGCCTCAGGTACAGGGAGGTCTACCAAAGGCAAGGATTCAGCTACCCCAAGCCAGGTATTAGGCCTCTGGGATTGGTCATCCTGAAGTTGCTAGAAATGCATCAGCAGAGCCAAGGAATGCTGCAGGGGCTGTCAAAAAGAGCGCAGCAACTGCAAGGCTTCCACAATGGAAAGCCTGGGGCAGGAAATGGTCACCATGGGTAACAGGGTGTAGGGCATCCTATAGACACAGTGGGCCAAGGCTGAGACAAAGGGGGGCATGGCCAACAGTGTTGCTGGCATTCACAGTGGGCCCTGGCCACAGGTGTGGGTGGCATTCTGTGGACTTTCCAAGCTTGGGATTCTTACTCGCATTCTGGAGATACAGTAGGCCAAGGCTACGGGCTTCAAAAGATTATCCCAATCTCGCAGGGCAATGTTGAGGCTTCAAAGCTTGGCCCAATTTCAGAGATGCTATTGCTAGGGACTTGCACATCATGGGATAGACCCAGGTGGGCTTCTCGGAGTGGCAGAGCAACGTGATGCCAAAACTTCTGCAAATCAGTTCAGCTGCTCCTCCATCCCATGGAGTTTCCCCATTGCCAATGGGCACACCAAGGGAGGAAAAAAGGCTGGAGACCGTGCCAGAATCTTCCAGCTAGGAGACACCAGATGTCCAAGAGCTTTCGATTTCCCTCTTTCTAACACAGGAGCATCTCATGGGCAGCGGAATGAACAGGGTGGCACAGCTACATGTGTCATCTGAAAGTTGGCCAAAGCCCTCTGGGACTTGGCTCTCCTGGGGATGCCTGTCAAGGGTAACATGGGGCGTGGAACACAGCTGAGCACCTCAATCTCCATCCTGGAGTGGCAGGGGTGGGGGGGACACTTAGATAAAGCAATAGACATCATAAGATTAAGAGGTTCTAGCATGCCCAAGAGGGCATGAGTAATGGGCTACACTAATTAGGTTTAGGAAAACAGGCATTGTTTAGAATCATATACATCTGCTATATTGCACAGTTAAATATCATGCTTTCATGTTATTGCATTTACTTTCACCAATAAACATTATTGCACTCCACAGCAGTGTCTAACCCGATTATGATTCTCACCCTCCCCCACCTCCCCAGGAAACCATACCCAATCACATGCATAGAGGTACAGAGCATTGTGCTGCGCAATAGAGGCCTTTCCATCAATAATGACAGCCTGTCGGCCTCAGTATATCCAGTTTCCCAGAAGCCACTAGACCCTGTGCAAATTACCCCCTCCCCTCCATTGCCTTTGCCCACCAATTCCTGGGCCATTGCTCCATACGCTTGTGCCCCTAACCCTCACTTTATTTGGGCCATGGCCCCAGTGTGCAGTCAGATAGCAGATAGGAGTCGGACTTGAGTGGCACCAGGACAGCATCACAGTATGCCACATCACAAGTCATCATCCTCCTGCCTGTCAATCGAACCCATGGGGAGGTGGTGTGGATTAGGTGACAGGGTTGCCAGCTCCCAAAGTGTGGTGCATGCACCTGGAACAGCAGCAATCTCTGTCCTGTGGACGCCTAGACTGGCATGGGCCCCCAAAATCCCAGCATCCATGCAAGACTCCCCAACCCACCCAGCAACTTTGCAGTGCCTGAGAAGTCTCCCTGCATTTTGGAGGTTGCTGCTGATTGGGACTTAGCCCCTTGTTCTCCTTCACTACTGCTGAGTCTGTATATACTTTTATAGATCATCTGTGTTTCACACTAGCGTGACTTCGGTGAGGTCAGAAAGATACTAGAGGCAGGAATGAGCTGTGCCAAACTTGCTAATTAGATGCAAACCTATTCAATTGCATGGAAATTGTGCACAATGATGTTCATGCCAGAAAAAAAATGGCTTGGAAAAATCCCGAAAAGTTTGACGCCAGGCACAAATTGGATTTTTCAGCTCCTGCTCTATTTTCCTACTCTGCTTTGCTAATAGCCCAGCACGGCGGATGGATAGATTGCACCCTTTATCTACATAATTCCCTGATTAAATATTTCTGTTCACTTTGCATATCTATCAATGTGTTTTTTCCCCAATCTCACTTCTCATATGCATTAATATTCCTGTTTCTTTAAAGAAACATTTAATTTCCTTTTACAGGAATTTAAAAACTGGGTGAGATTTTTGCTATGACAGAGAGGCTGTCCTTCATGGCGAAAATAACACAAATCAAAGAAGTCTTATCCCTGAATATATGGTACTTCACGCTTTCATAGAAAAGGATTGAGGGGTCAGGGTATGTTTCACTGAAGAGCGGTTTATAGAGGCATCTGGCTATGTAAATCATCAACTGCCTCCACGAAAGTGAGATGATGGTAGGCCAGCACTGTGAAACCTGACACATGTAGATTCAACCTGGTAAAAGTAAGCCTGAGACTCAGACATTTGCTTTGGGTCAGTTAAGCAGAGATGGGACAATTCCTGTCTCTATGAAACTGACCTTTTAAAATGCCTACTGAAATTTCTGATTTCTAGTCTGGGGTGTTGGTTTAGAAGATGGGGCAAGCAATTTGGGAAGAAGTGAGGAGTTGGATGGAAGGCCTGCCTTGGGGCTCTGGCATTATGCCAAAAAAATGAGGAAAAAAAATGAAGCATCCCTCAAGCCCTTTACTCCCCCATGTCAATCAATGCCAATCAATACTACCTCTGACCCAAACCCATCTCCATGGCCCTTTATGCCTCCATACCAGGGTACACCCCCACAAATTGACATCTCATGTCAATCCCCCCTCCCCTTCCCATGCTAAAATATGCTTTCCCAAACAACATCTATGGTCTCCGTGTGCCTGACCTAGGAGCGAAAATCTGGGCCTCTGTTTCTGATTGAAATTTAACTGGAAGATCAAATATTAAACGATGTTTGGGGGTGAGAGAAAAGTTGATGTCATTCATGCTCCATAGATTGTTAAATGGCTGCGGGCAGCTGCTAATTGTGGCAGGACACGAAATCCCAGAATTCAAAACAATCCTGTCCAACATGCAGAAAAACATATAAATTGAATTTTAACAGTCCCTGAGGCATTTTTGACAGTAGATCCAAGGGGGCACTAGAATAGAAGGACATTGGATTAGTGGGCTGTCTGGCTATCTGCTCTGTCAGAGATGCACTGGAAGTGGCAAAAACTATCAGCCTGCCATGGGTAGGTAGACAGTTTTAAATAACTATCCATTTGTGGTAGATAAGGGATATCTATGGAATCATCCTTATGACAGACAACCCCAAAGTCCAACAGATGCCATTCTTCTAGCTAATTGTTCCAGCATAGATACAAGATGGACACCTATATTACAATGTAGATATTTGACCTAATGGAAGTCCAATCTGGCCAACTATTATCTCATCAGTCTTCCTTAATCATCAGCAAAAATAAAGGAACATTTCATAGAAAGTGTTAAAAGCTGGCTGTAAAATTATTAGGTTACGAACAAGAATACTAATGGTTAATATCTAACTTTATTAAAAACTAACATCTAACCTTGTAAGTTACTAATGCATGATTTTATTAGCCACCCTTCTTTGTAAGTTGCACATCAAAGTATGTCCCAAACCTGGCTGATGTTACTTACAAGTGTATCCCAACCTGAAACATTAGTTCAACATAGTGTATAGTTTTGTTTACAGGGATATTGTGAAGAATTACAACATGTGCAGGACCCAATGAGAAAGTTACCAACTCAGTCATAGTATGACATTAAAGATTATTTATTGCAATAAAGACACATATATAAACAGGACTTTAAACAATCTAAGACAGTTGTTTATAGGAACTACTGAACACCCACACAATTTATGTAAAATTATTCTTTTTGATCCAAAGTAAATTTCATAGATCTGAACTCTTTCAGGACTTTACTCTCTCTGAACTTCCCTCTTCCCAAACACCCAATTCAATAGTCTATAAGCAAAAGGCCAGTGCATAGTTATCACTCTATACAGTTCAGGAGTTATTCTGGAGAATGTCTCTTCTTCACAATTGTTCTTGGCCTCAAAGATACGTGGTCTAAATGAGGTGAAGATGTGTGATGCTCTACTGTCTAAATGTACCTCAGCTCGGACACAATTTTATGTCAGCCCCAAGCCCTGAACTCTTCCTTGTTGGCCACACCTGAACTGTCTCATGGAAATATTCTTGGTTCAGTGAAGAACTGCCTCCGTGAAAGTTTTGCTTGTGGTCTGCTAACTAGAACCAGCTTACAGAATCCTAGATGGAAACTGCCTTACTGCTTCCATGAAAGATTGGCAATTATACCATGTTTCTCTTTGATCGTTCTCTCTGTATTTGTTTCCTGTCCCCTCAGCTTTTGTGATTCTAAAAGATAAACATAATGTATGACTCCCCTAGATGTTCAATTATCTAACTAAGATGTTTCTATTAGCAGGATAATTTTTTTTTTTAGTTTGTCTAAAACCACTAATCTCATTACTGGGACACTCTCTTCTTGTGAAATGCCTTTTGAAATTGCAGTGGCTTTTAATCTGCTAGTTTTGTGACATTCTAGGTATTGCTAGTTACTAGACGTAATCATGACAAGTGGGAAAAATTACTAGGAAGTCACAATACAGAAAAGGTGCCAAGGATTCTGTTAGTTTGTCAAGTTATAAAGAACCTATTGGCAGCAAAAAGAACAAAACCCTACTGTCTAAATGTACCCCTGCTTGGACATAATTTCACATCAGTCCCAACCCTGAACCCTCATTTGGGAGCTGAACCTGAGTGCCTCATAGAAATGCCCTCCACACCTTTTCATTCAGCATGGAAGGCTTTCCTATATGAGTTGCTGCTATATTATCTTCAGTTCCTTGTCCGTGAGTCCAAACATGATCTAACATGCTTTTATGCCATCTGCTGGCAAAGGTCCCCAATGGAGGGCTCTTTGAGAGAGCCCTCTCTTTCACCTGGGGTGGAGGATGCTACATGCAGCAGTCCCATACAATTGTAGGATGTGTTGGTTCATGGACTTCCAAGATATTGTGTTTTGCTGCCTTGTGGGGTCCATGGACCACATATACGTTAATCATAGATTGTACCTGTTTTAGTTATTTAAAGAATCTTTTGCTTGAGTTTTGTTTGCACCGAGTACAAAGACGAACAGGAGGGAGAAGATCCACATTGTGAACAAACTCCTAGGTCTGACCAAACTTGCCACCAACAGGACCAAGCAATAGGCAAAGAGGTCCTCTGAGCCAACTGTCTATCCCTCCTTTGTGGCTGCATTAAAGACAGGGTATCCTTTGGGAGGGAGCACTCCGTGTTGTTCTATTGAGGTCTTCCACATCTACTGGGCACCACAGGGATTGGGGTGCTTTATTGACTTCTTTAATCACATTTTGATTTGATATTTTAAGTTTCTTTTGAGATTTGTTTTTGTTTGATGTAGTATCTTTTTAGGAAGCTGCCTTTTTGTTTGGTGTCTTACTTTATTATTGTTTATTCAGTTTGTCCCCAAAATAAGATAACTATTCCTGGTTGGTCATGATGGTATATAGTTTTGTTTTTGGAATGGTATGAAGAGTCACACGAAACTCTAATGAGAATAACCAGCCATTTGTAGTATAACAATTATTAAAGTCTATTTATTACATTAAAGAAATGATTAATACACATGAACAGGACTATAATACTCAGACAATTAAGTATATGAATCACTAAATTTAGACAGTTTATGCAGAAATCTCCCCTTGTACCAAAATATTTCTATGATCACTGAATTCCTTAAAACTTTCTTTTTTCCAAACAACATCCAAATTAATTAAATCTACAAGTCAAATCCACCTTATAGTTACCACACAATACATAAATCAAGCCTGGGTTATGTCTTTTTCTGGTCCAGCCAAGATACTTAGCCATTTTTGCGAAGATGTCTACAATACCTTGACTCTAAATCTTCTGACTGAGTTGTGGACAGGCCTCTTGGGCTTTAATTGTAAATTTGCCTCTCAGCTGCTAGATGTACATTGATCTCCCTGCTTCTGAGGATGCTGGTAGTTATATAATTCTTCCTCTTTGATTCTTCATTCTGTGTATTAGGCTGTCTGAATCTCTCAAATTCCTTGACTCTTGAAATTAGCATGTGTATACCTCCACTAATTTCTCAGTTGCCTAGGTAAGCTGTTTCCAACTAAACAAATGCAAATGGGAGGAACAGCATCTTATCTTCTAGTTAGGTACCTTACAGTCTTCCAGTCTCAACATTAAATTCAATAACATTGGATCTTTATCCTACCTCAATCCCTTTGTTTTAATTCTATTTTATTTTTTATTGTTCTCGCTCTTATTTCTCTATTGTCTTTTTTCAGTTTTTTTCCCTCCCCTTTATCCCTCTTCCCTTATCTTTTCTTCCCCCTTTGCTAAATTTTGCCTTTGTCCCATCCATTCCCCCTCACCCCCGCCAACATCTTCCCCCCGCAATTTCAGCTTCTCTGCTGCTTGGCCATTCACAACCTTTATTTTCTCCAGACTGCCCATTAGCAGTCTTTCCCCAGGGTTTCTGTGGCTATGACTCATCTTTTATTCCCTCACCATGCTGCGTAAATATCTCTCACTTTCTATGCTTTTAGCTTTGACAAAGAGTCATCTGGACTTGAAACGTCAGCTCCTTTCTCTTATTACAGATGCTGCCAGACCTGCTGAGATTTTCCAACATTTTCTCTTTTGGTTTAAGCTGTTTCCTACTAATAGAGTGTCTTATACCTGGCTCTGTCTCGCTGTCTGCTAATCTCATTACTGGAAAAATCACATTTTTTGAATGCTGGTTACTGCTAGGGAGATTTCTGCCATTTGCTGGGCAGATTGCTTTCTATCATACCTTGTTAAATTCTTGTTACTGTCCAGTGTTTCCTCTTTTAGAAAGCCATGGGGTCTATGTTTGCTTGCTTCATGTTACGATATTTACAATCTTACATTCAAACAAGAGATATGCTTAGAGTTCAACAAGGCAATTATTCAAACAGGCGTGTTTTTACAAGTGAGAAAGTACTGATCAATTTGTGTATTCTCTTGGCTTGTCCCTTGAGAGGTCAAAAATGCAGGTGACTACAGGGTCCCATCAACTATAAATCTGCCATTTTATGCACCAATATACCTAGGTCTCTCTGCTCTTGAACGCCTTTAAAGTTATTCCCTTCATTTTATGTTGTCACTTCTTCCTACTAAAATGAATCACTTCACATTTCTCTACATTGAACTTCATTTGCTTCCTGTCCATGCCTCTATTTTCTCAGAAGACTAAGGAAATTAGGCATGTCAGCTACTACTCGCACCAACTTTTACAGAAGCAGAGAAAGCATTCTTTCTGGCGGTATCACAGTTTGGTATGGTTCCTGCTCTGCCCAAGACCACAAGACCTCCAAGCATGAAAAACATTCAAAAGATCGTGAAGATAGCCCAATCCATCACGCAAACTAGCCTCTCATCCATTGACTCTGTCTACATCTCCCGCTGCCTCAGCAAACCAGCCAGTACAATTAAGGACCCTATGCACCCTGAACATTCTCTTTTCCACTTTCTTCTGTCAGGAAAGATACAAAAGTCTGAAGTCACGTACAAATGGAACAGCTTCTTCCCTGCTGCCATCAGACTTTTGAATGGACCTACCTTGCACTAAATTAATCTTTCTCTACACCCTAGCTATGATTATAACACTACATTCTGCAGTCTGATTTCCCTCCGTATGAATGGTATGTTTTGTCAGCATAGCACGCAAGAAACAATATTTTTCACTGTTTGCTAATACGTGTGACAATAATAAATCAAATCAAATCCTGTAACTTGTCTACATCCTTTTGAAGTTTTACACTATCCTTCTTACAATTCACAAGTTTTGAAATTGTGTCCCCATCTATTAAGTTTTCTCAGGAAAATCAAGGGTCCCAACACTGACCTTTGGAAATTCAAACCTCCCTCCAGCATGGAAAACATTCAATAACCATTACACTTGTTTCCTGTTAATCAATTCCATATCCATGTTGCTACTTTCCCTTTTATTCATGAGCTTTAATTTTACTCAAGTCTATTGTATGGGATTGTGTGAAACATATTTTGGAAGTCCAGTGTTTGTGATTCTCCAATGCTCTGAGATCACTGCTGAGTCGAAGAAAGACTGAAAAATTATGGCCTGTGCCTCTGCAATTTCCAACATCAACTTTGTCAGTATTGTTAGGTGCATCTCATCTGGTTCCCATGTCTAACAATATTAAAGACATATTCTATTCAATACTGTCTCCTTTTTGACTATAAAACCATCTAATCTCTGAATTATCTCCTCTTTTACCATGGTCTAGGTAGCACCTTCTTCCTTGGTTAAAACACGCGCAAAGTATTCATTTTGCACCTCAGATATGCCTTCTTTGCCACATGTAATTTCCCCTTTTGGATATGAGTTGGTCTTGCTCCTAATTTTATCACCTTTTATTATTTATATGTCTATGGAAGACTTTGCAGTTCCCCTTCTTGTTGGCTGACAATATATTTTCATTCTCCCTTTTTGCTTCTCTTACTTACTTCTTCATCTTTCTTCTGAACCCTCTATATTCTGCTTCGTTTTTTATTTTAATTTTCTACCAGACATCTATCAGAAGCACACCTGTTCTTCATCATCTTAATTCTTTTTTTTAATCACCCTATCTTTCAAGTTGAGGGAGTGCACCTTGACTGGGTCCAAGTTATGTCTGATTTGAAGGTAGCCCATTGGTGGCCTAGCTGCCATTTTTCCTGCAAATCTTTGATTCCAGTTTATTTAGAACACAGAACATAGAAAAACTACAGCACAAATAGGCTCTTTGGCCCACAAGTTGCACCGATGATGTCCCTACCTACTAGGCTTACCTATAACCTCAATCTTAAGTCCCATGTACTCATCCAGAAGTCTCTTAAAAGACCCTATATCGAATTTGTCTCCACCACCACCGACGGGAGCCAATTTCACTTACCCAACATCCTCTGAGTGAAAAAGTTACCCCTAATATCTCCTCTGTACCTATTCCCCAGCACTTTAAACCTGTCTCCTCTTATAGCAACTGGTTTAGCTCTGGGAAAAAGCCTCTGAGAATCCACCCGACCTATACCTCTCAACATCTTATACATTTTTATCAATTCACCTCTCATCCTTCATCTCTCCAAGGAGAAAAGACCGAGCTCCCTCAATCTATCCTCATAAGGCATGCCACTCAATCCAGACAATGTCCTTGTAAATTTCCTTTGCACCCTTTCAACATCCCTCCTGTAATGCATTTCTTTTGTCCCAAATCCATTCAGGAGATCATCCTGTAGTGGTCATAGCACAGGAAGTGCACTCTTGATGTTGAAACAGCCCTGCCATTTCTCTATTCATTAATTGATAACCTTGTTACTAAATTTTAGTACTGATAATAAAACTTAAGAAAGGTTTACCAATATTAATTTGACTTACTACTATTAATATACCTTACTAATATTGATTAACCCTTAATAATGTTAAATCTTAAGAATAAACTTTATGATTTACCAGCTACTCATTTGTTAATTATTAATGGTTAATATTTTTCAAATTTTTAAACTCAGTTATGTAAGTTCAATCTCTAAACAGTTATACTTACCAGCTAAGCAGCTTACTTTTTCAAGAGGTCACTTTTCAGTTTTTTCAATTCAGGGTACCCTTGGACTTCTCTGAGTCTCTCCCGAAGGTAAGTGCCGTAGGTCTTTCTTCTCAGGCTATATTTATTTTCTCCAGTGTTCTGTATGTTTTGCAAAACCACCTCCTTCTGTCTCTCTCATGAAGAGAAGTGCTTATCTTGCAAGACAAAAGTGTTTGAGAATAGGACATGTGAAAGTTACCTCTAAACATTGCAATCACTTCTATCTCTGGTGTAAAAGCATTAAGTCTGAACATAATTGATTTGAAATTGGAATTGATAAAATTTGTTATTTCAAATACTCAGAGAGAAATTTACCAGACGTTTAAGAGGAATAATCAGGTGTTTTATTTTAAATAAAAGTAAATAGAAAAACAGTTCAGGTGATTTCTGGGTATCAAACCAAACGGAAGTTTGTTTGGGAAGAAATAAGTTGAACATTTCTTATCTACAGTAAGAAATACTGTCAATCCAACAACACTTACTTGAATATGGAATAATTTTGAAAGGCAAAAAAATGTCAGATGCAATTTAGTAGGATTATTTTTGGGAAAATAATGTTATGTAAATAAAGAACAGTAGCAAAAATATTGCTAATAGCTGAGACCAATATGGGAATATTTAATTTTTTTTTAAATATATTATGAGAAGTTATTATTAGATTGCAAAATTCCTCCAAGACTCCTTAATAAAATACAATAGTAAATAACAGGATACCCACTTGGAATAAAAGATAGCAACATGAAAATCACACCACCAGATGGGAAATTGAATAACTTACCTTGGGTTATTAGTTCAATAGACTATATCAATCTGGTATGGCTGTGAATTCGAGTGAAAAAGTATCGTTATAATTAATAAACTAATAGAATTCTCTTGGAAGTGTTTGTGCCCTTGCCTATAAACGTAAGCTAATTGAATTGGTAGCCTGGCCACCACCCAAAGTAATGGGACCATGTGAAGGGGGTGGGGAGATACCTTGGTGGGTATGCACAATGTGCAACTCTGTTGTAAAGGTTCAACACACTGGTGAGAACGTCAGTCAAGACTAGCTATTCAAGACTGAGGTAGATCAGGCCTCTGGCCTTAATTTGCACCATTGGGTATGCGTACTTGGGGACCTGGAAGTGGCACAAAATGCATTTCTGGCCATGATTGGCCTCAGAACCCAATTTCACACAATTAATGGACAGCCAGCATGAAACGTGTAGTGAGAGTGCTCAACACCATTGAGGAAAGCAGGTGCCAAGGAACTATGCAGGCTGGCACTTCTAATAGACTCCCTCAAGGCAGGCAACTGCCACAGAACTGCAGATCTCTACAAATTAAAAGCGATGAAGAAACTCATTACTTGAGACGAGGTAGCACTTTCAAACACCTGACAGCAGAGCTCAGAAAACTTTAATTCCCCAGATGGCTTTGTTAACTTCATTTTAGCCCTGACATTCATCTCGTCCTGGACAGGTAATTAAAATGCAAAGGTTATCTGGCCAATTGGCACATCCACCCACCATAGAAATAGACAGACCATATGAAATTGCTGACAATTGACTCCTTCATGGAAAATCTCTGCTTAATTGTCAGCAGACGCATTTTCGACCTGCATGTGCCTGCCATCTGAAAAATCACACAAGTGCACACTGACATCAGGACAAATATCTGACATCTTCTCCTGTAATTTCACATGCTTCTAGGTCAGGCATGCATCAACCTGAACAACTTAAAATTTTGGCCATCAATCTTTTTCCTTGATATTAAATTTATTCAGAGGACTTGGCATTACAAAGCTCTGCATTCTATTAACCCAATGTCCCAGCTAATTCTCTTTATACTCCTGAGACAAATAAACTCATTAACACCCCTTACTAACCTTTGTTAGTTTTGACACTAACAAAAAACTTTTAAAGGAAATATATTTAAGTTGGATGATGCACTCTAGCTCCTACCATGCCCACTGGTTGCAAGACATTTCAATTGTACAGAGGACATTGCATTCTTTTAAAGTGAAGTTTATTAGTCACAAGTAAGATTTATATTAATACTGCAGTGAAGTTACTCTGAAATTTCCCTAGTCTCCATACTCCAGCACCTGTTTGGGTTAATGTACCTAACCAGCACATCTTTCAGACCGCGGGACAAAACTGGAGCACCTGGAGGAAACCTGCACAGACACAGGGAGAATATGCAAACTCCACATAGACAGTGACCCAAGCCAGGAATCAAACCTGGATCCTTGGTGCCATGAGGCAGCAGTGCTAACCACTCTGCCACCCCTCCCTCTGCAAAGAGACATGGGCATGGATGTGATCACCATAGCATAATTGGACTATTAATGAGGGCAAGGAAATGAAGATTGTGCAGCAGCAGCACATATAGGAAAACTTTCCACACAGAGTGGAATGGCGCAGAGAAAATTTCCATGATGCAGCTCAAATTGTAGGGTTGGTATTCTCAAGGGAGGTTTCAGGATTCAGAGCTAATGTGAAATTCCTACAACATTGGTCAGTTCATACAGGACTCCACCATATGCTTGAGCTGCCTCAAAATCACATGTGCACTATGTTTGAAAGTTGTGGATGGATTTGAAGGTGAGCCAATAAAATAAACTATATAACAAATAAACTAATGGATAAGTTAGCAGCATCTGAAGAGGGCTGTGTAACAAAAAGACAAAACTCTAGAGAAAACTTATCAAATGAAATTAATGTTCCCATAGCTGATAATGCACTCTAGACCCAGAATACCCATCAACCATGGAAGACCTCAATTGTACTGGCAAACAGAGCATGTATACTCTCTGGCATACCCAGGTGCAAATGTAGCCTTGGAATGGGACAGACAATTGAATCTGATGATTGCTGTATGTCCCACTGCCTGGCCTTGTAATGGTCACTTTGGCCAGGCCATAGGGATCTGCCCACCTACCTTCGGCATTGAATGGCCAAAAATCAGAAAAGTGGGACTAAAGTGCAACCAAAACCTCAGCCCCCTTAAAAATGGAATGAGAGCTGCAACCTCAGGCAACTTATACACACTGACTCTTCGAAGCTACAGAAAATACAGGCAGTGTGGGAATTCATGAACCAACTTAACCTTCTGTTGCACTAGACTACTGTAAAGTGCCAGATGGTAAAGTGGAGGACTCCCAAGTGTACTGATTTCAGCTGCGAGTCCCACCTCTTCCAGATGGCAGGATGGAACATCAAAGCATGTCCAGATTGTTGACAAGGGTGAGGAAGTGGAGGGAGCACAGTTGCAGCTTGTACAGGAAACCAGTGTGCAAAGTGGAAAGGCACTCTGGCCAAGTGCCAATGGTCTAAACAACTAGACCCAACATTATCAAGGCTTCATGGAATGCAGGAGAATTTCATTGTAACTTCATTACAATGTTAATGTAAGCTTTTCTTGTGGTGAATAAATAAACTTTATCTTTATGGGATGCAGACAGGCCACGGTTACCGCAGATCAAAAACCAACAGAGTCCAGCCCAGACCTGTCTTGCATATTGAACCAAAGTGTTTGATTTTAACATAGAAGAATGGTTCTGAACCAAAACCCATCAGGAGATACTCAGACAGACAATAAAAAAAAGTATTATGTCGATGTATTTATGTACTCCCTGGCACCTCAGATTAACAAATTTTGGAAAGGGATATATGCACCCAGGACACCTAAGAAATGGACACCTAAACTTATTGGATGCTATGATCTCTGCCCTGTGACACTATTGGCTGGAAGCCAGAGAACATTCCAGAAGGGCTCAAAGGAAGGGGTAAAAATGGACATCTGGAGATGACTTTCCCCCCCCAAACCCCACCCCAGTGAAGACTTAACCAGCTTCCTACAAACTCATCATCTGACCCATGATGATAGAAGAGGACATTCAAGATCCACATTTGTACCAAGAAGATCGGGTTCATCCGTCGATCTAAACTCAGTGAATTGAATACAACAGCCTAGTCAGGTTCAACAGAACAGGTAGAATATGTGTTTTTCAGACAGTCAGTGTAGTTTGGGGAAAAATCAATGTAATTTACTCTTTAAGAGTTTTTTCTTTAACTTGTAAGTATTTTAATAAAACTAAGTTTGAACCACAGTCCTTTGTCTCATAAAGTAAGAGCACCTGAGTAAATATATTTTTGAGTAATAAGCTGGTGGAACTGTCTGTGCAGAATATTTCACAAGCAAATCCATAAAGGAAATTTCCATGTGACAGATCAAATTGAGAGGTTCCCAAGGAAGGTTTCAAGACACAGCTGTAATGTGAAATTCCATCCATTCGGGAGTCAATTTAGATGGGAGTCCACCACATGCTTAAGCCACCTCAAGCACCACAGTTTAAAAGCTTTGGATGACTTTTGGTGAGTCTGATTATTTAAGCCGTTACATCACCTGCACATCTTTAACCGCATAATTAATCAACCATGAATATGCACAACTGGCTGGCAAGACTCATCCTCTTCATGATCAGATTCTTCATCAGATGACAGAACTGTCTCCATCAGATTCTCATCTGCCTGAGTGTCCCCTTTCTGGAGGGCTAGGTTGTGCAATGCACAGAATGCACAGAAGATGACAATTCTTTCTAACACTTCATGCAGTTGCATATTGTAGCAGGGATCTATTCCGTGAGTGTCTCGTGGATGAATGGCTTATTGTACCTCCTCTCAGATTCTGTCCATGGATTTCACACCGTCTTTTTAGATTGTATCCTCTTTCATCATACTAGCCATTCAAAGGTACTGGCCCTGTGAACATCCCTGGTACCTGGAAGTGTCTAAGGATAGAGGCATCATCATTGCAATCATGATAGCATATACATATCTGCACACTCCATTGCTTATAGTCATAAACTAACTGGGCATTAATTGAAAGAGATCTTTTCCTGTTGATGAATGTTCCTAACGAATTTGATGCATGTACAAGACTCCTTCAATCCCAATTCCAGCACTTAATATTCAGCTCCATGTCTTAAAAGTCTACACCTAGGGTCATTTTTAAAAAATTCTGTAGATATGAACATTGCTGGAAAGCCAGTATTTGTTGCCCATCTCTAATTGCCATTGAAAAGCAGTTGGTGAGTTGCTTTCTTGAACTGCTGCAGTCCATCTGCTGTAGGTACATGCACAGTGTTGTTGAAAAGGGGATTCCAGGATCTTGACCCAGTGATAATGAAGGAATGGCAATATAGTTCTAAGTCAGGATGATATGTGGCTTAGAGATGAACTTGCAGGTGGTATTTCCATGTGTCTGCTGTCCTTATTCTTCTAGGTAGTAGAAGTCACAAGTTGCTGTTGAAGAAATCTTGGTGAATTAATGCAAAGCTGCCACTATGGTGGTGGAGGGAATGAATGTTGAGGATGGTGGATGGAGTGCCAACATCTTGAACTGTTTGTTCCTGGTTGGTGTTCCACTTTTTATGTACTATTGGAGCTGCATTCATACAGGCAAGTGAAGATGTTTCATCACTCTCCTAACTTGCACCTTGTAGATGTTGGACAGTTTTGGTGAATCAAGAGTTAAGTTACTCGCTACAGAATTCTCAATCTCTAACCTGCTCTTTTAGTGATCATATATATTCCTATATGGCTTGTCCAGTTCAGTTTCTGATCAATGATAACCCCTAGGATGTTGACGGTGGGGATTCAATGATGATAATGCCATTGAATATCAAGAGAAGTTGGTCAGATTCTCTCTTGTTGGAGATAGTCATTACCTGGTACTTTTGACCAGGTCTGGCTGTGTGTAGGCACAATAAGAAATCTCACAGCACAAGCTTAAAGTCCAATAGGTTTATTTGGTAGCAAATGCCACTAGTTTTCAGGGCTTTGCCCCTTCGTCAGGTCAGTGAAGAATTCTGATCAAAAACAGGTGACATAAAGGCACACACTCAGTTTACAGAATACTGATTAGAATGCAAGTCTTTACAGCTAATCAAGTCTTAAGGTACAGATAATGTGATAGCATTAAGCATAGGTTAAAAAGATGTGTATTGTCTCCAGACAGGACAGTAAGTGAGGTGTTGCAAGCCCAGGCAAGTCATTGGGATTACAAATAGCGTGACATGAACCCAAGATTCTAATTGAGGCCATCCTTATGTGTGTGGAACTTGGCTATCAGAAACTGTCACTCTCACAGTTAAGCTCTTTTATATATATTTGTAATCAATTCAGTAACTGAGTGACCCTGGCGGAAGCCAAACTGAACATCAGTGAGCAGGTTATTACTAAGTGCCACTTGATGGCACTGTTGATGGCACCTTCCATCAGTTTACTGATGATTGAAAGTAGACTGAAAGGGTGATAGCTTGTCAGGTTGGATTGTCCTGCTTTTTGTGGATAGCATATTCCTGAGGAATTTTCCACATTTCTAGGTGGATGCCAATATTGTAGCTGTAGTGAAACAGCTTGAATAGGGCACAGCTAATTGTGAAACTCAAATCTTCAGTACTCTGTTCTCAGGGTCCAAGACCTTTCCAGTATCCAGTGCCTTCAGACATTTCTTGATATTACTTCTTATGAATCAAATTGGCTGGGACTTGAGGAGAGGGCTGAGATGAACCAAGCACAGTTGTGATGTTAAAGAGAAAATTTACAGCAAATGAAATCTTGTTCACTTGGAGTAAATTTGGTTCAAATTTTAATTAGTAGATCCCCAGAGGAATCTTAGCAATTGAAAATGTGAGCAGCATTCCCTTCCTAACAGTTTGAAATAATTCAGAAATGTTTATGAAATAGATTAACTTGAAGATTTATTTATTTTATATTGATTGACTTCACTAAACAATGGGCAAAGAAAGCAACTACAGATGCAGGGAAAACTCAGCTAGTTGTATTTAGTGCAACCAAGTCTGTGAGGTCTTTAAGCTAATATGATAAAAGATTCCCTGCACCCCAGGCATATTCTTTTCCACTTTCTTCCATCGGGAAAAAAATACAAAAGTCTGAGGTTAATTAACGACCAACTCAAGAACAACTTCTTTCCTGCTGCCACCAGACTTTTGAATGGACCTACCTTATGCTAAATTGGTCTTTCCACGCTATGACTGTAACACTACATTCTGCACCCTCTCATTTCCTTCTCTGTGTACAATATGCTTTGTCTGCGTAGGGCACAAGAAACAATACTTTTCACTATATACTAATGCATGTAACAATAATAAATCAAATAAATGACATGGAGGGTATAGTGTGCATGGGCCAATCTCCCCACTGACAGATCGTCGCAGGCACAGTGACTCCCTCAGCTGGTCTGTCTAGCAGGTTGAAGTCCCACAATGCACTTACTGGTGCAAATCCCCTTGAGGCACTAGCAGAATACCGAAGTTGTGAAACTAAGTACACCCAAAATAAATTGGTGGTTTTCCTGCCTGTTGGGCACTTAGTTTTTTGGGGAGAATCCTAGCCTAAATATTTGATGTTCTATTTAGGGTCAAGAGGAAGGTAAATAATGATTTATGATGGTTTCCAACAGGGTCCTGATTGATATTATTTGAATGATCTTTTTTGTGCAAGTCTGCTTATAAAGTTGCCTGATTTCCACAGTATGAGATTATTGATATTTTTAATTATTCATGGGAGGTGGGCAATGTTGATAAGGGCAGCATTATTACTTATCCCTAATTGCAATTGAGAAGGTTGTTGTCCACTCTTGAGCCTTCCTGACAACTGAATGACTTGCCAGGCCATTTCAAACGGCAGTAAAATTCAACAGCTTGTTTTGATGGGAGGATGTAAAGAGTTAAATTTCACACTGTTATCTTCCACCACAGATGCTTCCTGTCAAGGCCTAATTTTTTTGCAAAGGTTTGTTTTTGCAGAAATTTGGCCAGCAGAAGCTGGAATTGTTTTCACCAGACAGCAATAAATTCCTTTCCTTTAACTGTATCTGAATATACCAGATAATAATTATTGCCTGTTAACTAACTCAATGCACTAAACAAACATTGGACTTTGTTACTTGTTAACTACATCCTAGCTGCAAAGATTAGAAAACGTTATGTTCTCAAGGCCATTAGACTGTCTGATCATGTGATGTTAAATTAAAAAGGGCAAAAACAATGTCCTGGAAAGGGCCCTAAAATAGTGAGAGGAAATCGGCAGGAGTACAAGTCCATAAGAATCAAAGGGGACTGTATTTGCAAGGGAAAGATGCAGAGATAAAAGACCCAGAGTAAGAGACAAAGAAAACGGAACCACTGACAAACTTTGCAGTTCAGTGTTCAACGGATAATATCAGTTCTGTTAGATGTTGTAAACTGTTTCTTAAACACATTAATATTTTAATTTTAGTCATTCTTACAGATAGGCTAGCAGAGCAAAACTGAAATTCTCTTCCTTAACTGTCCGTAATCAGTGTGATTTTGGAGAGGCAGCTATCAGGGGTTCACAATTCCCTGGATTGTGTGATCAATTTAGGAAAAATGGTAGCTAGCTTTTGTGCATTTAAATAAAAGCTTTTTATTTACTCATTCAACCCAAATGTTTAAAAGCGATATCATCATTCCCACTCATGCCATAAAAGTACAGTTAGAGAAAATAGTATACTTTTACAAGTTTTAAAAGTTCAAGTATTGGATTCATTGTGGAAGAACTGCCACTTTGGGCTTGAGAGAAGCTTTTGTCCACTCTTGAATTATGGTTCAGATAGTTTAAGTTTCAGGATTATTGCAAGATAAGAACATGAGAACATAAGAAATAGGAGCAGGAGTAGGCCATCTAGCCCTTCAAGCCTGCCCCGCCATTCAACAAGATCATGGCTGATCTGAAGTGGATCAGTTTCAGTTTCCCGCTTTCTCCCCATAACCCTTAATTCCCTTGTCTATCAAAAACCTATCTACCTGTGACTTAAATATATTCAGTGAGGTAGTCTCCATCACTTCAATGGGCGGAGAATTCCAGAGACTCATCATTCTTTGAGTGAAGAATTTCCTCCTCAACTCCAATCTAAACTACCCCCCCCCCCCCCTCATTTTGAGGCTGTGCCCTCTAGTTCTGCTATCCTTTCTAAGCAGGAAGAATCTCTCTACCTCTACCGTTTCTAGCCCGTTCATTATCTTATATGTCTTTATAAGATCCCCATTCAGCCTTCTAACCTGCAACGAGTACAGACCCAGTCTATTCAATCTCTCCTCATAGGCTAGCCTCCTCACCTCCAGTATCAGCCTAGTGAAACTTCTCTGCACTCCTTCCAAAGTCAATATGTCCTTTCATATTTGCGGCCTCACCAATGCCCTGTACAGTTGCAGCAAGACCTCCCTGCTTTTATATTCTATCCCCTTCACTATAAAAGTCAACATTCCATTCGCCTTCTTGATCACTTGCTTCACCTGCAGACTGGGTTTTTGCGATTTGTGCACAAGGATCCCAGGTCCCTCTGCACCGTAGCATGCTGCAGCTTTTCACCCTTTAAATAATAATCCCTCCTACTATTATTTCTATCAAAGTGGATAACCTCACATTTGCTAACATTACACTCCATCTGCCAGGTCCTCGCCCACTTACTCAGCCTATCCAGATCTCTCTGCAGACTTTCCGCGCCTTCCACACAATTTTCTTTTCCACTCATCTTCGTGTCATCAGTAAATCTCGTTACCCTACATTCAGCCCCCTCCTCCAGATCGTCTATGTAAATAGTAAACAGTTGAGGCCTCAGCACCAATCCCTGCGGCACTCCACTAGTCACCAACTGCCAACCAGAATAGAACCCATTGATTCCAACTTTCTGCTTCCTACTAGACAACCAATCCACTATTCATGCTAACACCTTACCCCCAACTCCGTGCACCCTAACCTTTTGCAGCAACCTTATCAAATGCCTTCTGGAAATCTAAAAACACCACATCCACCAGTTCCGCTCTGTCTACCGCACTAGTCACATCCTCATAGAAATTCAATAAATTCATTAAACACAACTTCCCCTTCACGAATCCGTGCTGCATCTGCTTGATCAAACCTTTCTTTTCTAGGTGCCTCGCTATTTCTCATCTGATGACGGATTCTAGCATTTTTCCAATTACAGATGTTAAACTAACCGGCCTATTGCCTTTTGTCTGCTACCTTTTTTAAAGAGCAGCGTAACATTAGCCGTTTTCCAATCTTCTGGCATATCTCCAGAGTCCAGGGAATTTTGATAAATAATTACTAAGACATCCATTATCACCTCTGCCATTTCTTTCAGAACACTGGGATGCATTCCATCCGGTTCCAGGGACTTGTCTACCTTCAGTTCTATTAGTCTATCAAGCACTACCTCTCTAGTGACATTAATTGCATTAAGGATCTCATCTCCTACCATCCTTCTATCATTAATATTCGCCAAGTTATTTGTGTCCTCTTCCGTGAAGACTGACACAAAAAACTTATTTAAAGCCTCAGCCATTTCCTCATTACCCACCACTAAAACTCTATCTTGTCCTCCAAGGATCCAACATTCACTCTAGCCACTCTATTCTTCTTTATATATTTTACTATCATTTTTTATATTTAGAGCTAGTTTAGCTTCATACTCTATCTTTCCTTCCTTTATCACTTTCTTATGTTGTTTTTTAAAATATTTCCCAGTCTTCTAATCGCCCACTATTTTTAGCCGCTCTGAACGCATCAGCTTTTAATTTAATGTTCTCCTTTATTTCCTTCAATAACCAAGGCTGGTTATCTCTTCTCTTACAGTTCTTCTTTACTATAGAAATATATTTCTGCTGTGTATGAAAAAAGATCTCCTTAAAAATCCTCCACTGTTCCTCAGCTGTCCTACCAATTAATCTGTGCCCCCAATCTACATTTACTAATTTCGCCCTCATCTTATCATACTCCGCTCTGTTCAAACAGAGGACACAGGTTCGGGACCCTACTTTCTCATCCTCCATCTGCATCAGAAATTCAACCTTACTATGATCACTCATCCCAAGAGGATCCCTCACAAGAAGATCCCTAATTCTACCTGCCTCATTACACAGTACCCATTCTAAGATAGGTCGCTCCCTTGTAGGTTCCGTTACATACTGTTCAAGGAAACCATCCCAACAGCATTCCAAGAACTCTTCCTCAAGCCTATCGCGTCTGACTTGGGTCACCCAATCAAAATGCAGATTAAAATCCCCCATAATTATTGCCACTCTGTTTCTGCACGATTCAATTATTTGTTTGTTTATAGCCTGCCCCTCCTCAAAGTTATTAGTTGGGGATCTATAAACCACACCCACCAGTGTCTTTTTTTTCTTACTATTCCTTATCTCCACCCTCAACAATTTCATGTTTTGCTGTTTGGAGTCTATATCTTCTCTTACTACTGCCCTGATATTATGTTTTATTAACAGAGCTACTCCACCTCCTTTTTCCTCTTGTCTATCCTTTCTAAACGCCTGATAACTCTGGATATTCAGTTCCCAGTCCCGGTCACCCTGCAACCACGTTTCCGTAATGGCTTTGAAGAGACCATTGAAGAGATGAACGATCAACAGGTTAGTTGTGGTTTTCATATCAGGATGAACTTGGGGATGTTGTTTGGAATCTGGCTGGAAGGACCTTCGAGATATATAGCCTCTAGGCTCATAAAGGCAACAATGACAGCCCTTTGTTACAGCTGCTGTCTCTTTCAATTTTTTTTGCTGACAGCAAAAACACTGCTTCTCCCTCCTCCCCTGAGACCTTCCATGTCTTTGTTTTGGAATAGATACCTTAAAGCCATGGCTGCAGTTCTAAATAGTTTCAGGACATGGCTGTTGACATTGTCTTTCTATGACAGTGTGATTTCTCCAAAAATGTGCTGTCTGGGCATGTTAGTAAAGGGAGGATCAAGTTAGAAACTCTGGAAGCTTAAGATAGCGTATGAAGTGCAAAGGTCACCTGGTCCTTATCATCTTATCAGTTCACCAGTATCCATTTTAAATAAAAGAGTTTCAGAAACTTCTATGCAAACAGAATCAATAGCTGCAATTTTACTGTACCTCCCAACACAGGAATTGGAGAGAGCAAAGGACATGTTCCCTTGAGGTCAGGCAGGATTTTATGGTTTCAGGACAAGTGAGGCTGTAAAATTCCCCCTTCAATATTTCAAGTTATGAATATGAAATGCTTTTACTAGGTGTACTACTATCGTGACCAATCAAATTGATTCAATCCACTCAATGATACAATAAGTGTTTTGCACACTGGATTTATGGAACTGCAACCAACTTTCAAAAAGGGATATCATTGATCTATGTGATGTGACATTGAAATAAAACAGAGACCTGAGGCAATCCAATATAACAATGTATTGTGATAAATGTGACTAGAATTATACTTTGAGTTAATAACGTGTGTTATGATGGGCACGGAGGATCAACAATAAATCTCCCTGTGGACCTTGTAGAATACGAGTTCCTGTATTAGGTGAGTGGAAGCTTGCCCAATAGTGAAGGAGCAGTGGGAAGCTTTAAAACCAGCTGGCTTCCCTCAGGCTGGCAGTCAAAAGACTCAGGCCTGTCCTGCACTCTATAGCTGATGAATGGCATTTCGAACGTATTGTAAATAAAGCGTGATTGATGTTGGAAAAACTGGCCTTAGTGAGATTGTTACATTGGTAATGAAGAGTAAAATAAATTAGTTTCTTCCCTCTGAATCATCTTTACTGCCGAGACGAGAAATCCCCCAATAAGAAATTGTTTCTTTTTGGTAAACTTTAATCCTACGATGCAAGCATAGAAGACCGGTCCAATATCAGAGCACACATATTATTGTTTTTGGATAGCAAAGCACAAAGTGACCCTATTGATAACGTGCAAGTCCTGACCTTCAGTATAATAAAAAGCCTGACCTATCTGAATATCCCTAATTCCAAAATCTTTAGTAAATTAGTAGACCTGGTTAAAGGCTGTGACCAATTTGGGTGAATGGCAAGGATCTTCATTCAGTGGAAGATAAGATGAGGGACATTAAGGAGGCACTAACTCCGAAGAACCAGACAGAATTGAAATCCTTCCTGGGGTTAGTGAATTATTACAGGAAGTTTCTTCCAAATTTAACTCCCTTGTTGTCCCTCTTGCAAGCCCTACCATGGAACTTTGGAAACATCAATGGTTGTCATTTTGGGAGCCGGTGGGAGACAGTATCACAGCTGGAAGCTTTCAACAGTGCTTTCGTTCTTAATTATTGCCCATTTTGACCCTGAAAAGCACCTTACCTTATCTTGACATGTGATCCCTTCTCATATGGCATTGGGGCAGCACTTTGCTGGAGAGATGGAACAGAGAAACCTACTGTCCATGCATTAGACCTAGCGAGATATGCCATTAATAGGTCCGGGCAGCAGGCGATTGACAGCATCGTACATCCTGACTGTCTGCTCTTCTACCACGGCTACATTCGGGGCTAGGTGTCCCTGGATAGGGAGCATGTGGTGTCCACAGGCGCAACTGACACTTCCTGCACCCGCAGAAGCTGGCATGTATTATCGACCCCAAAATCACATTTTGATTCAGTGTCCTACATTTCCTTTCGACTATGTTTTTTGTTCGGGCCATCCCCACTTCCTTTTTGGGGGGGGGCTGCTCCTTTTAATTTGTCCCTAAGTTGATTTGAATTCATTTTACTTGTTGGGCTGTTAAAAGAACTGCCTGATGAGACTAAATCTGCTCCTGGACGTGGTGAGATGTGCCATTAATAGGTCCAGGCAGCGGGTGATCGACGAAGTTGTCCATCCAGAGTGTCTGCCTCTCTATCGTGGCTACCTTCACGGCCAGGTGTCCCTGGAGAGGGAGCATGCGGTGTTCACTAACTAATTGTTTCCCATAAGCAACTGACATACGAATTGTACCCATCACTTTCAGTAGCTTCCCCTGGCCCAAACAGAAACCAAAGTCCAAAGGAAACTAAGGGTCTACAACACACCCCAGCCCCCCATTACCACATATCAATGCACCAAAAAAAATCCTAATGCACAAACAACACTGGACTTACTCATTAACTGAATTAAACTGAAGAATTTAGAACTGAACATTTTGTGATTTTGAGACCATTAGGATAATTTGACAATGAGCAAGTGATATTAAATTAAATAAGTGTTTAAGAAAGAAGTGTGGGGAAATGGGACCAGACTAGCTGACAGGGCATAAGCTCCCAAACATCAAGATGAAAAGTGGGCTACATAAGCAAGGGAAAGACAGATAAGAGACTCAGAAGGAGAGACAAAGGGAACTAGAACATAGAACATAGAACAATACAGCACAGAACAGGCCCTTCGGCCTTCGATGTTGCGCCGACCAAAATAAAAAGCAATGCCCCTCCAAACTAAACCATTCCCTTCTCTTCCATATACTTATCAACTAACCTCTTAAACGCCACCAACTTGGCGCATCTACAACTGCTGCAGGCAGGGCATTCCACTCCCGAACCACCCTTTGGGTAAAGAACCTACCTCTGATATCGTCCTATAACTATCACCCCTTAATTTAAAGCTGTGTCCCCTCGTGCTAGCTTTCTCCATCCTAGGAAAAAGGCTATCACTGTCCACCCTATCCAAACCTCTAATCATCTTATATGCTTCAATAAGATCCCCCCTTATCCGCCTCCTTTCTAACGAAAACAACCTCAAATCCTTCAACCTCTCTTCATAGGACCTGCCCTCCATACAGGCAACATCCTGGTAAACCTCCTCTGTACCCTCTCCAATGCCTCCACATCTTTCTTATAATGTGGGGACCAGAACTGCACACAATACTCCAAGTGCGGCCGCACTAGAGATTTGTACAGTTGCAACATGATGCTGCGGCTCCTAAATTCAATCCCCTACCAATAAAAGCTAAGACTCCATATGCCTTCTTAACAACTTTATCCACTTGACTGCCTACTTTCAGGGATCTATTGACACATACACCAAGATCCTTCTGTTCCTCAACACCATTAAGAGCCCTACCATTAGCCCTATACTCTACACATTTATTGTTCCTGCCAAAGTGCATTACCTCACGCTTTTCCACATTAAACTCCATTTGCCACCTCTCGGCCCAGCTCTGCAACTTGTCCAAGTCACTCTGTAAACTAAAACACCCCTCTTCACTATCTACCACACCACCAACTTTAGTATCATCTGCAAATTTCCTGATCCATCCCTCAATACCCTCATCCAGATCATTTATAAAAATTACAAACAGCAGGGGCCCCAACACAGACCCCTGAGGCACACCACTCGTCACCGAACTCCACGATGAATATCTCCCATCAACCACCACCCTCTGTCTTCTATCTGCCAGCCAATGTCTAATCCAATTAGCTAAATCACCCTCTATTCCACACATCTGCATTTTCTGTAGAAGTCTTCCATGGGCCACCTTATCCAAAGCCTTACTAAAGTCCATATATACTACATCAACCGCCTTACCCCCATCCACCCCTCTGGTCACTTTCTCAAAAAACTCAATGAGGTTAGTAAGGCATGACCTACCCTTCACGAAACCATGCTGACTATGCCCAATCAATTCATTTCTCTCTAAATAACTATAAATCCTATCCCTAATAATTCTCTCCAATACCTTGCCCACAACAGAAGTAAGACTCACTGGCCTATAATTCCCTGGAAGGTCTCTCTTCCCTTCTTAAACAATGGAACCACATTCGCTATCCTCCAGTCCTCCGGAACCACACCCGTAACCAACGAGGACCTGAAGATCAGAGCCAGAGGCTCTGCAATCTCCTCTCTTGCCTCCCAGAGAATCCTAGGGTAAATCCCGTCCGGCCCAGGGGACTTATCCACCTTCACACCCTCGAGAATTTCTAACACATCCTCCCTATCTACTACAATACTCCCCAATTTGCAACCCTGTACCTCAGTGCTCTCCACAGCTCCATTTCCAGCACTCTGCGTGAATACCGAAGAGAAATATTTATTCAGTGCCTCACCAATCTCTTCAGGCTCCACGCACAACTTCCCACTGCTGTCTATGACTGGCCCTAATCTTGCCCTAACCAATCTTCTATTCTTAACATATCGAAAAACTCAACTACTAATTAAAATAAAACAAAAGCACTGCAGATATTGGACATCTGAAATAAAGACAAAAAGTGCTGAAGATACTCGGCAGACTTAGCAACATCGGTGGAGAAGGAAACAAATTTAATATGAGTTGAATACATCTTAAGGGTTCTGAAGAAAAGTCATATGTAACTCAAACCTTTCTCTCTCTACAAGTACTGCCAAGCTTGCTGAGTATTTCCATCACTTAGCCACTGATACATGTTTTGTTATCCAACGTTTAAAGAGTACTGTGAATCCTGATTAATGCTATAAAAAATTGCTTAAGCACTAAATTATATCGATCAGTGTCAACAGTCAATAAATTGTATCTGCGACCAATTGATGTTAAATCAAATCATTCAGAATCTTGCCGTGGGGTTGATCAAGTCAATTTTACATATCTGGTGAGTACTAGATTTGGTCGACTAGAGACAAGATTTACTGCAACAACTCAATTCTCCTTTGACAAGATCTTCCAGATTCGCAACTCCACCACCATAAAGGGCAAGGGCAGTGGACTTATGGGAACTGCATATACAAGTTCTCCACTAATCTAAACTTCAAGCTATATTACTGTTAATTCACGGACATTGGATCAAAATTCTAAAACTTGCTTCCTTACAAGACTTCTGAATATGCCAGCACTAGGTGGACTGCAGTTTTTTGAGAAGAAAGTTCACCACCATGCTCCCCAGAGCAATTAGCGATACCAACAAATGTCAGCATTACCAGCAATGCACACACATTATTTCAAAGAGTAAAGAAGTGGCAGGTCACAGAGTAATTTGCAGCTCGGAGGAGACCATTTAACCCAATGTCAACCTTCACCATGGAATCCAGTCAATCTCCCTTCTGCACTAGATCATAGTCTTGCAATTTTACTTCCTCAAGTGCTCATTCAATTTCACTTTGAAATCATTGATTCATTCAGCTTCCACCACCCTACTGGACAGCAAGTTCCAGGTCATTACCACTTGCTAAATAAAAAAAGTTCCTCCTTATAGTCCCCCTGAATTTCTTGCCCAAGACTAAATTTGGGTCTCTAAGTCCTTATGCCATCAATTAATTGGCAGAGTTTTATCTAAGCCTATCACAATCTTATATACTCCATCAAATCTCCCCTCATCTTCTTTGTATCAAGACTCAATTTTTCCAACCTAATCTTGTAACTTGAAATTCGAATCCCTGGAAATATTCTGGTAAGTCTTCTCCATACCATTTCAAGGACCCTCAGATCATTCAAAAGTATGAAGACCAGAATTAAATGTAACACTCTAGTTAGGGCTTAAGCAAAGTTTTGTAAAGGTTCAGTATAAATTCCATGCTCTTGTGCTCAATATAGCGAGGACAAGATGCCATTTGTTTTATTAACCATTCAGACGACTAATCTGAGGTTGCTAGGTTAATCCAGACATTTTTTTGAATAAAGGCATAATATTTATAATTTTCCAATCATTTGTCACCATATCCATATCTAAGGAGGACTAGAAGATTTTCCAATTCCCTTCTCTGAAAGAGTTAAATAAACTACAATCTATTCTTGTCTGTGAACTACAGATAAAGTACAAGTCCTTTCAGCAGATATGATTTTACAAATAACTTTAAAACAAATTAACCTTGGGTTAAGTCTTTAAAAATAAATAAGACTAAACTTTGATATCCAACAAATTTTCTTTCACAATGCAAAGGAAAGTAGCTTCAATCTTACTTGTTCAAAAAGACCTGCAAACTGCACTGTCCTGTGAGCGTAGAGCGGTTCTGCTCAAATTAGTCTCGAACGTTGAAAATATGCTGAGGAAATGACACAATTGCTTCTGACTAATTGAGACCAATGATTACAACAAATCGTTTCTTATATCATTCCTTCAGATCTAATTTGCAGCAGCTGTATGATAGAAATCTTTTATTTGTTTTGCAGAATTGTCGAGAATGAAATTCAACAGTCAGAACAACTACCTGATGAATGATTGGGGAATTATTGCCTAAACATATCCTGTGCATATGTTTAGTTTCCTGTTCT
The DNA here is from genome assembly GCA_024679065.1 of Sphyrna mokarran. Taxonomy (NCBI): domain Eukaryota; kingdom Metazoa; phylum Chordata; class Chondrichthyes; order Carcharhiniformes; family Carcharhinidae; genus Sphyrna; species Sphyrna mokarran. The sequence goes on along the minus strand of JAGIQG010000013.1, from coordinate 75,683,139 downwards.
TATATTGCATGAGACAATGATATGAACATACAAATAATCAAATCAGTAAATCACTTGGCTCGTTGAGTCTACTTTGCCATTCAATAAGATCATGGCTAATGTAATTTTAACTTCAGCTTTACATTCCTGTCGACCCCAAATAAACTTTTTCCTCCTTGTTCATCAAGTATCTATTTATCGCTGCCATAAACATATTCAAATACTCTTACCTCAATCACTATTTGTGGAAAAAAATACAAACTCTCAAAAGGCTTCGAGAAAAAAAAATGTCATCTTGTTTTTAAACAGTGACCTTCAGTTCTTGATTCTTCCACAGTAGCAAACTTATGGACCCTCTCTACATCCACTTGTCAAGAGCCCGCAGGATCTTATATATATGTCAAGTCATCTCTTACTCTTCTAAACTCCCAACAGAAACAAGCCTAGCCTGTTGAGCTTTTCTTCATAAGACAACCTGTCAATTCCAGGTATTAGTCTTAAACTGGGCGTCACGGTGACATAATGGTTAGCACTGTTGCCTCATAGTGCCAGGGACCTACATTCGATTCCAGACTTGGGTGATTGTGTCAAGTTTGCATGTTCTCCTCATGTCTGCATAGGTTTTCTCCAGGTACTCCGGTTTCAAAGAACAAAGAACAAAACAGGACGGGAAACAGGCCCTTCAGCCCAACGAGCCCACGCTGCCACCTCGATGTCCCCACTTCTACCCATGATCCCTGTCTATGTTTATAGAACTATGCATTGAAACCAAATTTGAGACAATTTAGGGAGAATTTGTTCTGCCAATCAGCCTAAGAGCACTGATGTGTGCAGGTTAGGTGGATTAGCCTTGGGAATTACACGGGTTAATGGGGATTGGGCTGGGGTTGGGTTTGAATAAGAGAGTTGAGGCTGAATAATCTCCTTTTGCACTGTAAGGATTCTACGGTTCTATAGTAAACTTTCTCTGAACTGCTTCTAATACATTTACATCTTCCCTTAAATGAGACCAATATTGCACACAATATTCCAGATGTGGTCTCATCAATGTCATGTATAACTGAAGCATAACCTCCTTACTCTTGTATTTAATTCCACTTGTAATAAATAATAACACTCTATTCGCTTTGCTAATTGCTTACTGTACCTGCCTGCTAATGTGTTGTAGCTCATAAACCAGAATACCCAGATCCATTTTAGAGCTAAAAGATACTAAATACATCTAATTTAATCTAGAGTCAAATTTGTACAACTATGATCATAAAGAAATGTAATAGAGGGAGTTTTTTCACACAGAGGGTGGTGGGGATATGAAATGCGCTGCCAAGTAAAGTGGTGGAGGCAGGTACTCTGGAGATATTTAAGAAATACTTAGATGGGCACATCAACAGAATGGGAATGGAGGGGTATAGAAAACTGATTTAAAATAAGGATCATGAACCTTGGGAGTCCCTGGAAAGTGTGCAAATAGATGATGATATTGATGTACTTGTTTTTATATTACAGGTACTTTGGTCCACCTTGTTATCTAACAAGGGGCATACACGCGATGGGTTGTGAGAGGGCTGCTCTTGGATTTTTTTCGAGAGTAGCCAAGTGCTTCACGTCGTTAGTGTATGCTTGACCTGGACCATTTGATGGGCAACATGACAGCTCAGTGACTATCGCTGTGCTGTGCAGACGCATGGATTTGGGCCTATGTCTGTGGGAGTTTGCGCATTCTCCCCGTGCTTGCGTGGGTTTTCTCCGAGTGCTCCGGTTTCCTCCCACATCCCAAAGATGTGCTCTTAGACTAATTGGCAAAACAAATTCTCCCTAAATTGTCTCAAATTTGGTTTTTAATCCATAGATCTATAAACATAGACAGGGATCACAGGTAGAGGTGGGAACATCGGGGTGGCGGCGTGGGCTTGTTGGGCCGAAGGCCAGTTTCCCGTGCTGTTTTGTTCTTTGTTCTAATTGCAATTAACAATATATAAAATTGTTCACAAAATGATATGAAATATGAAATCAATATACAAGTGTTGTGACAAATCAGAAATTAACTTTTGATACTTAAATTGCGACAAGATCTCGTTTAATATCTGAGTATTGAAATTGCATTTACAGTTTGTAAAAACTGAATTGTGTTGTTTTTCTGTATTGCTTCAGTTAGGATGCGTAATTGGAAAGATAAGGAGCCACATTCATATTTATAATGGTCTAGGTAAAGAAATCCATTCAGTTTTATAGTAGATTCCATAATGAACTATGTTGAGATTAATAGTGGGTCATGTGATGAAGTACGTTGGGGAATTATGTTTCAATTCATAGTCAGATAGCTAAGAAATAATATTTAAATTTACAATGGGTTATGTGAAGAACTGTCTTAATGGCAGTTAAGATTTTTTTAGCTGGAATGTGATTGAGGAGAAAACTAAAATTTGGGAGTATTATTACTCAAATATCAAAGCACGAGTATAAAAATTAAGTCTGACAATTCAGCACAATGCTGATAGTGAATTGCGCTATTGGAGACGTCACCTTTGAGATAAGAGGCTAAACTGAGTCCCCATCTGTCTGTTTGGTTGATATAAAAAATCCTATGGCACTATTTTGAAGATGAACAGGGAAGTTGTCCCTGGTATTTTGGTTATTCCTGAAGACATCAACTCAACTTTGTTCCTCGCCTTAGGTGAGGTGACTGTCAGATTAAATCACCACCAGTCAGCACTCCCCCTCAAAGGGGAGAGCAGTCCAAGGTCATTAGGAATTATGGCAACTTTACCTTTCCCTGGCCAATCTTTATCCCTCAATAAACATAAAAAGTAGATTGGATCATTATTACATTGCTGTTTGTCAAATTTGCTCAGCGCAAATGAAATGTGTTTCCTACATGGAATAGTGACTGCACTTGAAAAGTGCTCCATTAGATGTAAAGTGCTTTGAGATATCCAGCAGTCATCCAGCACTATATAAATCAAAGGTTTCCAAACTATGGGTCATGACCCCAGTGGGGTTAAGGGGCGAAACTTTAAGGTTCCAAGCTCCAAAGTTCCATGAAGCTCACACTGAGTTTTAACAACTGCAAGGCCCTTTTAAATGTTTTTTTTGTTAGACTGCGAGTCTTAATCAACCATTTCTCTGTGGCTTGATTACTGCGACACCCGCAGCCTGTAAAAAAAAGTGGGTCTTTACTTCTATCAGGGCAAATCATCCCTCTCACACACCTGCTCAATAATTCTCCAACATGCAACTCCATCGCTTAACAATTCTTTCTTCCCCTCCCCTGCTCTCCTCCTGCTCACTGAACAACTCAAACCCTCCCCACCTGCCCAGTTTTCAATCAAGAGTCACATGAAGTCTGAGACATTAAAATGAGATAACATCAGGAAAAAGTTTTGAAAGCACTGATATAAATGCAAGCCTTTCTCAATATGAAATTAGTGCATGCAATTCCAGTTTCTGGAAATTTTAATGGCGATCTATTCCATAATATTAAAGGCAGGTAAATGCTTATATAATGCACAATAAAGAAACAAAACTGACAGATGCCTCATAACATTTTGCAAAATAATTCATTAAAATTGCACTCACCCATAATATATGCTATGGGCTTTTGCATGGCAAGATCTTATCAGCCAACAATGTGCCTTGGGATTTCTCCAAACTAGGCCTAATAAATCAAACTGAAAAAATGTTAACATGTGCAAAGTATCATATGGAATATTATATTCAATGTCAGGTACTGAAAACAAAATAAACAGAGAGAACAAAATATTGGATTAAGAGACAGTAATAAGAGACAGAAATTTTAAGAAGTGTAAAGAACAAAGAACAAAACAGCACGGGAAACAGGCCCTTTGTCCCAACGAGCCCATGCCGCCACCCCAATGTTCCCACCTCTACCTGCGATCCCTGTCTATGTTTATAGATCTATGGATTAAAAACCAAATTTGAGACAATTTAGGGAGAATTTGTTTTGCCAATTAGCCTAAGAGCACATCTTTGGGATGTGGGAGGAAACCGGAGCACCCAGAGAAAACCCACGCAAGCACGGGGAGAATACGCAAACTCCCACAGACACAGGCCCAAATCCATGTATCTGCACAGCACAGCGATAGTCACTGAGCTGTCGTGTTGCCCATCAGTTGGTGCAGGTCAAGCATACCCTAACGATGTTAAGCACTCTCGAAAGTGCTTAAGTGCTTAACGATGTTAAGATACTCTCAAAAAAACATCCAAGAGCAGCCCTCTCATGACCCATCGCGTGTATGCCCCTTGTTAGACAACAAGGTGGACCAAAGCACCTGTAGGATAAAAACAAGTACATCAATATCATCATCTATTTACACACTTCCCAGGGACTCCCAAGGCTCATGATCCCTATTTTAAATCAGTTTTCTATACCCCTCCATTCCCATTCTGTTCATGTGCCCATCTAAGTATTTCTTAAATAACTCCAGAGTACCTGCCTCCACCACTTTACTTGGCAGCGCATTCCATACCCCCACCACCCTCTGTGTGAAAAAACTCCCTCTAGCATCCAAATTATACCTTACCCCCCTCACCCTAAGCCCGTGACCCTTCGTGCTATTCGAGTCCATCCTAGGAAAAAGCTTAACCCTGTTTACTCTGTCTATAACCCTCATAATCTTGTACACCTCGATTAGATCTCCTCTAAGTCTACGTCTTTCTAAGGAAAACAGCCCCAATTTGCCTAATCTCTCCTCGTAACTTAGACCTTCCATACCAGGCAGCATCCTGGTAAACCTCCTCTGCACTCACTCCAGAATCTCCATGTCCTTCCGGTAGTAGGGCGACCAGAACTGGACGCAGTATTCCAAATGAGGTCTAACCAACGTTTTATACAACTGCAACATTAAAGGCCAGCTCTTGTACCCTATACCTTTTCCTATAAAGAATAACATACTACATGCTTTCTTCACAACCTCCTCCACTTGCTCTGCCACCTTCAGAGACTTGTTCACCTGCACCCCCAGGTCCCTCTGCATTTCTATACTCTTAATAGGTCTACCCTTTATCATATACCTCCCCCCTACATTGTTTCTCCTGAAATGCATCACCTCACATTTATCAGGATTGAATTCCATCTTCCATCTATCTGCCCAAGCTACCAGCCTATCTGTGTCCTGCTGCATCGCCTGACAATGCTCCTCACTAAGTACTTTTTATATTTTCAATAAAAATTAAAATCTGAAGTATTGAGACTCTAGACTTGTGTTAGATCCATATGACATGAACAGAAATCTAAAACTTTGTTCTTTTACCATGTTTAAAAATAGACTTCCCACTGAAGCAAAAAGAATAGCTGTTATCAATCATTGGTGACAGAACTGGCCCATTTTCTGGGAGTCACTGCCAGAAGTTAAAAGAACAAAATAATTCCTCTCTCAGCCTATGGAATCTCACACTGCATTGTACAGACCCCTTGTAACCAATGAACACACATGAAGACAAACTGGCTCCCCAACCTGAATATGACAAAAGAGAGATCAAAACTCATAATGCTTGCAGAGCTGTTAACGGACTCACTTCACAATTGTGATTGTCTGGGTCCATTTCAAAGAGAAGCAAACAATAGAATTCTGGCCAGAAGAACAGAAATCGATTGTTAAGCTGCAATTTACCATTTATAGCCACATCACAAGACCCAAGTCTCTGGCCTTTTGAACAATTTAAACATTATGAGAGCGAATTTTCCAAAAAAAAACCTAAGTGCCTAAAAAAACCTAAATCTCATTAGCAAGCTGGAACAGTATCGTTGGCCAGTGATGAGAGCCAGTGATTGGTAAGGGGGATTGGGTACGCCAACGGGAGGCTGACAACGGGGAGGTCAGTTCACAAATGCTGATCTTCCTCCTGGGAGACTTTCAGCGTCCTCTGCACACTGAGGCACACTACTAGTCACTGGTCGCCAGCCTGAAAGCAGATTTCTATAAACATAGACAGGGATCATGGGTGGAAGTGGGAACCTCGAGGTGGCAGCACAGGCTTGTTGGGCCGAAGGGCCTGTTTCCCATGCAGTTTTGTTCTTTGTTCTTTGAAAAACATCCATTTACCCCAACTCTTTGATTTCTGTTGGTTAACCAATCCTCTATCCTTGCTAATACATTACCTGTAACACCGTGCATGTTTATCTTATGCAGCAGCCTTTGGTTAAATGACTTCTAGAAATCCAGAGACAACTCAGGTTCCCTATTGTCCACACACATGTAACGTTCTCAAAGAATTTCACCATATTAGTCAAACATGACCTGCCCTTCAAGAACCCATGCTGCATCTTACCAGTGGGACAATTTATATCCAGATATCTCGCTATTTCTTCCTTGATGGTAGATTCAAGCATTTTCCCTACTACAGAAGTTAAGCTAACCAGCCTATAGTTACCTGCTTTTTGTCTACCTTTTTTTTAAATGGTGGTGTTATATTTGCTGTTTTCCGATTTGCGGAACCACCCCAGAGTCCAGCGAATTTTGGTAAATTACCATTAGTATATTTCCTCAGCCATCTCTTTTAGTAACCTGGGATGCACTCCATCAGGGCCAGGAGACTTGTCTACCTTTAGCCCTATTAGCTTGCTCAACACTACCTCTTTCGTGATAATGACAGTTTCTAGGTCCTCACCTGCCATAACCTTCCTGTCATCAATTTTTGGCATGTTATTTGTGCCTTCCACTGTGAAAACCAACACAAAATACCTGTTCAATGCCTCAGCCACTTTCTAATTTTCAATTATATCCCCCTTTTTATCCTCTAAAGGATCAATGTTTACTTTAGCCACTTTTTCATTTTATATATTTGTAGAAACTTTTGCTATCTTTTTATATTCTGAGCTAGTTTACTCTCATAATTCATTTTACTTCACTTTAAAGCTTTTTTCATGGTTTTCTGTTGACCTTCAAAGATTTCTCAATCTTCTAGTTTCCCACTAATCTTTGCCACTTTATATAAGCATTTTCTTTAAATTTGATAACCTTCTTTATTTCCTTAACTATCTATGGCTGATGATTTCTTTTTCTATAGTCCTTCCTTATCATTGGTATTTACTTTTGCTAAGCACTGTGAAAGATTGCTTTGAAAATCCTCCACTGTTCTTCAATTGTCTCACCATAAAGTTTTTGCTTCCAGTCTACCTTAACCAATGCGTCCCTCATTCCTTTATAGTCTCCTTTATTTAAGCGCAAGATACTGGTGTTGGATTTTACCTTCTCCCACTGCATTTGTATTTTAAATTCAACCATACTGTGATCACTTTTTTTGAGAGGATTCCTAACTGTAAGATCATTAATTATTCCTGTCTCATTAAACAGGACTACATCCAGGATAACTTGCTACCTTGTAGTTTCCATTAAATATTGTTCAAGGAAGCTATCGCAGATACATTCTATGACTTTGTCTTCTTGACTAGTGACCAATTGATACATAGATTAAAATCCCCCATGATAATTGCTGTTCCATTTTTATATGCATCAGTTATTTCTTTGTTTATTTCTCACCCCACCGTGATATTATTATTTAATGGCCTATAGACTACACTTATCAGTGACTTTTTTTTCTTACTATTTCTAAGTTCCAACCAAATGGATTCAAATTTTTTATCCATAGAACCTGTATCATCTTTCACTACTGTCCTGATGTCCAACCATTATTTTGTAAATTGAGTTTGTGTCTTTATATGCCCTTTTTGTGAACAGAACTCCCACTTACCTGCGCAGCGCTCTGAAACCTAGTGGTTAGAACTACCAAATAAACCTGTTGGACTTTAATCTGATGTTGTGAGACTTCGTACTGTGTCATCCTTAAATATCAGAGCTACACCACCTCCCTTACCTTTCTGTTGGTCCCTCCAAACAGTCTAATACTTCTGGATATTTAACTCCCAGTCATAACCATTCTGCAACTATGTCTTTCTAATGTCCACCAAATCATACTCGTTCGCAATGATTTGTGCCGTCAACTCGTTTACTTTTTTCGAATGCTGTGAGCATTCAAATAAAGTGCCCTTATGCTAGTTTTTGTACCTCCTTTTTGAATTCTAACATTTTCATTAATAACATCTCCCAAGTTCTCCCTTCTTTTAACTTTTTTCCTGATTTTTGATGTAGTTGGAACCTTCTCCTCACGTTTTTGTCTTTGCTCCCTCCTTCTCAGGCTCCTTACATAGCTTCCCATCCTCCTTGCAAATTAATTTAACCTCTCCCCAACTGCTCTAGCAAACACTCCCTCTAAGATATCAGTCCCAGTCCTGCCCAAGTGTAACCCATCTAATTTGTACAAGTCCCACTCTCCCAGAACCGGTCCCAATGCCCCAGGAATCTGAAATCCTCCCCCGTCACCATCTCCTCAGTCACGTATTTATCTGACATATCCTGTCATTTCTACTCTGACTAGCATGTAGCACCCTTAGTAACCCTGAGACCACTACTTTTGAGATCCGATTTCTTAACTTTCTTCCTAGCCCCCTGTATTCTGCTTTTAGGACCTCATCCCTTTTTTATCTATGTTATTTATAGCAATGTGTACTATGACCACTGATTGTTAGCGCTCCCCTTCAGAATGTCCTGCAGCTGCTCCGGGACATTCTTGACCCGAGCACTAGGGAAACAAAATATCATCCTGAAGTCCCACTTGTGGCTACTGAAATGCCTGTCTATTCCCCTTACAGTTGAATTCCCAAAACTATTGCACTGGTATACTTTTTACCCTCCCCTTTGCTGTGGAACAACGAGTTTGGTTGCTGCTGCTTTCCCTAGAGAGGTCATTCCCCTCAACAGTATCCAAAGACATATATCTGTTCTGCAGGGGAATGGCCACAGGAGATTCCTGCACCACCTCCCTATCTCTCTTGCTCTATCTGATGGTCACCCATTTCCTTTCTGCCTGCGGAGTCTGAGCCTGCAGTGTGACCACCTCTCCACACATGTTATCCACAATAGTCTTTGACTCGTGAATGCTCCACAGTGTCTCCAACCATCGCTCCAGCTCTGAAACTTGATCTTCCGGGAGCTGTAGTTGGAGATACTTCCTACACACATGCTGATGTAGGCGACTGGAACTGTCTCCAGTCTGCCACATGGAGCAAGAGGAGCAAACCATGGCTTGGAACACTTGAGTCATGTCTTACCCCTTTAAATTAAACTTTTGAAAGATGTTTTATTTCAGATTACATCCAATTTTTCAGAGCCCTTCTTTCCTGTTCCTTGTTACTACCGAATATAACCTTTTCAAACTATAGTCCACATAAATTACACAGAAACACTATTCTCTGGTGGCTCTGGCTTAATTTGGGCCTATTAATTGATTGTAGATCTCCACTAATGTAAGGATTTCCCATTCTTCATCACCTAGTACAAATATAGGTAATCCTTTCTTATTGCCAATCGTGGCATTTTCTGATTTTTAAAATTATTTCATGGAATGTGGGCATCACTCGCAAGACCAACATTTGCTGCATATCCCTAATTATTCTTAAATTGAGTGGCTTGATAGGTCATTTAAGAAGCCAATTAAAAGTCAATCACATAATTGTAGATCTGGAGTCACATGTAGGTCAGGTCCGATAAGGATGGCAGATTTCCTCCCCAAAGGTCATTAGTGAACCAGATGGGTTTTTATGACAATCAATGGTAGCATCATGGTCAACTTGCATTGTTAGTATTCAAAATATGTACACAAGACTGGAACAGAACCAGAAATTTGGCTTAAATGTGCCTTGAGGAGTCGATGCTGCGGCCATAATGGAATAGTCACCACTGAAAATGAGAGGAAGGGTCAGGAATGGAGTGTCTGATCATAGTGCCAAGGGGATGATAACGTATGTATCAGTTTGGGGAGCTGTCATACACAGACCAATCTGGGGTTGTTGTTTGTGCTTCAGAAATATCTGTCATTTTTAATTTTTCCTATAAAGTGCCTTCTCCTTTCAATAAAGTTATCTTTCTTTTTATTTATTTTTCTTTTATGTTAACAATTATGATTGTCATATCATTATTATAATCATTATTCATATTCAATAAAATTGCTTTAGCACATTATTTGTCATAGCCACTCATTCCTGTCAGTTGCAGCTCCAAACCTAAGTGAGACTCAGAGGGACCCTCACATGGCCATTACACGAAACAAAGATAAATTACATCATTTTCCATTGTTCTTCAGGTGTCTTTATAAGCAACAGTTAGAGAACTAGAGACAAAAAACAAAAGTAAAAAAAAAGTTTGTACAATTAAAACTTCAACATTATACAGCAGAAAAGGAGACAGCATATCTCTTCTTTTTTATTTTTTATTTTCTTTAACTAATTTTCAGTTTTTGGTGTTAGATATTTGAAAAAGGTCAGTAAAATGTGTCTTTAATTTGATTTTCGTAGTAGCTTTCTTAAACTCTAGTACAAGTGTTTTGAAATTGTCAAATTGGATTTCTGCCAGACTTTTTCAAGGCTGAGGCTTATCTCTCACAAGACCTGTACTTTTGCAAAAATAACTTCTTAAAAGGCAACATTCACATTTAAAATTAAACATGTAGGTGTAATTCAGTTTTTACATTTTTTTCTGGTTCAATGATCAAATTCATACTGTTTCAGAATATTTAGTCTGCTGAGATCAAGGAAAGGCTAACTTCATTGGAACATCTCTGACTCTTACCACAAGAGTCTGCAGACTTGAGCAAAGTCATGAAATATTTCATCAGTTCCTCTGTTGATGTATACTTTGTCTCATTAGCATTTATACACTTAAACCCTTCTCCTGCATCTCCCTCAAGTGTCTGATTCTATTCATTGTACTATATCTCCTCCCCAAGTTTCTAACTTCCATTTCTTTTTATAGGGATAATTGCTGCGGCAGTTTGTCTCATCTACTTGACCGATCCTCTGTTTCTCTGGAAGTGATTGTGAATTTGTTTGATTGAGTAGGTGACTGCTTCAAACGTATAGCAGATTAATTTTGGATGGCAAGTAGTGTGCGTCTGTTCCATCTCACTGTACCATTTTTAGTTTGAAGAAGATAGGGCTGTGGATAGGGTGTATGTTCAACCACTTGTCCATAGTGAACTTCCTCTTGGATCCAAATGGGTTCTCCTGGTTGAAGGTTTTTAAAGTTGCATGTTTTGTGACATTTGTCATAGTTTCACATGGAAAGGTACTCATCTTGTCTCCTTATGATGAACAGCAGGAGTAATGTATTTTGATATTATCTCTCCCAATGACATTGAGAAATCTGGCCATCAAATAGAATATCTTGCTCCAATTCAACAATCAGCCAGATTGCTCTTGCTGCAATTGTTGCAGGAGATTGAGTCTTAGAACTTCCAATATAACCCTCTCTGTCATAGAGTAAAACAAAAACTACACTGTGGTGTCCTCTCTGATCATAGTACTCTCTGAGACTGGGATCATGTGGCATATATGCTGGTTATCCTTTGATTCAGTATTCTTCCTCCTGAGCACATTTAATTCCTGTGTGTCTTTGATTTTATTCAGTTGTTGAGTGGTTGCCAATAGAGGTATAATTGTTGTCAATGCAAACTGTTTCTACCTTTTGACAAGAGCTCTAGCACCTTGTCACTGGAACATGGGAGAAAGCATTTGCTGTATTCAGCTGCTTTCCTGCAGCAGATGTCCATACAATAAACCTCATCATCCTCAGTGTGTATCGCTGTATCATGTAGGCATCTTTGCTAACTCTTTAGAATTTAACAATGTCAGTAAAAGTTTGTGGTCTGTCTCTAACTTGAAGTGGAAACCAAGATCATATCTGCAAATGTTTTGCCATTTGGCAGAAGTACTTCCTTTGCTATTCAGGCTCTGTAAATGAACAGGATGCATATTAAATTGGCCCATGTTTCATATCTGTATCTGAAGCAGCATGTCTCCCAATTCTGTAGAAGATACATCTGCAGTAATGATAGTAAGTAGTCCTGAGTCACAGTGAGCTAAAAATATCTGGTGATACCAGCATCTCTTTGATTGTCTCAAAAGACCTCTAGGATGTTACTTCTGAGCACCAGTTTTATCTTAAGACGTAGTGGCTCATTGACAACAGCTCAATTGGGCAAGAACATTCCGATTTAGTTGGCACCTCACTAGACCACATAGTTCTGGGCCATACCATCTATGATGTCTGATACTTTTTTCTTTATTCCCAGAGGGATAGACCTGATCCACTATTCTGAGGACTGGTATGTTGGCTGTCTTCCTCTCTCTTGATGTAGAGATTCCGGTGTTGGACTGGGGTAAACACAGAAAGAAGTTTCACAACACCTGGTTAGAGTCCAACCAGTTTATTTTGATAGAAATCTCACAAGCTTTCAGAAACGGTGTCCCCTCATCACACACCTGAAGAAGGGACATCATATCCGAAAGCTTGTGGGATTACTATCAGATAAACTGGTTGGACTCTAACCTGGTATTGTGAGACTTCTTACTGTACTCCTCTCTCTTGATCAGGAGAAGGCGATTGACAGGATAGATCATGAATATTTATTTGGGACTTGCAAACATTTGGGTTCAGGGCATATTTTTAGGCATACTCTTACTTCTGTACATTGCCAAAGCATGCCTAATTGGGGGTAATGATCCTCTGATTTATGTACATTGCCAAAGCATGTCTAATTGGGGATAATGGATCCTTTGCTTTGGATGAGTAATGCTCCCTGTGTCTGGCTAGTTGTATGCTGTTTGTGTGGCATTTATTCTATGCCTCTGATCCAGATTGGTCTTGCACAATTCGGATATGGCTTACATTAGTACCATGATCCTCATGTTCATGGGCCTAACTGACTTATGGAGAATGCATGAATGCCAACAAATTTACTGTGGCATCCTCTGCTATGGATTATAGCATAAGAGTGTAGCAGATAAAGGATTAATGTGGGACTGAGTAAAATGCCACCCACACAATAATGCAAGAAAATATATGGTCTGCACCTAGATGTTGGTTTGGTGTTGGATAGAGTCATGTGTGCTAACAAGCATAGAGATAGCTCCTAGCTTGTACCCGTTTACCATATATATGTCAATTTTCTTGTAATTAATAAACGCATTCAGTTTATGACCAGTTTACGACCAGAAAATTTCATTAAAACCTGTTACTAAACTGTAACTAACACTCTACAACATGGTGTCAGTGAATGGAAAAACCAAAAACCTCGTAAAAGGTGCAGAAAAAAAAATCAAATGCTGAGAGACTGAAGAAAAAGTCAAAAAAGCATTCTGACGTTAAGGAAAGTTTTAGAAACAAATACACAGAGGAAAAATTGCAAGGGAAAAGTCCCAAAGAAAGACTAGGAAGCTGAAAGCAGCAATCTTAAATTTCTTACTGCAGCAAATGACTCCATGGGCTCTCTTGGAAGTCCAGCTTCAATTCAAGAATGCAGAGTCAGCAGATCAAGGAAGGGTGAGTTAAAACTTTTACATTTCAGGATATAGCATGTCCTGGGCAAGCCATTAAATCATTTAGGAGTCAGAAATTGCAGGTCCAAAACTCCATTTGTAAAATCTGAATACGTTAGGCCTGAATATGTGGCAACTGAGCTCACTTCAAAAAGAAAAAAAATTGGAAGTATTGTGAATAAAGGCCTGCAAAGGCAAGGATTTAAAAGCTAAACATTGAAATGGAGAAGTTTGTAGGCAATCAATCCAAGCAACCGTTGCTCACACTTTTTCACATTTTTTTGAGTGTGATTGTCACTGTAGTGGGAGCCTGCCACACCCAGCAAGTTTGTTTTCAATAGAAAGAGGTGTTATCTATAATTTCAGTAACTTCTTAAAACTGAACCTGTGTTTTTAAATTTGTAACCACGGATCAGAAATCCACATATACAGATGAATTTGGGTCTACCCAAGGCCCAGATCAATCACATAATTGGGGACTTCAGAGAAGAAGATTCCTTAGATATCATTGCTTCGGGTCTGGATAAAAAGATAAAAGTTGAACTGGTTAACACATTGCTTAATTTGATAGACCTTATTGTGGACGATTTTATTGTTAGACAAGGAATCAATGAATCATCTGTAAATCAGCTTTGAACAGTCTTCTCTCTTTGCGGAGCGGGATTGTTCAGTTTTGTTACAGAAGCCCTCCACACTGGTCAGACCAGCCAACCACTTAGATGGTTACCACAAAACGTCCAGTGGAGGATATAAAAGAGAGTAACCAACAATCAGAACAGCCTCAACCACTAGCTCTGACTGTTGATGAGGTCAACACTGCAACCACTGAGCCAACACTGCAACTCCCAGCCAGCATAACACCCCAGAGGATGCTATAACAAAGTAGCAGCAGTTCATTGCTGACAGAAAAACGCAGAGATGAGCTGGTGAAGAAGCCATGTTTTTGTATCGTGAATGAGCAATTTCCATCACTTAGGACATCAGCCATTAAATGAAGGAAGAAGATGGAAAAACTGAGATGGAGATGATCATAATGTCCATCCATCCCACAAGAAATGAGTCACAACTCTTAAATCAACAAAGAGCAGTTCAATAAGAAGCAATGGGAAAAGACATGAAAAAATTTCCACATGCCAGAAAAGCCTCCAAATCAACAGCGTTTTAACTGTTACAGAGTCTAACATTCTTCTGACTGTAGTGTAAATAAAATATCACTTATAAGGCCCCTTGGCCACCTGAATCTTTGAACCCAGGGATTTGAAAGAAATAGGGTAGCAATAACAATGTAAATATATAGGAAAACTAGAATAACTTGAAATACATTGGATAAAATTTGTGAGGGGTGGTATAGTAAAGGGCCAGGCACATATAGAGTTAATGTGGGACTGAGTACAATACTATGCACACAATGATGTAAGAAAACACATGACCTCCACTTAGATTCCAATCTGGTATTGGACAGAACTCTGTATACTAGTAAGCATGGAGATACTGCCTAGCTTGTACTCTTTATTGTATCTAATGTATCTATGTACTTATGTTCATAGTTCTTGCAGTTAATAAATACCAACAATTAACTTATTTATGACCACATAAACTTCATTAAGCCCTACCAAACTGTAACTGAAAAGGTGCAGAGGATATTTACCAGGATGTTGCCTGGGATGGTGGCAAGATCTTATGAGGAAAGGCTGAGGGACATGAGGCTGTTTTCATTAGAGAGAAGAAGGTTAAGACTTAATAGAGGCATATAAGATGATCAGAGAATTAGGTAAGGTGGACAGTGAGAGCCTTTTTTGGAGGAAGATGGCTATGATGAGGGGACATAGCTTTAAATTGAGGAGTGATAGATATAGGAAGATGTCAGAGGGAGGTTCTTTACTCAGAGAGTAGTAAGGTCATGGAATACCCTGCCTGCAACAGTAGTGGACTCACCAACATTAAGGGCATTTAAATGGTCATTGGATAAATATATGGATGATATTGGAAAGTGTATGTTAGATAGTCTTTAGATTGGTTTCACAGGTTGGTGTAACATCGAGAGCCGAAGGGCCTGTATTGTCCTATGTCCTATGTTCTATGTAACCACCGTATGCTATTACAGAATCAACTTGGAAAAGGGTTCCAATATTCTGGTTGGTCGATAGCAGATGGAATTCCTGCTGAGGGAACTCAGCCTTTTCACCTGGAGGACCATCTATCTCTTTTATGCCGGAGTCTATCTTAGCCCTACTGAGAAATTGAAGTTGATGGACTGGCAGGAGTTGGAGGCCAAAGTCACCATTTGCCTAGAACACTAGACAGGATTGTTCTGCATGCTATCTTACTAAGGCTGAATGCTAGTCATAAACTAACTGATGGATGCAATGTTTTGGTACTTTTATCCTTCCCCAGAATTTATCGCCAAGATGAACAGCAGTAGTTCATTGACTTCTTCTGGGACAAAAAGATGTGCTACATTGCTGCTGTGATATTATGTCTTCCACTGAAGGCAGTCAAGCGTGGTGTGCCTTTGCATGCTGTTGGCAATCTTACATCTTCAAACCCTACAAGTATATATTTTTATGCTGAGCCCCCTCTCTGATGGTGGGTGCTGGTTATGTATCTCTTCTATTAGTTGGAAGGGGAAGGCATTGGTGGGCAGGCTGGATGGTGTGACAACAACTTGTGTGTTCTGTAGGGGTGGAAAGGGGGATTAGTGGTCAAGCTGTTTGGCGTAACAAGAACTTATGTATTATGCATGTTTTGATATCTCACTCATGGCCAAAGCCATCCAAAGCCTTTAAATTATGATATACAGAACCAATTGTACTTGGTTAGCTCAAGCTTATAGTGAACAACCATCTGAACTAACCCCTGTTCAGACAGTATTCCATACTGGCCCTGGGTCTCTCCCCTGAGAACCCCAGCCCTACAATTTGAGCTGTCTCATGGAAATCCCATTGGTGTCAATCTTTTTTGCATAGAGTGGTCTTTGTTCAGACTTCTACCGTGCACCCTCCACTTCCTTACCCTCAATGACCATCCGGATACACTGTAGCATTCTATTCTGCTGTATGAGGTAGTGAGGTGCCTCTTTGTAATGTCCTCCATGTTGGAGACCTCTATTTTACCATAGAAATGTTTGTTTGCACTTCAGCCCTGCTCTCCTGATCATTTGCCACCCAGTGCTGAGGGTGATGGGGGTGGAGGGGTGGGGGCAAGGGAGGGAGGGATAAGGGAGGATGGTGACAGGCAGATCAGAGAGCTTTCTTACAAATCTGGGCCTGGCCAAAGTGACTAATAATTGTTCAGGCAGCAAGCAATTGAGGAAAAGGTGTTGTTCAGTGACTATCTGCCCCCATTCCACTGGTACATTTGAACCTGGATGTCCCTCAAGAGGAAGCATGTAGTGTCATCAAGTATGCTTCAGGCCTTCCATGACTCGTGGACATCTCAAGGGTGGAGTGCATCATCAGTCATGGGAACTTTTTTCTACTATAAGTTTATGATTTTTTTGATAGGGTATCTATTTGAATAACCAGAGCTAGTTTCTATGTGGTGTGCCATTCGGATGTTAAACAGCAGACTGGGATATGGGATATGCAGCTTGGAGAGCTCAGCAAGTCCGTCTTTTTCCACTATGATTTCAACAAAGGGTGTTTATCCAATGTTGATAATTTGGCTTTGTATCCAGTATTGATAATGTCACAGCCATTATGGGTTGAAAACGGTTGAGGTCAGGTATTTTTGGAAATCACTGGTGGAATTTTACAGCATTTTTTTAAGTGTCCAGCTAGCATGGAGAGTTCCTGATCTCTTTTTGGGCAGGTTCTCACATCCAATCCTATACGCTCTGTCTTTGAAAAGATGGGCTAGTCAGCTTCTAGCCAGAGAGGCTATGGGTACTGCTTAACTCGCCAGACAACGTGTTGAGGGAGATATTGTGCATGTGCAGACTTCTGATGCTGCACATGTGATTAGCAGTAGCAGAGAGAGAAAACTGGCAAGTACCTGCTATCGCAGGCATCCTCAACTAGCTCCCCCACCACAATTGGTAGAGGCCCACGGTCTGAGATGCAGCCCCCATCACCCAGACTGACTACCACCTGTTTCCTCTACCTCCAATCACAGGCAGAGGGCCAGCGGGCCTCCCATCCACCAATTGTAGAGAGAGTGGCAGCGGGCCTTCCCACCCCTCTTTGGCCCACTCCCACAGTCTCCAAGACTCTCATTGACCCTGCGTCTTGGCACCCCTCATTGGCCCCACTCCCTGGCACTGCCTCCACATGCCTCATCTGGCACTGCCTGGAGGATGGTGCCAAGGTGCCCAATGGGCATTGCCCAGGTGCTAGGCCAGCAGTGCCAATGTGCCTGGCAGTGGCAGCCTTTCCCCACTCTTGCACTCGGCTTCCTAGGGGGTTGGGGAGGACTTCAATGACCTCCAATTCCACCAATGAGGCAAACATGACTGTTCTCCATTCATGGGGAGAGGCAAGTGTTTTCCTTGCTGGAGAGAACCTCATTTTTGAGCATGAGTTCTTTGGGAGGAGAATTGGCATTCAGTCAGCTGCAGGCACCTTTCTCCAAGTGGTATGAGATTCTTTGGAGATTCAACATTGTCTTGAACTCTTTTGCTGAAATTTATTTTGGATGCCTGTCTTACTGAAATGGTGTGCTTTCCTGTCTCTGTGATATCTCAGTTTTTTTTTCATCAGCTGCCTCCCTTAAGTCTTTCTAAGGGACTTCAAAATCACAGATAAGGCATCCAATACAATCAACAATAGAGAAATGATTCAAATCCTTTGTCACTTTATTGCAATCTTAGATTTTAAGACCTGCACTTGACTGTGCCACCACTACACTCTTAAATGAGCTGCCCATTTTGGCAGTGTACAAACTAGGAACATCAATAGTTAGAAATCTTGGCTCTTTGGCTGTAATCTGGTCGTCTAGAGTTTGATGTGGAGACGCCGGCATTGGACTGGGTTAAACACAGTAAGAAGTCTCACAACACCAGATTAAAGTCCAACAGGTTTATTTGATAGTAAACACCACTACCTTTCGGAGCGCTGTTCCCTCGTCAGATGAGTGGGGAATTTGATTACAAACAGAGCATATAAAGGCACACACAATTTACAGAATACTGATTAGAATGCTATTCTTTACAGCTAACCAAATCTTAAAGGTGTAGACAATGTGAGTGGACATAGCATTAAGCATAGGTTAAAGAGATGTGTATTGCCTCCAAACAGGACATGAGATGTTGCAAGCCCAGGAGAGTCATGGGGCTACAGATAGTATGACATAAACCCAAGATTGTGGTTGAGGATGTCCTCATGTATACTGAACTTGTTGCCTGGGCTTGCAACATCTCACTTATTGTCCTGTCTGGAGACAATACAGATCTCTTTAACTTATGCTTAATGCTATCTCCACTCACATTGTCTGCACTTTTAAGTTTTGATTAGCTAATTAACTGTAAAGACTCACATTTTAATCAGTATTCTGCAAACTGTGTGCCTTTACATGCTCTGTTTGTGATCAGAACTCTCCACTCACTTGAAGGAGCAGCACTCAGAAAGCTAGTGGCGTTTGCTACCAAATAAACCTGTTGGACTTTAACCTAGTTTGTGAGACTTCTTACTGTGTTTACCCGTAGAGTTTTGCAGGCCACAATGCACATAATCTTTGCTCAAAGTAAATGCAAATTGGATTTGCTATATTGCAGCTGCGAGTTTATATTTGTTCTTTGCATAACCAGAACATTATGGTTGGCAATGAAATGGCTTCTTTTATACCGCTGGAATTCAAATTTAATAAATAAACTTTGTTTAGTTATGTGACCTTTAATATCCTTGGTGAATAGAAATCTTGCAATCTCAGTCTTTAAGTTTTCAATTCACCCCGCTTTCCTTCTGCAGGTGTAATTTCCTAATTTCAGTGTTCTTTGAGTGAAAAATATTTCCTAACACCATGCATGACTAGTCCAGCAAAGGTATTAGTTTCGTTCTGTCCGCACAATCAAATCCTTTATTTAAATACCTTGTAGATTGCGCACTAACCTGCTATATCAAAGGAAACATTGTAAACATACCTTTTTAATAGGTGTAAACAAAATACTAAAGTGAAAGAAGACTCCTGATGAAGAAAATCTGAAATAAAAACAAAGCTCAGAAAAAACTCCAAAGGTCTGGCAGCATCTATGAGAAAAGAAAAGAATAATTGTTTTAAGTCCAATATGACTGAAAAAGTCCAATATGACTGAAACCGAAGAGAAGTATAAATATGGTGTGTTTTATGCTGTGAAATAAGAGGGAGTGTTGGTATAACAAAAGGGAACGTTAAATAGGTTGGAGCTGTGGGACTCTCCAACAAAAATATATAACAAAGATGTTATGGAACAAAAGGCCAAAGCAATGACTATGGTTGTAGTTTTTTAAAAAAAGTATTGGTCCAGAATAAGTGTTTACGATACAGTAATGGACAGTAAAAAAGCATGAAAACAAGACGCAGACTGTCAATCGACAAAATTATTCAAAGTGAAGAACAGAGTTCCTGGTCTGACATTGTTGAACTTACTGCGCTCAGAGCATGTAATTCCTCAAGTGAGCTTTGCTGAAATAATGCAACAGGCTGAGGACAGTCTGTTTTGATCTTTCCAATATTGTGAAGATCATAAGCACAGTGAATATTATACACTAAATTGAAAGATGTCCAAATGCTGCTTCACTAGGAATGAGTGTTTGGAGTCTTGGAGAGTGAGGAGCAAGGTGGCAAGAGGGCAGGTGTTGCACTTCCTGTGATAGAATGGGAAAGTGCAATAGGAAGGAGACAAGGTATTGGGATGATGCAGGAGTGGGCATGATGTCGCAGAAAACATGGTCTCTTCTGAACGTTGATGAGGGAGGGAGACAATAATGTGTTTGATGGCAGCATCATGCTGTAGGTGGTGGGAATGGCAGAGGATAATCCCTTGAATGTGAAAGCAAATGGAGTGGAAAGAGAGGACAAAGCATAACCCTATCATGGTTCTGGATGGGAAGGGAAAGAATATGTCGGACATGATTGAGGACCAGTCTGCCCTTATCAGGTTTGGGCTGGAATCTTCAGTTGAGGAGAAAGAGAATACATGTTGGAAACACCATTGAGTTTGAATCATCAAAACAGATATGACAGAGACAGAGAAACCAGGATAATGGAGGGTGGAAGCAGTGGGTCAGGAATTGTTGTCTAGATAGCTTTGGGAATCAATGAGCTTATAGTACGTATTAGTAGACAGCTTTTACCTGGAAATGGAGTCAGAAAAATTGGAGGAAAGTGGATGGACTAAAGATGAAAGAAGAATGGAAAGTGGGAGAAAAATTGATTAATTTTTCTAGTTGTGGGCAAAAGCAAGATGTGGCACTGATAGTCATCAATTCATTGGAAAAAGAGTTGGGGAGGGGATCTGACTCGGTCTAGAACAAGGAATGTTCTACACACCCTACAAAAAGCTAGACATAGACTATCCAAGTATGCCTGGCAACAATTTTTATTTGCAGTAAGTGACACAAGTTGAACAAGAAATTGTTCAATGTGAGAACAAGTTCAGCCAGTTGAAGGATTTCCTTTGTTATTGTCAAATGTATTGGGATACAGTGAAAAATATTGTTTCTTGCAACGTTTTGTCTGCCTACTCATAACAAAGTCTCCTGGATGCACCCCCACTCTAAGCATTGGCATCTTATCGATTGTGTCACTATCAGGAGAACAGACATGCAGGATGTCAGAGTAACCAAGGCCATGTGTGGTGCTGACTGCTGGACAGATCACAGGCTCACTATCTCCAAAATGAGGCTCCGCATCAGACCCAAGAGGTGACCACAAGGAAGCAAGGTTATGAAAAAAGTCAATGTGCCAAGTTAAAGAACCCCAGCATAGCTTCAGCACTGACTGTAGACTTAGAAATCAAGCTTGCTGACCTACACCTTGCAGGCAGCGCTGAGGACGACTGGGAATGCTTCAAGGATGCTATCCATACATCTGCGCTGAAGTCATTAGGGTCCTCCACCAGCAAGCAGCATGATTGGTTTGATAAGAACGATGAGGAGATACAGGCTCTATGTATTGAAAAGCACCATCTTCATCGGACCTATTAGAACAACCCATCCTGCTGCCAAGAAAAATGCTTTTACCAGTGCTTGCAGGACAATCCAGAATAAGCTGCGTAAAATGCAGGATGCCTGGCTGAGCACCAAGGCAGATGAAATACAGGGATAAACTCACAGAAACAACTTGAAATAGTTCTATGAAGCCCTCAACGCTCTCTATGGACCTCAGTCCCTTGTGAGTACCCCCCTCTTGAGTACAGATAGTACAACTCTCAATACAGAGAAGGTTCATATCCTGTAGAGATGGACTGAACACTTTGAAGTTGTCCTCAACCGACCATTATCTACTAACGATGAGGCAAAAGACAGGATTCCCCATTTTGATATCAACAGCGCCATGGATGACCAACCAGTAATAGCCGAAGTCACAAAAACTGTCAGCCAGCTATCCAATGGCAAAGCCCCAGGGGCAGATGCCATACCCGCATCTATAAAGCTGCTGGTCCTGTACTTGCCGAGAAACTCACTGAATTGTTCCAGTCCTTTTGGAAGCAAGGATCCATTCCTCAGGAACTTAAAGATGCTTCCATCGTACACCTCTACAAGAGGAAGGGCAATCGGCAAGTATGCGACAACCACCAAGGAATCTCGCTGCTCTCCATCACAGGAAAAACCCTCGCAAGAGTTCTCTAAATCGTCTGGTCACTCATCTGGAGCTGGGCCTGCTTCCAGAGTCACAGTGTGGCTTCCACAAAGGTCGTGGGACTACTGACATGATTTTTGCTGTGCGCCAACTTCAGGAGAAGTGTCAGGAACAGAATCGCAAGCTCTACACAATCTTTGTTGACCTCACAAAAGCCTTCGATACTGTAAGCTGACAAGGCCTGTGGAGGATCATGTCAAAGTTCGGCTGTCCCCCCAAATACATTCAGATAGTATGCCAGTTCCATGATGGCATGATGGCCAGAATACTGGATGGCGGAGAATCCTCTGAGGTACTCCCAGTCACCAATGGCGTCAAACAGAGCTGTGTCGTCACACCCACACTGTTCAGCATAATGTTTACTGCCATGCTGACTGATACCTTCCAGGGCAGTGTTGCTGGAATCAGCCTCAGGTACAGAGTGGATGGGAAACTTTTCAACCTGAGGAGACTTGAAGCTAATACCAAAGTGAAGGAGAGTGAAGAGAAAAAGTTCTGAGACATTTTCTCTTTTCCGATGACTGCGCCCCGTATGCTGGCTCAGAGCCAGAGATGCAAGTCAGCATTGACAAATTTTCCATGGCTTGTGACAACTTTGGACTCACCATCAACATTAAAAAGACGAAAGTCATGCACCAGCCTGCTCCTCACGCACCGTATACAGAACTCATAATCACAATCAAAGGGCAAAAACTACAGGCAGTGGACCAGTTCACTTATCTTGGCAGCACCCTCTCCCAAGCAGTGACTATTGATGCAGAAGTTAACTGCAGAATAGCAAAGGGAAGTTCTGCTTTTGGTAGATTGCACTCCATTGTATGGGAACATCGAGAAAGCAGCCCAGCAACAAAACTGAAGGTTAACAGCACCGTGGCACTCACTACCTTCCCGTATGTCTGTGAAACGTGGACTGTGTATCGAAGACATGCAAGACAGCTGAATCATTTCCACATAACTTGTCTTCGTAGAATATTATGCATCCAATGGCAAGACAAAGTATCAGGCGCTGAAGTTGTCTCTACAGCAAGTCTACCATCAGTCCACACACTGATGAGAGCGCAGACCCAGTGGGCAGGTCATATCATCCATGTGTCAGACAAGCACGTACCCAAGCAGCTTCTTTTTGGGGAACTCTCTGCTGGAAAACACTTGCATGGAGAGCAGAAGAAATGTTTCAAAAGACACGCTCAAAGCCTCCCTGAAGTCACTTGACTTCGACATGATCACCTGGGAAATGCTGGCACAAAACCGCCGTCCCTGGCGCTGACTCATCCATAAACGCTGTCAGGCTCACAAAGCAAAGTTTGTTGCTGAGGCACAACTTGAGCACGAGCTACGCAAATTCAGAAACACCAGCGCAACACAAGTCTGTCCAATATGTGCCAGGACATTCCGTGCCCGAATTGGCCTGATCAGTCATCTTCAGACACACCGCAATGGGCCTCAAAATGACTAATGGTGTCGAGATCCTTATTGATGACGATGGCCAAACAACAATATGGCCAACACATACTTTTCATAGAATACACAGGGGAGAAAGAAAGAAGAAGGTGCAGAATATAGTGTTATAATCACAGCTAGGTTGTAGAGAAAGATCAGTGGGAACAGTTTTATCAAAATCTCTCATTATCTTGTAAATCTCTTTGAAGTCACCTCTCTACAGCTTATCTAACCTTTCTGATGACTGAAGTTCCTCATGTCTGATAAACTCCATTCCACATCCTCTAAAGTCTCTCCAATTTTCCAGAAATATAGTACCCAAAATATTTCACAGTACATGAGCTGAAGCCTAACTTGTGATTCTGGAATAATGTCTCTGCCTCTATATTCTATTTTTCATTCTACAGATCAAAATAATTTTTGTGCATTTTTAACCAACTCATTAACTTGCCCTGCCACCTTTAAGGATTTGTGTATGAGAGGTCTTTCTATTCATCAGTATTTTTTGAAAGCATGCCATACATCATACACTGTCTTTTCATATTAATCCTCCCAAATTGCATTACTTCAGTTTTCTGCATGGAATTGCATTTGCCATGCCTCTGCCCATTTCACCCTCATAACTATATCATTCTGAAGCATACAGTTATCTTCACCGCTATCTCCTACTTCACATTTCATATCATCCATAAACTTCATACTGCTGCTCCTGACACCCAAGAACAGATGTTCATCAGAATAAAGAGTAAAAGATCAAAACTGAATCTTTGGGATACTACCCATCCTGAAAAAAAATTTCCACTGTCTTTGTTTCTGTCATTGAACCAATTTTATATCCTAATGGCCCTTTTCCCTTTATCCCATCAGCTTTCATCTTAATAAACCTCCTAAATGGAATTTCATTGAAAATCTGAAAAGTCCATGTGCATTAACTACTGTGCTACTTTGATGAAGTAACTGATTTAATCAATACATGTTATCTTTTCTCAATCCATGCCATTCTTAATAAACACCTCGCTTTAAAGTTTTGTCCCTGAACTCGCAAAATAAAAAAATTTCTGATTTGGTTCATTTGCCAAATCTGTTCTCTGGTTATTAACTCTCTTGAAAGTTGCTTCTCACTTAGTCAATTAAAATCTTCATGATTTTCAAAGTCTCCATTAAATCTCCTCTTAGCTTCATCACTTGGCGAAGATGCAATAAAAAGCATAAATTATAAGAAGAGAATGAACAGCTTCATGTGATTCCTCAAATAAGACCCAAGTTTGTGGAGTCTTTTTTTATTTTCTTTAACTTTTTTTTATTTTCACATTTTTTAAAATGAATTGATTACATTGCACACTTGAAATAAAAGTAAAAAAACAAATTTGCAATGCATGAAAATGTTGTAGCATTCAAGATACAAATATAAAATATAAATATATTTATTTCAAATATATATATTTTACATAATTTTTTATTGCTAAAGGTTTTAGTCATTGAAAAACTTCTGTAAGGTGAAATATATCACTCCACATATGATACATTTGAGTAGCATCAGCAGTAATTGGAACAAAATAAATCTAGTATAGAACCCCAATGGATTGCAGTGTTAGAGCATAGCACATTGAACTGAATCAGGCATCAGCAAACTACCAATCTATAATGTGAGATGGATCAGAGTTGAATGCCGGAAAGTTATGAGATTTGGATTTATGTTCTTCTGGAGTTTTCTGTCTTAGTAAAACTAATAGAGAAACGAAAAGTGGTGGGTAACGTTTTTACCTAATGAGATGAATAAAATTCAAGCATGTAACTATAGAGTATTATTGGGAGATACCTGGAACTAGATTTCTTGTCTGACTTGGTATTGTATTTGAGGAGAGAAAAATACAGTCAAGATTATAAATGAATAACTGATTTAGTTAAATCAATCAGCAATTTGAATAAATAGAGCACTACTAACAAAGAAAAAATTCCACATGCTACATGCAGGAGGCAGGCAGACTAAACAATGGATGATTTAGGGAGGATTAACTGAAGGCAATTTAACAGGTAGACACGGTTAAGGAAGAACTTCTTTTAGAAGCCTTAGATTGCTATTTTACATCCGGTGAAGTACTTTTGAAATGTACTTTGTTGTAATATAAGAAATACAGTTGCCAGTTGCACAGAACAAGGTCCCACAATAGCAATGAGATGAATGATATTAAATGCCCCAAATCTTCCAGTCTCTGAATCATCAGAGATGAAATGGAAATGCACATAAGAATCTTTGGAATTCTTGATGCAGTGACTGATATGGAAATTGCCTGGAAAGTTTAAATTTCCCCTACCTCTCAGGACCCTCTGCAAATACAGCTGATTTGCAATTAGAGAATAAATTTGGACAATACCACAGTAATTAGCTGGATAGTTATCCAGGAAGCGCTGGATAGAAGAAGCTACTCTAACACCTGGGTAACTATGCAAATAACCCTCACCCCAACTCATACATCCCACTACCACTGTTCACCCGCTTCCTACTTGAACTACCCTTCCTAAGCCATGATCAGCTGACTACATCATCACTATTTGACTATCCCTGACTTGACAAGCACCTGACCTGACAACTCCCAAGAGTCATGCCATCTCATCCATCCTATCTACATACCTTAACCACCTACTCTACTACTACCTTACTCATTCATCCATTCATTCATTCAGTAGCATTCAAACAGTATTTTTAAACTTAACATATGGCAGTTTGTGCTCTAAAAAGGGAGTGCGTCCTGTCTTTCACCTGACTACAGCACTGTGAAAATGCTGCATTCTCTATTTCTGGGAAAGCTAGGCTTAGAAGACCAGGTAAGAAAAATGGAGCAGCATCGAGGTGGAGAAAAGTTTGAGTGAAGTAGCAATCCTATGGTGATTGCAGCTCTTTGGAAGATCCAGGCCAAGCTTGTCTTTTTTTTAGTGATGTCAGTTAGAGATTAAATGTTGGCCAGGATTCTGAAAGAGTTCTCCTGCTCATCCTTAAAATAGCATCAAATGATGTTTACATTCCACAGTGCCTTGGTTTAATATCTAGTTTGAAATCCAGCACCTCTAACTGTGCAGCCCTCCTCATGGCTGCATTGATAGGTTGTGCTTAAACCTTGAGAGAAAACATGAACCCAACATCTCACTCAGATCCTGAGGCAAAGTTGTCACTTGGGCTGTGGTGATACAAAAATGAACAATTATTGGGAGGTATTGGCAAGTATCTGTTTAATGCCATGCAAAATCTGATATCAATGCAACAACAGGAAGTTGCTATCAGATGGGCAAAATTCTAAGAGTAGGAAAGACACTTAATAAATACAAAACAACTTCAGTAGTCTAATGAAAAACTGCTAATTATAATCACTACTAGTACTCTTCACCAACCCATACCCTTCTGAAGGCATGCCAAAATAAAACATTATCTCCATTTTGTAATAATTCTGGAGCTAATGATTTTGTTGTGTGATGTGTAAAATTGATTCAATCAATTTATCAAATGTTTTAACATTCTTCATTTGCTTGGACTCAAGCTGGCAGATTTCATTATGTGCCCACATTTCCAAACTGAAGCATTCCTATAAGCTATACTCAATGAACACCTTTTACGAATAGGGAAAAACCCCATTAAATGTGTGGCTAATGTCAACTCTTAAGGAATCACCTGAACTGGTGCTTTGACCAATGCAAATTGCAATTTGCTTCCTGCACAGATTCAAAATTTCATGCCATTTCCCAGGCATTTTTATAGATACCATCCTTTTGTAATTTTCTATGTTTCCTGTGTTTATTATGGGAAGTGATCCCATAATAAAACAACTGAAACATCTCAGTCATCTAATTTGAATTTAGCGCACTTCTTTTGCACATTAAAGCTTGGCTGTAATCGGTTGATTGATCACAAGGCTATGAAGAATGACCACAGACTGAATTCATCCTTCACACAATTACTGTGAAACCAACAGAGCCCTGAATCACTTTGTGGCATAATATCATTTCTCAGTTTGATTTGATTGCATCTTACTGACGTCAAAACATTGAACCACTTTAATCTACCTCAATCCAATTTTGAGATTTGAAGCATTTCATTAATGGGAATAAAAGCCAAATTCAAATTACAGGTCACTGCAAATGAATGGTGTTTGGAGCTAGTTTAGTTGCAGTTACCTGTTTCTAAACAACTTTTGTAGGATAAAATCAACATATGATAACAAAGGTGAGTAAATGGAGTGGAGGTACAGATTGACCATGACGTAATTGAATAGTTGTGTGCATACATAGATCTAAGCTATTGGATGTCACTCAATGGTAGCATTTTTGTATCAGAGTCACAAGAACCACTCTAGAAATGAACATATGACTTACAGTGACATCCTGGTGCCATGTTTTAAAACTAAGGCCACTACTTAAAGGAGAGCAGAGGAATTGACTTGATCAAAGTTTCTACTTTAACAAACTTCACAAAAACTATTCAGAGTATTTATTCTGGCTGGAGAATCTTGCAATGCAGAAATTGGCTATTACATAGAACATAGAACATAGAACATTACAGCGCAGAACAGGCCCTTCGGCCTTCGATTACAGTTCCTACATCACACTTAAAATGTATTCAATTAGCTGTGAGGTGCTTAATGTCTTCCTGCACTGTTAAGAGATTCCATTTACATGCACTTCAATTGTGTAGACATGTTTGAACCCAAACAAAGTATGTACATACATAAATGAACTTAAAGTTCTTTTTCCTTTACAGAATACTTTCTTAACTCTTCCACAAGGAAGTGACTTGCGTTGGTGTGTAGCATTGGCAGCCTTCATATAGTCTGCCAAAGTGCTCATTTCTAATGTGTGAATATAGAGCCTGATTATTGGTGGGTTATTTAACCATATGGATAGCACTTTGTTCTTTGCAGAGCAAAAGAGGTTGAGGGATGATCTGAAATAGGTATATGATATTATAAAAGGTTTAGAAAGAATAAATAAAGAAAAGTATTCTGTAATGGTACAAGGACAAGATGTAGATTTAAGGTTTTGAATGAGACATAGTTGGAAATTTGAGGGAGAATGTTTCGATGCAGCAAATGATAATGACCTAGAAATCTCTGCCTACGAGGAGATTGGTGATATCAAAGAAAACTTGGATGGGTACTTGAGAGAAGTAAACTCACAGGACTATGGGCAAAGCAGGAAAATAGAATTGACTGGATTGCTCTACAGAAGTTTAGATTATTTTTTCTTAGTGTCATAAATAAGCTTACATTAGCACTTCAATGAAGTTACTTGAAAATCCCCTAGTTGTCACACTCAGTATGCTGAGGGAGAATTTAGCATGGCCAATCCACCTAACCAGCACATCTTTCAGACAGGGAGAAAACTGGAGCACCCAGAGGAAACTCACACAGACACGGGGAAAGCATGTAGACTTCGCAGACAGTGACTCAAACCTAGATTCATCGGGCTGTGAGGCAATAAAGCTAAACAGAAAGCCAGCTTGAACTCGATAGCTGAATGGCCTCTTTCTGTGGTCAGGCTCCTTCTTAGCCACCCTGTCTCCTAGTCTATTCCAAAAAGCTCAGAAAAGTCTGGTGAATACATGGCCTGATTTTTGGCAGTTATTTAACCATATCATCCCATATATTTACAAACACACATTTTACAATGGATGTCACTGGGTTTGTAAAACTCTGGTTAGGGCACAACTAGAGTATTGGACCCAGCTCTGATCATTACAATTTTAGAAAGATATTAAGGTCCTTGAGAAGGTTCAGAGGAGATTTGGCTCCAAGAATGTGAGAACTCAACTACTAAGTTAGAATGTAGAAGCAGGGTTTGCTCTCCCTGGAGCAATGGAAGTTGAACGAAGGTCTCATGGAGGATTATGACAAGTTTATGTAAGATAGATAAAAAAACTGTTCTCATTAGCTGATGGTGCAAGGATTAGAGGACACAGATTGAAGGTTTTAGACAAGGAATGGCAGGTAGAATGGGAGAAAAAACCTTTTGCGTAGCAATTGAAATTACCTAAGATTTGCTGGTTATGAGTGCTGGAATTGGAGATGATCAATTATTTCAAACAAAATTGGATAGACATTCAAGGGAAATAAAAGAGCAATAGAGAAATTGTGGAAGAATGGAACTGACTGGATTGTTCCACAGAATGTCAGCATGAATTCAGTGGGTTGAAAGGCCTTGTTATAATGACTTCATGATTTTACAGATAGTTTTCCAAATTTTCTCCCTCAACTGCGTAGGGAGAATTTAATACAACCATCAATATGCTGAATAAGATTGGCTAACACAAAGAGCAGAAAACCAATTGGGATTTCCCTGATATTACAGCCAAATAGTGCAGCACAATTCAGATACTCAAATCTGATTCTTGTGCATCATAATATTTACAGTGAAGCATTTGGGCCTCCAATATGGGCTATAATGTCTGTCTTTAAGGAAGGCTAAAGAAAAAAATTGTACCCATGATAAAATAAATATTGAATGATCAACCTGATTGAGATCAGAATTCTGGGAAATTAGACATTAGTATGTTTTAAAAGAATCATCATAGAATCCCTACAGTGCAAAAGGAGCCCATTTGGCCCAACGAGCCTGCACTGACAACAATCCTACTTATGGCTTATCCCCATAACCCCACATATTTACCCCACTAAACCCGCTGACACTAAGGGGCATTACAGCATGGCCAGTCCATCTAACCTGTGTATCTTTGGACTGTGGGAGGAAACCAGATCACCTGGAGGAGACTCATGCAGACAAGGAGAGAATGTGCAAGCTCCACTCAAAGTCACCCAAGATCAGAATTGAACCTGGTCCCTGGCACTGTGAAGCAGCAGTGCTAACCATTGTGCTACCATGCTGCCTATAGCTTTATGTGATACATTATATCTGTGATTTGAGTATGACATGTGGTCAGTGTTGCATAGTAGTAGAGTCTAGGTTTACAGTATGGAAACAGGCCCTTCAGTCCAACTTGTCCATGTCACTCTTTTTTTTTAATCCCCTAAACTAATCCCAGTTGCCTGCATTTGGCCCATATCCCTCTGTACCCATCTTACCCATGTAACTGTCTAAATGCTTTTTAAAAGACAAAATTGTACCCACCGTTACTACTACCTCTGGCAGCTTGTTCCAGACCTTTGTATGAAAAAAATTGCACCTCCAGACACTTTTGTATCTCTCCCCTCTCACCTTAAACCTATGCCCTCTAGTTTTAGATTCCCCTACTTTTGGAAAAAGTTATTGATTAATTAGCTGATCTGTGCCCTTCATTATTTTATCGACCTCTATAAGATCACCCTCGGCCTTCTGTGCTCCAGAGAAAAAAGTCCCAGTCTATGCAGTCTGTGTTTATAACTCAAACCATCAAGTCCGGGTAGTATTCTAGTAAATCTTTTCTGCACTCTTTCTAGTTTAACAATATCCTTTTTATAATAGTGACCAGAACTGTGCACAGTATTCCAAGTGTGACCTTACCAATATCTTGTACAATTTCAACAAGATGTCCAAACTCCTGTATTCAATGTTCAGACTGATGAAACCAAGTATGCTGGAATGTCTTCATCACTTTGTCCATCTGTGACTCCACTTTCAGGGAGCTATGAACATTTCCCCTAGATCTTTGTTCTGTAATTCTCCCCATCGCCCCATCAGTAACTGAGTAAGTCCTGCTCTGTGCATCACCTCACATTTATCTAAATTAAATTCTATCTGCCATTCGTCAGCCCATTAGCCAATTGATCTGTTTCAATTGGAGATAACTTCCTTTACTGTTCACTATGCCACCAGTCTTGGTGACATCTGTAAACTTACTAACCATGCCTCCTATATTCTCATCCAAATCATTCATGTAAATGACAAATAACAGTGAATCCAGCACTGATCCTTGAGGCACACCACTGGTCACAGGCCTCCAGTTTGAAAAACAATCTTCTACAACCACCCTCTGGCTTTTGTCAAGAAGTCAATTTTGTATCCATTTAGATGCCTCACCCTGGATCCTGTGAGATTTAACTTTATGCAACAACTTACCATGTGGTATCTTGTCAAGGTCCACGTAGACAACATCAACTGCTCTGCCCTCGTCTATCTTCTTGGTTACCCCTACCAAAAGCTCTACATTCCATCTTTTATTTATTATTTCTTGGGATGTGGGTTACTAGCTGGGTTAGCATTCATTGCCCATGGCTGAGGGCACTAAGGAATCAGTTACACTGCTGTGGATCTGGAGTCACATACAGAGCAGACCAAGTAAGAATGGACCAGATGAGTTCCTAAAGGATATTAGTGAACCAGATGAGTTTTTGCAATAATCGACAAGTGTATCATGGCCATCTTTTAGACTTTTACTTCCAGATTTGCTTTTATTGAATTCAAATTTCACTATCTGTCGTGGCAGGATTCAAACCTGGTCGCTAGAGCATTAGCTCAGTCTCTGGATTACTCATCCAGTGACGATGCCAGTACACCACCACTTCCACTTTCCTTAGAAAGGACTATTAATCTTGTTGACTTTACTGTCAAGATAGTTTTGCTGAAACATTAGACAAAGTATGTCAACGAGATAAGCCATAAGACCCATGGAATTTTTATGAAGCAAGATTCACAGTTGTGGAAATAGATAAGGAGTTCTGAGAACTGATAGATTCTTATACGTTGAATTGAAAACACCCATATGGTATTACCATCAATAACAAAAATATATCAGCCTTTAACATACTGCAACCTCCTAATATGTTCAGATGCATTATCAAATGAAATTTGACACCAAGTCAGATAAAGAGATGTTAGAGCAGATGATCAAAAACTTGGTCAAGGGGGTAGGTTGTAGGGGGTGTATTCAAGGAAGAAAAAGAAGAGTAAGGCAGGGAAGTTTAGATAGAAAAATTGAAGAGCTTATTACCCAAGCAGCTGAAGGCATAGCTAGCAATGTTGGAGCAATTAGAAGAATGCAGATATCTCATAATGTAAGGGATGGAGGATTCAAACCTAAATTTGAAGGAAAAACATACAGAGCAGCCCATTCTGCAAGGGTCTGAAGGCAAACCACAACAAATGTGGAAATGCTATATGGCGTTTGCACATTCTCCTTGTGCCTGGTGCTCAGGTTTCCTTCCACAGTCCAAAAATGTGGGGGGGGGTGTCGTTTGTTGCCAAAGATGCTCTTTCAGACAGTTGGTGCAGATTTGATGGGCAGAATGACCTCCTTCAGGACTGTAGGGATTCTAAGAAACAAGACAGTATAAGAAAGGAACCTTCTTATTCTACAAAAACACAGGATTTAATCAATCCTTCATTCTGGGATTGTATTCAATAGAAAAAGGTTTTATGAGGAGCTATTACTTTTACATGTGCTAACTGATATGCCTGTAAGTCAAATTACATTATTTAATGTTAGAAGATAATTTTATAATGTTGACCTTTCTGTAGTCTGAACAAGGGGTAAAATACGCACTCTGCATCAGCCCTGATGATAATTATAATAACTTGTAACAGGGTGTCAGGTTTCATGCATCAGGGTAGAACAACGTCTAAATGTGTTCTTGACAATGCTTCTCAACTTGTCCCTGAAGTCCTCTGCTGCAAAGTAATGTAAAAGAGGGTTCAAACAGGAATTGATTGCTGCAGAACACAGGGTAACCACTGCACTTTTCTGAACAAAGCAGCTGGCTTGTGATGTTACAACAAGGTAGACAGTTCTTAGAATGTGATAGGGCAAAAAACTGGTTAAAAATATAGTCATCACAATAATAATCATGGCAATAGCTTTTCTTCGGGAGCTCTTTTGCTTTTGATGCTTTGCCTTTGTGGTTAGCAAGGTCTTGACAATAAATACATAAGAAATAGTGATAATAAAGAAGGGAATAATGCAACTCACAGGCAGTGAAATTAAATTCATGGTAGATATATTTGTTTTATTGTTGAGGTCAAAGCATCGTGTCTTATTTGTTTCATTGCTAACTCCCAGCATAGGAGAGGTTGCCACTGCAACAAATATCCATATTGCGATGCATATGATTTGCACGTATTTGACACTTCTATACTTCAAACCTTTAATTGGATGCACTATAGCGAAGTAGCGCAATATGCTCATCAGAGTCAGAAAGTAAATGCTGCAGTACATGTTGAGGTACAGAGCAAAAGTCAAGAAGTTGCAAAAGGAATTTGGAAATGTCCAAAAGTGTTTTAAATAATAATGAACCCGCCAGGGCAAAGTGCACACAAAGAGCAGATCCGATATTGCCAGATTCACCATGACAACGCTCATTGCAGTCTTCTTCTTGTATAACTTCAGAAATACATATATACAGAAGACATTTTCAATAAATCCAAAAATAAATACAATGATATATGTTGGTACATAGATGTTAGTTTTAAAGTTGTCAATGTCCCCACATGAACGGTTCTCCAGGATGCTGTTATCATTCATTCTCTGTTTTGAGGAAATTTGTGCACTTGGACGTTTCTGTAGAAGAAAGCCACTAATTTTAGTGATGGCAAATGAACAAAAGGATAAAAAGATTTACTACTGCTTTGATTTAATGCTATGAATGTAACATGCTTTGAGTACTTACACAGTTGTTTCAGCATAGTTAATGGCATCATTCTTCCTCTCAATGCTGTCTCTGACATAGTTTTAAAGTCAGTGTTGATATTTTGATATTTTTTCAAAATAAGTATATAGTCCTATTGACAGCTTCTTGGTTTTGTCACCTCAGCCCTTTTCCACTCTGGGGCAAGAGTGACAGCTATAATGTCTGAGAGTCAGCAGCTCACATTTGTCCATCCAGAATATTTGGTCATTTGTAAACTTGTCATCTATAATCTTATTGTGGATGATTGCATCACCATCATAGCCTTGAGGGAGGGATTTTTTTCCTCCATAACTTCCCAATAGTATTTATAAGGATGCTTTTCCAACTACCGCTTCTAAATAGCATTTTATGTTATTTTCATTCTTTATTAGGGATATGGATTTTGCTGGCAAGACCGGTATTTCTTGATCTTCAAACAAATGGTTTACTTAATGATTTCAGCGTGTAGTTAAAAGTCAGCCACGTTGCTGTGGATCTGAAGTCAAAGTCACCTGTAGACCAGACTAGGCAATAAGCAAATCTGAGTGTTTCCCAACGAGAACCAATGGATGAACAGGCTGAAGTCTAGGTCTGAGGTGTTCAAGTCAGGCGACCCTGATCTGTACAAGAAAGCCAGATACAATCTAAGGAGATCTATCAAACATGCCAAAAGACAATGCCGGACCAAGCTAGAGTCCCGGCTGGCCACACAGACCTCCACTAACTATGACAAGGTCTGCAAGACTTAACAGGCTACAAGGTAAAGGCATGTAAAATGTCTGGCTTCAATGCACTCGTCCCTGATGAATTCAATGCATTCTACATCTGTTTTGAGTAAGAGATCAGTGAGAACATGCCTGCCACCCTGGAAGCCTTGGATGAACCTATATCTGAGGTCACCATTGCAGATGTCATTGCAACCCAAGGAAAGCAAGTGGCCTGTATTGGGTATCTGGATGAGCGCTTAGATTCTGCATGGATAAGTTGACAGGGATATTCGCAGACATCTTCAACCTTTCTTTATATCAATCTGAGATCCCTATCTACTTCAAGAAGATGATGGTTACCTCAGTACGTTAGGAAAGCCAAGCAGCCTACCTGAATGACTATCGACTGGTGGCTCTGAGATCCATCAATCTGAAGTGCTTCAAAAGGCTAGTCATGGCACGAATCATTTCCAGTCTGCTGGACTGCCTGGATCCACTATAGTTCACCTACTGTCACAACAGGTCCTCAGCAGATGCCATCTTCCTGCAGTCAATCTTGGAACACCTAGATAACAAAGAAACTTATGTCAGACTCCTATGTATTGACTACAGCTCAGCCTTCAACACCATTATTTCTACAAAGTTCACCTCAAAATTTTGTGAACTGGGCCTCGGCTCCTCCTTCTGTGTCTGGATCTTGAACTTCCAACTCACAGACCAAATCAGTAAGGATAGGCGACAACACCTCCTCTGTGATCATCCTCAACACTGGTGCCCAACAAGGCTCTGTTCTCAGCCTCCTACTTTATTCCTTGTGCACCCATGACTGTGTGACCAAATTCCCTTCCAAACTCGTTTTTCAAGTTTGCTGATGACACCATCATATTGGATCTCAAACATGACAGACAGAATACAAGAATGAAATAGAGAATTTGGTGAATTGGTGTGACGACAATAATTTCTCCTTCAATGTCAACGAAACGAAGGAGATTATTATTGACTTCAGGAAGCATAGAAGAGAACATGCCCCTGTCTACATCAATAGGGATGAAGTAGAAATGGTCAAGAGTTTCAAGTTTTTAGGTGTCCAGATCACCAACAACCTGTCCTTGTCCCCTCATGCCGACACTATAGTTAAGAAAGCCCACCAACTCCTCTACATTCTCAGAAGATTAAGGAAATTTGGCAGGTTACCAACCTTTACAGATGCACTATTGAAAGTATTCTTTCAATAGTTGTATCATAGCTTGGTATGGCTCCTGTGCTGCTTAAGACCACAAGAAATGACAAAAGGTCATAGGCCAATCCATCACGCAAAGCAGCCTCTCATCCATTGATTGTCTATACTTCAGAAAAGCAATCAGCTATCATATGTTGATCTGTGATGGCTGTCAGTGAACTGTTAGTGTGACAGCTCGAAGCATTCAAAAAATACCATCGAGTTGTTCTCCTTAGTCTCAAACCTCAGCATTTCTCTTTGTGTTTTAAGAATAATTCTCTAAGGTTCCTACCTGTTTTGTAGAACAGTTGCTAATCTCACATAAAGCAATCAGATTTTTTGAATTTGCCTTATTATTCAAAGAGTAATCAGTTTTAGTTAAGAAACAACAGGTGTCTATGCCATGAGGATTTTTTAAAAAATCAGTCTTGAACATACATGCCACTAGTAAAATAAGCATTTATTGCCCATCCCTAGTGTGATGGATTCCATGTTTCTGAAGCTGATTTTTTTGAGACTGGCATAACTGAAACCAAAGGGCGAAGGAAGCTGGTTGAAATTATATAAAAGGGCCCAGAGCTATTTGAGTTCAGATGATGAGACCAGTGATGTAGTACAGGCAGGTTGAAGAAGATGAGGGCTAGATCCAAAAGTTGAAAATGGGTAAATATGAAGTTTCTGTGGTGATTTATTTCTTAAAGATAACATTGGCAGATGTACACCATTCAGAATAGGGTAAACAGAGTTGAAGACGTTCTGCAAACAACCATTTTTGGTAAAGAGCTTACCTGTACAAATCTGAGTGTGTACTGCTATCAGTTGGTGGTCAGACTACATCCTTGAGGAAGACAGAGTGTAGAAGGACTAAAAGTGAAAGTGTATGCTGAATGGTATGCAGAACCAACTTGCATTTAGTATACACAATGTATACACATTTAGTATACACAATGTATACACATTTAGTATACACAATGTATACACATTTAGTATACACAATGTATACACATTTAGTATACACAATGTATACACATTTAGTATACACAATGTATCTTGACCACAATTTTCCTGTTAATTCATGTGTAATTTATGTTGATTCAGGATTAAGTATAGATGGGTTACCCAAGATGGTATTTAGTGTTGGCCTTGTTTGGCTGTTTATTTAGCTTCATTCTTTCAATAAATAGCTAGGATTTTGGATTACTTTTTTTAGAACAAAATACTGGTTTTGACTGAGTTCATAACACTAGTTATCCTTAAGGTAGTGCTGGGCCTTCTTTCTTAAATACTGTAATTTATGTTGTAAAGATGCTCACACTGTGTTGTTAAAAAGGGAGTTCCAGGATTTCACTCATTTTTACAGGGCCTTCTTCAGGATGAAGTGGGGCCTGGAGTTTCCAGCCTCAATCATCGGATCCAAAGTATCCAACTGAGTTTTGTTTTGTTTGATATCAGCAAATGAACTTCCTATTTTATAATTTTCAACATTAAAATTGATAGATTTTTGTTAGGTTTTCAGGGGATATGGATCAAAGGTGCAGTTATGGTACAGATCAGTCTTGATCCAATTAAATGGTGGATGCGGCTTGAGGGACTCTTGAGTTATCCTGTTCCATAACACATTGTGTTTATTTCTTGAACAGTTTGTGTTTGTTTTGTCAGTTTTTTTATGCAAGGTAATAGAATCTGACAACAATAAGTTGCAGCAAATCTTTCGTCAGACAGCAGCAGATAACACATTACAGTATTTAGGCAGAGCAATCTACAGTTCAAAACAGATCATTAACTATAAATGTATTAAGAGCAATAGCCTATATTTGTTCCCTCTCATTCATGTCTTTTCTACTCTATGTTCTTGTTTCAAGAGCAATGTAAGCATTAGGCGTCTGCTAGTCTTTGCATTACCTGCTCAGGCTATGGAACACATTCTTTTATTTTTTTAAATTTCTGCACCATTTGATAGACATCTGTTCATCTTTATATCCTATGTTTTGACCTGAAAGATTCAATCAATTTGAGCATCATGGTGACACAATGATTGGCACAGCGGTTAGCACTGTTGCCTCATTGTGCCAGGGACCTGGGCTTGCTTCCTGGCTTGGATCACTATCTGTGTGGAGTTTGCACATTCTCCCTGTGTCTGCATGGGTTTTTTCAAGTGCTCCAGTTTCCTCCCACAGTCCAAAGACATGTGTGTTAAGTGGACTGACCATGCTAAATTGCCCCTTAGTGTCAGGGGATCTAGCCAGGATAAATGTATGGGGATGGGGCCTGGGTGGGAATGTGGCCGATGCCACATTCCCACCCAAGGTGCTGAGAATGGCCTCCTTCTGCACTGTATAATTCTATGGATCTCAATGAATCAAGCATTCTTTTACTCAGCTGCGCACACACACTCTTCATATTTGCATATCTCACACATCTTGTGCAAAACATCCTGTTTTTCTCCCCTTATACTTTTCTGATATGATATCTGTGATTTTTCTATCAGTTTGGTTTTGTAGTTCAAAAATCTAGGTAAGGATTTCTTCAAAATCCACTACCTAAGTATGACACTACTTCCTCAAACAACTGCATTAATAAATTGCATAGGTTATCATTTTTCTGCAGGCAGTCAGACGTAAGTAAGTCAAAGGAGTATTTGTAAGAAAATCAATCTATGTTAACTTTATTGTTTCAATTGTGACAATAGAAAATCACTTGTTTGGCAATTGGCAATGAAACAAACTGAAAGGAATCATAAAATTGAATAGTATGTAAAGTTGAGCTTAAATACATTTAATTGCTTTATTTTTTTTTATATTTATTCTAAGCTTGTATTTTCAAATGCGACATGAGACCAGAAATGATTGGTTAAAAAAGTACTGAGTCAGTTTTGAAACATAAGTGCAGGGAAGCATTGAGGGAATGATGGCAATTGCCACGTTGAGTGCCAGGCTTTACATGTCCTTTCTGGAACTATTGAATGGTTACAATACAGAAGCCCCATTCCGTCCATGTTTGTGCTAGCTCTCTGTAGCAGCAACTCAGCTAGCCCCACTTCTCTGCTGTCCTTTCCTATAGCCCTTCAAAATCTTTCAGTCCAGAGTAGGATTACAAAATGTGCTGATGATATGAAAGCTGGAGGAGTGACAAATAATTAGGATAGGACAGATTGACTTTAGCGTGAGATAGATAGGCAGCAGAATGTTCAGGCAAATGACAGATGAAATTTAATACAGAGAAATGTGAGGTGATGCATTTTGGTGGAAGGAATTGGGAGAGGGAACACAGATTTAATGGCATACTTTCTAAAGAATGTGCAGGAACAGAGGTACCTAAGAGTGCATGTGCACTAATCTTTGAAGGAAGTTGGTTAAGAAGAGATGGTGGTTGACAAAACATATCTGATTTTAGGATTCATAAATAGAGACATTGAGTATCAAAGCATGTACAATGTACTTAACACAGCACAATAAAAAGCTGTGATTAGGCCCCAGCTGCAGTTTGCATCCAGTCTGGTCATCAATTTTAGGAAGCATGTGAGGGCAATTGAGAGTGTGTAGAAGACATTCATCATAATGGTTCCAGAGATGGGAATATTAGTTAAAAGGTTAAGTTGGAAAAACTGGGGTTGTCTTCGTTGGAGCAAGGAAGATTTAAGGGAGACTTGATAGAGGTGTATAAGATTATGATTAGTTTGGATAAACTATGATGTAGAGATGCTGGCGTTGGACTGGGGTAAGCTCAGTAAGAGGTCTGGCAACACCAATTTTAAATCCAACCAATTTATTTGATAGTAAACCTGCTAGCTTTCGGTTTTTTGTGCCTTCTTCAGGCGAATGAGGTGTTCTGGTCTCCAAAAGTACACATATCAGCACAGACAGTTTACAGATTACTGATTAGAATGCAAATCCTTACACCTAACCTGCTATTCAAGTCTTAAAGTGGCTAACAATGTGGGTGGAAGGAGCACTGAGCACAGGTTAGAGAGATGTGTATTGTCTCCAGACAGCACAGTAAGTGAGGTTTTTTGCGAACCCAGGCAAGTCATGGGGGTTACAGATAGTGTGACACTATAACTGAACCTACCACATCATCCTCACTTGAAGAATACACTCCAGATCCTAAATAATCATTGCATAAAAACATATTTCCTCGTGTCATCTCTGGTTCATTTGCCACTCATCTTAAATTGCTCCTTTCTCATTTTTGACCCTTCCATCTATAGGAACAGTTTTTTACTAGCTACATTTTCCAGACCCCTAATGATTTTGAATACCTCTGTTAAATCTCCTCTTGAGCTTCTTTTTCCAAAGGGTAACAGCCCCAGTTTTGTCAATCTATCTACATAACTCAAATATCACATCCTTTGATCCATTCTTGTACATCTTTAGGAATGATTCTTCCTGAAGTGTGGTACTTGGAACTGAGGTAATAATTCAGCTGGACCAGTGTTTTATACATAACTTCCTTGATTTTGTATTTTATGTCTTTACAAAGTCCAGCATCACATCTGCATTATTAGCTGCTCGCTCAACTCGCTTGCTGTCTTCAAGGCTCTGCACACCTTTTAGAATGACATCCTTTGTTATATTGTTGTGCCTGCCGCAGTGTGTTTTAATCCTTATATGGTGGACAAATAACTGCGTTAGTACAATCAATATTTATTTAAGACATACAATCAATAATCATCCGCTCTACCAACAAAAAGTTATCCTACAAAGAATACTGGAGTTCAAGTCCAATATAAGACCTTAATTTAACTTTGCATGACTGGCAAGTACCCACACAGATATTGTTTTTTAAAATCCATATTTTAAAAAGTAGATCAAGGTATTGGAGTGGTTGGAAAGAAGATTTACAAACAAAAATGCTTGCAGAGATATTTCAGAAAAGGGTTGACATGCTGTGTCTCTTTTCTCTTGAATCTTCATTTCCAGTTTCAAGAGTCATCCAGACAGGACAGCAATGTTAAGTTGACCTGGGGGATTGAAATGCATTCATGGATATGACAAAAAAGATGGTAAGCTATAAGCACAAATTGCCACAGAGGATTAGGGTATAATGGCAATAACAAGAATCTGGCTCAAACAAGAACAGGGATGGGACCCTGTTCTTAACACATTATCTTTGTTGTTAATGACCTGTAGTTGCTGGCTTTATCTTTGCGTTGGTTTCAGCCATCTTCTACATAGTCTGGTCCTTTGGTCTGGCCTGGCACTCTGACTCTGGTCTTCCTTCCTTCTCAGGTGTGGTGGCCCTCCTCGTATTGGTTGTCGCTGGCGATGGTCACTGTTGTTGTAGCTGGTTTGTGGGGTCAGAAAGAGAGAGAGAGAGAAGAACCTCTGTTGTTCTTTTTATCCCTCCTTGTTTTCATGTCCTTCTTGGGCAGTCTCCTGATTCCTGTCAATCGGTCAAGCAGGGCTTGATCACCCTGATCGATAAGAGTCCAATCAGGTGCTGCCACACCGATCTCTGGTTTGCGCACAGCCCCGAAAGCTAGTGGCGTTTGCTACCAAATAAATCTGTTGGATTTTAACCTAGTGTCATGAGACTTCTTACTGTGTACACCCAACGGCCATGCCTGTAATTGCTGGAGGCACATAGAGTTCACATCTTCCTCCCAAACAAGGGGCCACAGTGCCCTCATGTCTGATAAACAACCCAGTGTGAGCAGAAAGTCTCTTTCATCCTGGAGATGACCCATATCCTGTTTGTTCACTCGTCAGGGTCGCAGCCCTTTTGTCTCTATCTTTTAGATTGCTGCCTGTTGTTTTAGTTTTGTCCAATTGTCCCAGACTGCTTTACTAATTGCCATTTTAGTTGGCCTGTTTGGCCATAATATATTGCCTTTCCTTATTTCAGCAGACTAAGTTTTCTTGAAGTCTATATTTGTCTTCCTCATAATTTACAGTATTTCCAAGTTTTCTATCATCTGCAAGTTTTGAAACTATGCCCTGCACACCCACACCTTGTTCATTACTACATACGAAGAAACATACAGGTTCTAATATCAATCTCTGGGGAATCCCTCTATATACTTTCCACTTCTACCCTCCATTTCCTGACACTCAGCAAACTTCTGCAGTTATGCCGCTGTCCCTTTTATTCCATGAACTATAACTTTGCTCAAATCTGATGTGTAGCACTATGTCAAAAAGCCCCTTCTTCTCCAGGGCCTCCCTGCCTTTCCTCCTGGTATCTACGTACACTACATCAACATATTTCCCTCATCACCTTTCTTTACCTCCCCTCAAAAACTCCAGCATGTTAGTCAAACATGATTCCCTTGCTGGCTTTCCTTATTTAATTCATGTTTACCCATGGGATTATTAATTTTGTTCCGGACTATTCTTTTCTTTTTCTCCACCACTGTCGTTAATGACCTGTAGTTGCTGGGTTTATCAATGTAACCAGGGCTGTTCAGGTCCATCCCTGTTCTTGTTTGAGC
The DNA here is from genome assembly GCA_024679065.1 of Sphyrna mokarran. Taxonomy (NCBI): domain Eukaryota; kingdom Metazoa; phylum Chordata; class Chondrichthyes; order Carcharhiniformes; family Carcharhinidae; genus Sphyrna; species Sphyrna mokarran. Next base: position 75,640,616 of record JAGIQG010000013.1, on the reverse strand, counting down.
CAGATTCTTGTTATTGCCATTATACCCTAATCCTCTGTGGCAATTTGTGCTTATAGCTTACCATCTTTTTTGTCATATCCATGAATGCATTTCAATCCCCCAGGTCAACTTAACATTGCTGTCCTGTCTGGATGACTCTTGAAACTGGAAATGAAGATTCAAGAGAAAAGAGACACAGCATGTCAACCCTTTTCTGAAATATCTCTGCAAGCATTTTTGTTTGTAAATCTTCTTTCCAACCATTCCAATACCTTGATCTACTTTTTAAAATATGGATTTTAAATATAAAAACTGCATATAATACTCGAAGTGTAGTTTCAACAAGGTTTGAGACAAGTTTAGTTTACCTTCCTTCCTTTTCAACTCCATCTCTCTAAAGATAAATCCA